>CM052358.1:22328072-22928072 GCA_028551475.1 Casuarina equisetifolia | reverse complement strand
CTTTGCCGGCATTTAGTGGACTCGAGCGCTACACTTCGTGGAGTATGAACTGACTCCCGACCTCACCACAACCACCATTTTCTTGCAACTTGAAAGAGGGAAATTGTTCAGAAATTGTTTTGAATGACTAGCAAGGCCAAACTCTGAAGGGATTAACTCGGTCACCAACACGTGATTGCTGCACTAATATAGTTGGACTTGACATATATAATTGTTATATCTGAATTATTTTGCAATCCCATCATACCATGTTACTGAATCAAGGATAATCTCTTACAATAAGTCCAACAACAATAATTAAACTTTACTTTAATGCGGCCATTTAGTTCCTCTAGAAGGCTTATTTATTTATTTATTTCGGCTGTCCTAGAATGAGTCATGTAGAGAGGAGGTTATGATGACTTTCCTGTTGCATGTTATTTTACCCTGGTTTTTACTCAAACCAGTAATTTGAACGTGCTTCTCTATAAAAGGTCCTGCCAATCCCTTCGTCAATACCTCCAGTTATGGCATTTCAAGACCATCTAGTCCTAGGCCTCTTGGTCTTTCTTTGCTTATTCCCTTTTAATTGCATTTCTGTCACGCCAAGCCTGAGCACTCCTGGGCTCAACCGTAACAGTTTCCCGGCAGGCTTCATTTTCGGGACGGCATCAGCGTCTTACCAGGTAAGTCCTGCGTTTCCCACATGTTTGTTTTGTAATTGTTTTTTTCTAAGTACTGACTGACAAGAATGACCGGAATATATGTATGCCTAAGCCAATGTGTTTTCAAAATCCAGTATGAAGGTGCAGCAAATGAAGATGGCAGAGGACCAAGTATCTGGGACACTTACACCCATAAACATCCAGGTCTCTCTCTCTTCCCGTTGAAGACAAAGTATGAATTACCAATAAAGTATGCAGCATTGGATAGATGATAATACTTATTAGTATAACAAAACATTTCGATTTTTATTTTTTAGGTTGATGTGGGTATAGAAAACATAACCCAGGTAAGTGTTGAAGAGTCCAAAAGCGAAAAGATTAAGGCAGAACTGTCACAGTGAGTTGAGATCCAAGCTTGTGGTATTAGCAGCATGCGAAGCTGCTGGCATCTTAAATCTAGTGTTTCTTTGTTGAAATATCCTTTTGTACAAAACATAACGAGATGCAAAAGTTCAGTGGACAAAGTTTAAAGGGCTTTCTTTTTTCTGTTATCCTTGACTTCTTACGAAGACCCCAGGATGGATGCTCTGGCTGGAGTTGTTGGGAAAAATGATTAGATTCCATCCTAGCTGGTTTTAAATCTATAATACATTTCTGGGAAAAAGAATTCTGAAGTCATGCTAATATATTACCCTAATCTCAAACTACATACCTTTTGTTCTCACTTTAATGAATTTCATAATCTGCAGAAGTTTCTTTTCAAAACCGATTTAGGTTTCAAGCCTACCCAGAAAAACGCCGAGTAGATTACCAGACAATAAGGCCAAGAGCAGATTACCAGGCAATATTTAGAAAAAGGAAAAAGTTATCCTTGTTCTCAATGACTTAGAAGTAGTTCTAGAAGATCCCAGACTTGGATAGACTTTATTGGCCCTTCAAATTGAGTGAAGAGTTTGAGAAGCATCAGATAGGAAAAGATTTTTTTTTTTTTTCAGTTTTTCCTTTAAATGCCAATGGAAAGTCAATAACTGGTGTGTTTTGTTCCATTATTGAAACTTTGCGAGATGCACTAGTCATCAGCAGAAAACAAAGTTGACTATTTTTTGTTTGTATCGTTTGGGTAGAAGCATTATATTGCACATGAAAGTCGCAAAAATCAATGATAAAAGACATAGAAGACACAAGATTTTGGGTGATTTAGACAAATTCATTATATGTCTATTGTTACTGATAGATTTTTTCACCTCTTCTTATTTTCATTAAGAAAATCATCAAGAGATTGTAAGTGTCATCTTTTTCTCTTGATTTGGCTTCTTTCTTCTAAACTTTGGGTTGCCTTCTAGATTCGATAGCAACTCCAACTGCAGAGCTCTACAATTCAAGGGCTTTGCATTTATCCAGCACTATACCCCTTACACACTAAGCCACACACCAAGCTGTGCTGAGCTTAGTATCCTCATGGTTCACACAACCTTTAAAATAAATTTAAGGAAAAGATTACAATATTACTTATATCACTTATTTTAATTTCAAATATATTTAGGGGATGAAATGGTATTATTACCCTCACTAATTGTGATAAATCACAACATATATATTATTAGGCATCTATTCTAGTATTTTGTTAACTTATGACTCAAAGTAAGGCATAGAAATCCTTTGTTTTTTACTAATATAAGATTTACATGAAATTATAGAAAGGATAACGGATGGCAGTAATGGAGATGTAGCTGTTGATCAATATCATCGCTATAAGGTAGAGTGTACATAATAAAAAATTGAAGCAAATTCCACTTGCATTTTAACATTTTTAAAGCTTTAAACCTCAATTTGTTTGCGGTGATTTGCTATGCCTGATTCTTCATTCTGACTAAATGTAGGAAGATGTTGGGATCATGAAAGAAATGGGGTTAGACGCATACAGGTTCTCAATCTCATGGTCTCGAGTGTTGCCAAGTAAGATACTCATTTTCATCATTCACTAGCTAGTTTTTGACTCACAAATTTCAGGAAAAATGAGTAGGACATATGCGTGGTGCAATTGACATCTATAACAAAGCTTTGGAATCGATATTATTTCCTGCACCTTCTATGGTAACAAATTTATTCGTGGACTAAATTGCAGAAGGAAAGCTGAGTGGGGGTGTGAACAAGGAAGGAATAGAATATTACAACAACCTTATCAATGAACTTCTGAGCAAAGGTCTAAAGCCCTTTGTGACAATTTTTCATTGGGATCTCCCCCAGACCCTTGAAGACGAATATGGAGGTTTCTTAAGTCCTCGCGTCGTGTAAGTAGCTAATTCATCTATCTGCCCCTTTTGTCCATTAGTAGATTTTGGAATAATAACATCATAACAAAGACTAAAAGGACCCATTTCAGGGATTAAAAAAAAAAGAAAGTAAACGAGAAGTACACTATGGTTAAACGACGGTAAAAATTAGTACTTACTTGGCCTCGAGTTTTCTTTAGTATATATCTTTTTGAAAGCCCAGAAGTTACTCAATAGGAATCCTTTTCCGTCCGCTAGGCAGAAGGTTGAAAGATTTTACCATCTGGATCTGATCTATTTCGAACTTCGACTAGCACATGCATCTTCTTGTAGACGCTTAGTAGGTTTTAAAAGAATTGAAAACGTCAAGAAATCTTAGGAGAAAGTCTGAACTCCATATCTCTTTCTAAGACAGGATATCTTTTATTTACTTATTTATTTATTTGTCTCGATACTTTTTCCTTTTGTCTATAATTTTTTATTTTTTCATTGGCTCTCTGTCTCTTATCGCCCATGTAAGTCGGTCAAAGCTACCAAAGGCAGCCCTTGGGCAAATCCCAGTCATTTCCAACGCGTAAGCCAACCAAATATGTCATATCGATAGCGCGTAAGTTACAATAAATCAAAACCTGTGTGAAAGAACTTAACCCAACTGAGGGATAAAGAATCAAGTTTTTTATTGTATGGGTAGAAGGTTATTTAGGCTTCGCTTCGGGCTTTCTCAACACTAAACCAATCCTCATGGGTTTGCCACTTTTGCTCTAAACACGAACAAATGGCAAGCTCAAGGTTTACAACCTAATTTATTTTCGTATCTGTTCTCATTACTTTTCAGTGATGACTTTCGGGACTTTGCTGAGCTTTGTTTCAAGGAATTTGGTGACCGCGTAAAGCATTGGATCACGCTAAATGAGCCATGGACCTACAGCAACGGTGGTTATGCGACTGGGAATTTAGCACCCGGTAGATGTTCCAGTTGGCAAAACCTCAACTGCACCGGCGGAGATTCGGGCACAGAGCCTTATTTGGTAGCCCATCACCTTCTTCTTGCCCATGCAGCCGCTGTTAAATTATACAAGCAAAAATATCAGGTTCGACCTGCAAAAGTTTAACGTGATAATCATCATTCTTTATTCGAACACCAAATACAAGTCTTTTTAGTCTACCGTTGCATAATTGGGAGAGGGTCGTAACAATTGTTCACAAAGTGCAGGCAGCACAAAAAGGTGCTATAGGGATTACGCTAGTATGCCACTGGATGGTGCCAGTCTCAGATGCGAAGCACAACCGTAATGCCGCCCTGCGGGCCCTTGATTTCATGTTGGGATGGTAAGTTTTGAGTGAGATTTGTTTTCCTGGAGTAACTTTAACTTCGCTTTGCCAAACTATCTTTCCGCTTATGCTAATCTATTGAGAATGGTGTATGAAAGTCGCTGCATAGTTAGATATGAGAAAAAGTGTTAAGAACAGTGTAGATTATTTCATATTATCTAAGTTTTATTTGAAAAATGTCTTTAAATATGAAGATATTATTCCTTAGTACTATTAATTTGTATGTTGGATTCTTATATTTCAAGAATCTATTACAATTCTATATTGTAGTTAATCGGATAAAATATCGGGTATCATTGTATGATACTTGTCGCTATCTAAAATATATTGCATATGGGATTTAATTGCAACCCTTTGGGCTTTAGCATTACGATTCATCTGACATGTTTCCAGTCCTGTCTCTCCAATTGGTCTTTCCGGTGTCCTTTTTTAACGTTATAAATTGTGCATGATTTACTGCAGGTTTCTGGATCCCTTGACATATGGTGACTATCCACATAGCATGCGATCTCTTGTTGGAAAACGATTGCCGAAGTTCACCGAAGAGCAATCCAATCTGGTTAAAGGGTCATTCGACTTCCTTGGATTAAACTATTATACTGCTAATTATGCAGCTTACGCACCTCATCTTGGTTCTGGAAAGTCAAGTTACGTGACAGATTCTCATGCTAATCTTACCAGTAAGTAGACAAAACACTCAAACCCATTTGTTCCTTTCCTTATTTATCTATTCTAATTAGAGCATGCCTTTTTTTATTGATGCAGCGGAGCGCAATGGGATCCCCATTGGTCCACCGGTTTGTACCAAATAAACCAAATTTTATTTTATTTTATTTTTGTTTAGGTAATAGAGAATGGATGATTTCTAGCTGAGGTTTTAGTCTTTCACCAACAGTATTGCCACTGAATTATGGGTCCAAGTTAAATCAACCTTTCTTTCTTGCTATGTTTAGATTACGTATAGTTGTTTTGGGATTTACTTTTTGTTCTTGGCCTGGGTGATCAATTGCTACATAATGGATATGTGGTAGTTATTAGAGCCACAAAAGTAGATATTGATCTTCAATCTTCCACGCGCACATGCATAATGAAAAAGGGGGTTGAGAAAACTCTGCTATAATGACCCTCCATTTTCAATTATTTGCAGGCTGCATCATCTTGGCTTCATGTTTATCCTAGAGGATTTTTGGATCTTTTGATTTACACAAAAGAGAAGTACCAGAATCCACTAATTTACATCACTGAAAATGGTATTTTTTCTTATTTTTTCCTTGAATAATTTTTTCCACATAACTTCACGACAAATCGCCAATTGAACCCTTGTATCTACAATGATATTGTAGGAATCGATGAGTTCAATAATGCATCCTTGCCGCTTGAGGTAGCCCTAATGGACGTCCAAAGAATTGGGTATTACAGTAGCCATCTTTGGTATCTTAATAAGGCCATCAAGTAAGTACTTTACAATTCCTCTATCTCCTTTCTTCTTTCAAATCTCCCTAGCTTTGATTTTCTCTTTTCTTTTCGGAACAGGAGCGGCGTAAAGGTTAAGGGATACTTTGCATGGTCATTGTTGGACAACTTCGAATGGGCTTCAGGTTACACTGTTCGATTTGGCATCAATTATGTGGACTATAAGAATGGATTAAAAAGATATCCTAAGCTTTCAGCCGGTTGGTTCAAGAATTTCCTCAAAAAGTAAAGATGAGATGCTCATGCAGTTATCAGCCCCAATCAATAAATAGAAGATTATTTCTACCACATCTATGTTGCCTTCAAATGATGCGAGTTGTGTACAAACTCTCTACTACTCAATAAAAAATTCTCTTTTTTCTATTATTTACAATAGAAAGCATTCCAACATTAGCAATCAGTGTGCAAATTCTAATCTCGAGCTTAGCTCTGTCTTAATCCATATTGCTTTTTGCGGGGAAGAATAACGGTATGTCCTTTCCTTGTCGCGTTACTGCTGAGCTTGAACCAAACCCTAACCGCCTCAAGGTGGCGCTGCCGCTGCCATTGTTGCTACCATGTCAATCTTGCCTCACGCGCTCCCCTGCCTCATTATACCCATCCCTCGAAACCCAAAATATCCAAAACCCGAAACAACCACAAGATGCACCTCCATCCTTGCCCCACCGAGTCCAGAAACGACCACAAGAGGCGTCGGCTGCCATCTCCTGTCTTGCCAAAACTGCCTAGACAACAAAGAAGCCTCTTGGAATCGGTGACCTCTCTATAGTGGAACCTATATCCTCTGCCCATGGCCAAACATTGACTACCCGCTGGTGCTGCCATGGCTGATGGCATGACTTCACTACGCTTTGCTGGGAGTAACCCAACCCAACCCTTAATGTCCGGGAACATAAAACCTTTGTTGGTGGACCCATAGACCGATTATCCCTTCGCAAATCATTCAAGGGAGTTGTGGATCAGCCCCAGCCTACTCCCTTCGCGGATGTGGAAGTGCCACTGGATATTCCCACGGTGCTGACGGTGGACCCCCCACCGGGGATCCTTGACGGTAAATCGAAGATTAACTTCACGGACGAAGAATGGGACAACGCCGCTAAGCACCATTGCCACACATTAATAGCAAAAATCAGTGGTTTGCGGCCACTGGTTGACGTCTTTAAAGGCTATATCAATTCCAATTGGGGTTTACATAAGCTGGCAATTGTGGTTTAGTTTGCGCATGGTCTAGTGAAGAATGTTCCTTCAAAAATTCATGTTTTTTATTGTCTTGGTGGAACGGAAATTGCATTGGAGATTTGACAATTGCGGCCTTGTAGATTTAATTGCCTCCTTAGGGACACAATCTAGGTGTGTTGAGAAAAATTGGGAATCATCTAGGTTCATACGCACCGGTGTGTCTTGAGATGGACTTGACGAAAGAGTTGACTTCAAGTTGTTGGATTGAAGCCTCCTTTCCTGCAAGCCATAGAATGTGAAAGTTACCTTGGTTATTGCTCCCATTGCCGTCTCCAAGGTCACGACAATCAAACCTGCCGTAAGCTCTATCCCCGCGTGGAACGTGCTTAACAAAAAGCCTTAGAGATTTGGGCCACATCCAGGTCGCGCATTACAAGAGAGCATTTGTTGGTCAGTCACCAATCTCGATGCATGCCATGCAAGGCATCTACCATCTCCTCTACTGATCATACAATATGTACTAGGAAGCAAAAATCCCACCCCCAAAGTTCTCAACAAAAAGGGTACGTAGCTGACCCTCCTATAGGCGTTATACCGTCAGGCACTAGAGAAAAACGGCATGCATGGCGGACATTGCCAGCCATTCTTGAAAATGTGCTAGAAGAAGAACTAAACAAAGTAGTGCCACATGATGCTGGGGAAAAGGCTAGAAAGCAAAGGGTTTTTCACTTACGAGAATTTGAAGTAGATGAAGATATTGTGGTAGAGGAATGTGTGAGTGAACCCATCAAGGTGCCAATTGACGACAATACTGCGATGGTGGTGTATAGTTCTAATAGGTCTAGCAACAGCCCCAGTCGCCTTCTACAGGAAGAACAAATTGGAAATCACTTAGTCTCCTTGACTGTGCTTCTTTGGAAGGTGTTATCAATCTAGAAAAGTGGTCCAAGATCAAGGAAGGTGTGCTCCCCACTTCAAACTGGTTAAGCCCATTGACAAAATGAATTGAGAAGTAGCGGCACTAGTGTTTTATCTTGAGCAGCTAGCAGCTTGGGGATCTTGCCAGAGCGAAGGAGGTAATCATTTGGATGAGATGGACAGCATTCTGCATAGTTATAAAGTTAATGGTGACAGCAAGTTTTCTGCAATGGATGTATGTCCACATATATGGATAAATGAATAACATCATTAAGTGGAATATAAGAGGGCTCACCCCTCCTGGCAAGTTGGATTTCCTCGAGAAGGAGCCCAAAAAACTCATGCTCCTTACTTGCTTTGTTGGAACCTAAATATGGGGGTGTAAATCTTGCTCACACAGCACGGAAACTGGGTTTTGAATATTATTTACATGGTAATCCCCTTAATTCACATATATGGATCATGTGAAAATCAAATAGAGATATTAAAATTTTCTTGCTGCATAGTCCCCATCCATTGCTAACAAGACATTGCCGGCACTTTACTGGACCTGGGGCTACCCTTCGTGGAGCATGAACTAACTCCTGACCTCACCACAACCGCCATTTTCTTGCAACTTGAAATCGAGAAATTGTTCAGAAATGGTTTTGAATGACCTGCATGGGCCAAAAGCGGAAGGGATTAACTCAGTCACCAATGCAAGGTTTTGAACTTGTGTTTAATTGCAATGTGAGTCTGACGATAAGTCTATGACCACACGCACACGGGACAGGTTGAGAAAGAGAAATAGTTCCAAGGCTTCTTTTACTGCATAACAAAAGCTTACACACGGACTTAGAGACTGAGAACAGAGTTAGCACAAAGCTTCAAAAGCCTTACAGAACTTTTAAATAGATACAACCCAGTCACCTCTCACGACTTACAGCCTTGGTATTTATACTAAGACAGACACTTGCCTTCTAAGTAAAACAAAGACAGTAATAATACAAAAGCTGTCTTTGAAAACTGGACCACGCTGCACTCCTTTTTGTTTGGACCTGTACCTCACGCAAGCGTGCTTCAACATTTCAGTCGTGCCCAGCCTTTTGATTTCTTTTCTTCTGGTGCACGACAGCCCCGTTACTCAGCTAACAACCAATACGTGACTGCTGCATTAATATAAATGTTATCAAACTAGTGTCAGAACTTGGTGAAAAACAGTTTATCAGCAGTTACAGCGAGGCCTTTATTTTAAGCTTCTAAACAAGTTTAAGTTAGCTTATAACACATGATAAAGCTAAGAGACATGTAGATGAAAGTAGGGAAAGATCATACAACCAAAATTGACCCGAAAATTTATCTGATTTGGTCAAAATGTTGCCTAAATCCACGGGAAAATAAGGGAAAGATCTTTATTGCTGTAAGGGGGAGTCTACAAGATTTTACATCAACTTAGATCTGTTCTAACACTCACAAGACACCTTTTTATCAACAAGAGGTATATTTTAGTGCTTAACAACAACCATACAGAAATCACCTTATTCTCCACCTTTCACAACACTTTGCACAATTTCTGCACCGGTTTGTTCACAATGTCTGCTGAAAATCCTCTCTTCTGGTTTTCTCTTATTTCTGCTGTGCTCTCTTTCTTATTTGCGTTCTTCTCCTTCTTATAAGTCAGTTTAGCAGTGATGCTTGAGACTAGAACACCTGTCTCAATTAAAACAACAAAGGTATCCAGAAAAGAAAAAACAGCTCAGCAGCTTGCCTCTTGGATTATTTGAATATGCCAGTTGCTGCATCACCTAGTATTTCAGTTAAACGACCTTTTGAACATGACCAAACGCCAGACACAAAGAGATTATGAGTCATATTACAACAAATGTTATATTTGAATTACTTCGTAATTCCATCAGACCACTTTAGTGGATTGAGGATAATCATGATTAGTCCAACAACTGTAAATTAAAGTTTACTTTCTGGGCCATTTTCTTGTTCTAGAAGGTTTTTCTATTTATCTATTTCCGCTGTCCTAGAATTTAGTCTTGTTAGCAGGAGGTTATGCTAACTTACCTGTCATATCAACAGGATGCTTTTCAGTCAAACCTGTAATTTGAACGTGCTTCTCTATAAAAGGCCCTGTCGAAGAGGTTATGCTAACTTACCTGTCATATCAACAGGATGCTTTTCAGTCAAACCTGTAATTTGAACGTGCTTCTCTATAAAAGGCCCTGTCAATCCCTTCGCGAAAACCACCGGCTATGGCATTTCAAGACCATCTAATCCTAGGCCTCTTGGTCTTTCTTTTCTCATTCCCTTTTAATTGCATTTCAGCTTCGCCAAGCCTTAGCCCTGCTGCGTTCAACCGTAGCAGTTTCCCGGCAGGTTTCATTTTCGGGACGGCATCAGCGTCTTACCAGGTAAGTCCTATGTTTCCCACATATTTGCATCATAAGCGTTTTTTGCTAACTGTAATGACATAACAAGAATGGTCGGAATACATGTATGCCTAAGCTAATTTCGTTTCAAAAATCCAGTATGAAGGTGCAGCAAATGAAGATGGCAGAGCACCAAGCATCTGGGATACTTTTACCCATAAACATCCAGGTCTCTCTCTCTTCCCGTTGAAAACAAAGCACGAGTTACTAATAAAGTATGCAGCATTGGATAGATGATAATATTTATTAGCATAACAAAACATTTCGACTTTTATTTTCTGGGTTGACGGGGTAATAGAAAACATAACATATGAAAGTCTTGAAAAGATAAAGGTAGAACTGTCACCGTGAGTTGAGATCCAAGCTTGTGGTATTAGCAATATGCACAGCCGCTGGCATCTTAAGTATTCTATTTTTTTGTTAAAATATCCTTTTGTACAAAACATAACGAGTTGCAAAAAATCAATGGACAAAGTTCAAATGGCTTTCTTTTTCTATTGTCATTGACTTCTTACAGTGACCCCAGGATTGATGCTCTGGGCTTAGTTCTTGTGAAAAATGTTTAGATTCCTGTGGGGTAGGTTTTGTTTGGTGGGCTTTTTTGTACGCTACATTTCTTGGTATAACAATTCTGAAGTCGTGCAATATATTACCCTAATCTCAAATTATGCACTTCCTTTTAATTATTTTTGTTTCTCTTGGTAAAGGAGGGTAGGGGTAGGTGTCCAACTTAGGACCCCTTTGGTCCCATGCAGCACGTGTTCCAACTAATCTACGTGCTTCTCGACATTTCTAGAAGTTATTTTTATTTTTATTTTTTTTTATCAAAACTGATATAGGTTTCAAACCTACCCATACAAACGCCAAGAGCGGATTACCAGAAATTATTTAGAAAAAGAAAAACATTATTCTTACTTTCGATTTCTTGAAATACTTCTAGAAGATCCAGATTTGGATAGATTTTATTGGATCTTCAAATCGAGTGAAGAGTTCGAGAAGCACGAGTTCCGAAAGAAAATTACTTGATTTTTTCTTTTAAAGGCCGATGAAAAGTCAATAATTTGTGTGTTTTGTTCCATGATTGAAGCTTTACTCCCATCTTTTTCTCTAAAACAACTCGCATGCACTTGTCATGAAAAGAATGAAAAAGTTGACTGTTTTTTGTTTTTATTTCGATGGTTAGTCATATGTTCTATGATTTTGTTAACTTATGGCTCAAAGTAAGGCATATAAGTTATTTTTATCTCATAATGCAAAATTTACATGAAATTGCAGAAAGGATAACAGATGGCAGTAATGGAGATATAGCTGATGATCAATATCATCGTTATAAGGTAAAGAGCACATAAGAGAAAATTGAACGAAATTCCACTTGTGTTTTAACATTTCTAAAGCTTTAAACCTCAAATTGTTTGTGACAATTTATCATGTCTAACTATTTATTCTAACTAAATGTAGGAAGATGTTGGTATCATGAAAGAGATGGGCTTAGATGCATACAGGTTCTCGATTTCATGGTCTCGAGTGTTGCCGAGTAAGATGCTCATTTTCATCATTCTCCTGCTATTTTTTGACTTAAAATTTTCAGGAAAAACGAGTAGGAGATGTGTATGGTACATTGACATCTACAGCAAAGTATTGGAATCAATATCACTTTCTAAACCATTATGATAATAATTTCATTTGGAGTTTCAATTGCAGAAGGAAAGCTAAGTGGGGGTGTGAACAAGGAAGGAATAGCATATTACAACAACCTTATCAATGAACTCTTGAGTGAAGGTCTAAAGCCCTTTGTGACCCTTTTTCATTGGGATCTCCCCCAAAACCTAGAAGATGAGTATAGAGGTTTCTTAAGTCGTCGCATTGTGTAAGTGGTTAATTCATCTTTTGTCCATCAATAGATTTGATAATAATAAAATCTTGGGGGAAATCTTAACTTCATATCTTTTTCCTTTTGTCTATATTTTTCTTTTTCATTGTCCATTTGTTAGCTCTTTGTCGCATGTGGGTCATGTGATTAAGTCAAAGCTACAAGAGGATTGAACAAATCCCAGCCATTTCCAAGCTGCAAACCAACCCCAATATGTCATATTCACAGCGCGAAAGTTACAATAAACTAAAACCTGAGCGAAGGAAGAACTTAACCAACTAAAGGATAAAGCATGGAGTTTTTTATTGCATAGGTAAAATGTTACATAGGCTTGGCTTCGGGCTCAAGATGAAAGAGCTTTGATCAGCTAGGCTTAACCTCCATACCAAACCAATTCTCATGCGTTTGCCACCTTTGCTCTAACCACGAACAAATGGCGAGCTTAAGGATTACGTCTAATTTATTTACGTATGTGTTTCACTTTTCAGTGGTGACTTTCGGGACTTTGCTGAGCTTTGTTTCAAGGAGTTTGGTGACCGTGTAAAGGATTGGATCACACTAAATGAGCCATTGACCTTTACCAACGGTGGTTATGTGATCGGGCAATCACCACCTGCTAGATGTTCCAGTTGGCAAAACCTCAACTGCAACGGTGGAGATTCGGGCACAGAGCCTTATTTGGTATCCCATCACCAGCTTCTTGCCCATGCAGCCGCTGTTAGATTATACAAGAAAAAATATCAGGTTCGACCTGCAAAAGTTTAACGTTATAATCATCATTCTTTATTCGAACATCGAACACAAGACTTTTTACTCTACCGTTTCATAATTGGGAGAAGGTCGTAACAGTTGTTGACAAATGCAGGCCTCACAAAAAGGTGTTATAGGGATTACGCTAGTAGCCCCCTGGATGGTGCCAGTATCTAATGAGAAGCAGAACCGTGATGCCGCCTTGCGGGGCCTTGATTTCATGTTCGGATGGTAAGTTTTGAGCGAGATTTTTTTTTTCCCTTACAGTAACTCAAACTTTCCTTTGTCAAACTATCATTCCAGCTACGCCAATCTATTAAGAATGATGCATAAAACTTGATGCACACGTTAGATGTGAGAAAAGATGTTGAGAACGGTGTGAATTATATCTTATTATCTAAGTCTTGTTTGGAAAATGTTTTTAAATATGAAATATATGTCTTTTTCTTATAATTGAATTTAAGAAGAAATATGCATTTCTTTTGACATTATTGCCTAGTACTTTTATTTTGTATATTGGACTCTTATATTTCTAGAATCTATTGCAATTCAATATTTTAGTTTGTCAGATAAAATATCCAATATTATTGTATGATAATTATCATTATCTAAAATATATTGCAAATGAGATTTAATAGCAACTCTTTGAGCTTTAGCACTATGATTACTTTATGATTCCTATTTCTAGATTTGTTCTTTATTTTTTTTGGTACATATGTAAGTTTGCATTAATAAAAGACATTGTACAAAAGCATAAGGCATATCTCAACATTACAAGAATTATGAAAATTACAAAAAGATGGAGGTTGAAAGGCTACAAATCTCATTGAAAATAATATTTTTCTGTGAGGATTTTATATTTTGAAACAAATAAGATTTTTTACATATAATTTTTTTTACTTTAGTTAATTGGATTAGAATATCAACTATTTTATTTTGAAATTATCTTTTATTTTGTTTATGTAAGCTAAAAAAGCTAATATAAGCTAAATAGAAGCTAAATATAATTTTATTTTAAGCTAAAAGATAAATATGTTTAATATAATATTATCTTAAGAAGTTTTACAGTCAAATCTTTTATTTCAGTTATTTTATTTTTATTTTATTTTATTTTATTTATGTATTTTTGGATCTTAGCCCTTGAGTGAATGGAAAACTCTTAAAACAAAATTTGCTAATGATCCATTTGACGTGTTCCTAGTCCAGTCACTCCAATTGGTCTTTCCGCTTTCCTTACATTTCGTACGTCATATATTGTGCATAATTCACTGTAGGTTTCTGAATCCCTTGACATATGGCGACTATCCACCTAGCATGCAATCTCTTGTTGGAAAACGATTACCGAAGTTCACTAAAAAGCAAGCCAAACGGGTTAAAGGATCATTTGACTTCATTGGATTAAACTATTATACTGCTAATTATGCAGCTAACATACCTCATCTTGATTCTAGAAAGCCAAGTTATGTGACAGATTCTCACGCTAATATTACCAGTAAGTAGACCGAACACTTGAAGCCATTTGTCTATTCCTTACATGTCTATACTAACTAGAGCATGCCTCTTCTTTTTATTTGTTTATTTTTATTTTTAAATTGTGGCAGCTGAGCGCAATGGGATCCCCATTGGTCCACCGGTGTGTACTCCATAAACAACCTTTTTTTTTTTTTGGTAGGCAAAGGAGAATGGGGTGATTTAAACCTGAAACCTCGAAATCTCCCACTAATAGTATTGCCTTGAACTACTGGTTTAGGTTAAATCAACCCTTCTTTCTTGCTATGCTTCTTTTCTCTTTTAGAGTCCCTATTGTTGTCTTAGGATATAATTTTTCCCCTTGGCTTGGGCGAGAAATTGCTTTAAGAAGTTACATGCATCTCCATATGATGAACAGGTGGTAAATATTCGCCCACAAAAGTATATATTAATCTTCAATCTTCCACACGAACTTGCATAATGAAGAAAGGGGTTGAGAAAACTATTCTATAATGAACCTCCATTTTCGATTGTTTGCAGGCTGCATCATCTTGGCTTCATGTTTATCCTAGAGGATTTTTGGATATTTTGCTTTACACAAAGAAGAAGTACCAGAATCCAATAATTTACATAACTGAGAACGGTATTTTGTTCCTCAAACAATTGTTTCAGGATAACTTCACAACAAATTGGAAACGAATGGTAACTATCGGATCAACAATTGAATCTTTGTATCTACAATCAAATTGCAGGAATAGATGAGTTCAATAATGCATCGTTGCCGCTTGAGGTAGCCCTTGAAGACACCCAAAGAATTGAGTATTTCAGTAGCCATCTTTGGTATCTTAATAAGGCTATCAAGTAAGTACTTAACAATTCCTCTATCTCCTTCTTTTTCTTGAATCTGCCTGGCTTTGATTTTCTCCTTTCCTTTGGGAACAGGAGTGGTGTAAATGTTAAAGGATACTTTGCATGGTCATTGTTGGACAACTTTGAATGGAATTCAGGTTACACCGTTCGATTTGGCATCAATTATGTGGACTATAAGAACGGATTAAAAAGATATCCTAAGCATTCAGCCAATTGGTTCAAGAACTTTCTCAAGAAGTAGAGATGAGATGCTCATGCAATTATCAGCTATCTAGATATTAGACCATCCCTAATCAATAAATAGAAGATCGTTTCTTCCGCATCTGTGTTTCCTTCAAATGATGCGAGTTGTGTCCAAACTCTCTTCTGCTCAATAATAAATTTCCTTTTTCTATTATGTACAATAGAAAGCATTCCAACATTAAGCAATCAGTGTGCAAATTCTGCATTTTTTTGTTTTTGTCTTTTTCTATCTTTTATCTATCTGTGACATCTTTTACTTGTTCTAAATGCTTTGATTATTGATATACCTACAACCTATAAGGAGAAGAAAATAATCTTTCCATATTTCAGCCTTTTTTTTTCTTCTCAAAATTCTATTTTTATTAAATTGTGCTAGCGTTCATTCTTATCTAGGTTCAACGAATTGTTGATTGATTTTACTGTTAACTTATGCCTAGCTGGAATGAGAGCCACCTTATTTTCATTTGTCTTTGGTGTTAATTAGTGTAAGAGCTTGTTAGCTTGCTACAACAAGAGGATTGTTTCTATCGGCGACAAGCTATTGGTCAAAAGGATAATCTGTAATCTCTATGAGATTTTCGATATGCTAACTGTTCCATGATTGCGTTCTAAATAAAAATCATCTTAGTAGTGGGTTAATTGCGATGTCAGAGTACCATCGCTATCTAAAAGAAGAAAAAAAGAAGAAAGAAAAATTAAGATTACGGAATGACTAGAACTACCAAGTCCTGTGAGACTTAAATCCTTGCACTCCAGACGGGGCCTGGACCCTTCTTGTACAACCTGTTGATTTCTTTTAAGAGACGCACCTATCAGATGGGTGTAATGTGGCCTAAAATAAAGCTGAATATTGCTATATTTATCGGTTTTTTCTCTCCTTTTGTTTAGAGGGAATGCGTTCGTGATAGATTTATTTTGTGACACAAGAGAATTACTTTCCAGACAACTACTGCAGATAACTTGTGAGTGGGGGCGGGCGCGCACTTCCAATTTTGCATGTTCAATGATTTATGCCACCAATGAAGACAAAAGCAAAGGATCTCTCATAATCAATTCCTACTTAAAAAAATTTTCTAATCAGTAATTAATGCAACACATTCGAAATGTGGGGCTTTGAGATGGAACAAGATGGGATCACCGGCAGCAAATCTTTTGCATAACTTAGCACAAGAAAATGGGAAAAGAAACGCTCCTTTTTCCAAGGACGCTCCATTTGTCGAGAACACTATCCTTCTGGTTTGATCTTCTTTTTGAATTCTTTTATCAAACTACGTAAGAAAATTGTGATAAAGTAATGTGGAGAAATAACGCATATCCTATAACAACACCACGCAATGGTCACAAGTAAACTACAAGGGTTGCACAAATAAACTATTTTGATGTTTAGATACACTAAGAAATTGTAATAGAATTTACCTTCTACTTCAATTCTCTCCTTTTACTACTTTAATGATTTACTAAAATGGGTAGGTAAATTTAATGGATGATGTGTAGCGAAAGTAGTATGAAAAGAAGTTTGTTGGCCTAAAATTTTTAGAGAACTGGGTTTGATAGACATTTGTATGTGGAATAAAATGGCAGTGGGAAAACTATTATAGTCTCTTGTGCATAATAACTCAAACTCTTTATGGGTTAAATAGATGATAACAGAAAATTTCAAGGAAAGAAATGTATTTGAATTTGAGATAAAATGATCACTAGCTTGGAGTTTAAGGAACATTTTACAAGTAAGAAATAAACTTACACAATTATTAACGGTTCAGAATACACTATTGCCAAAAGTTATGTAGTATTAAGAGAAAATAGAGAAAATACTGAATAGGCAAGCCTTATATGGAAATGAGTACCAAAGCATAATTTTATTTTTTGGATTATTTTGAAAGACACCATCTATAGTAGATCGTGTGGCTATATGGAATAACTCAGTGGACCTATAATGTAACTTTTGCCAACAAAGAGAAGAATCACAAGAATATTTATTTTTTAAATGTAGGTTTATAAATTATACATGGAAGGCTTTGTTAGGTATGAATAGATTAACTTAAAGAATTAAATAATGGAGAGTTAAAATATGTTGGATAATCAGGGCTATCAAGAGTAAGAATTTTGTAGCAATCTTGCTTAGTATATCTTTCAAGGCTATATTGTATCACATTTGAAGGAAAAAAAAATAGAAGAAGATTTTATTGCTAAAATAAAAAAGGACATGAGATGAAAGATTTCATGTACTAGAGGAATAAAGCCTATACATTGTAATAATTCTTATAAAAATTTTAGAATTTGTCAAATGCAATATTTAAGCTTAAATGATAATGTTGTAACTGAACAATTTTGTAATTTTTTATGGTAATATATAATTCTTGAATTTTCATAAAAAAAAAAAATCAATTCCATTGGAAACTATCTTATAACCAGTAATGAATGCAATAATTTGAAATGTGGCCACTTCAAGATTGAACAAGCTGTCTTCACTAAAAGAAAAAGGAAATGCTGAAGGAGGCATAACTTTAACGCGGTAGATGGGCCATGCACCTTACAATAGTTGTTAGCAGCCAGAAAGTCAATCTTCGTACACCCACGACTATCTGTTTTAGGAGTAGTCATTCTTCATCTTTTCATTTCATATCGTGTAAATGTCTACATGATAAACCTTTGGCATATCGAAGTCAATACATGGTTGCTGCGTCGATATAGTTGAAGTTGACATACATAATTGTTATGACTTAAATTTTACATTAATATATAGTGGGTAATTTTATTTTCTGGATTTTTGTTTCAGTCTTAGAAATAGTAAAATCTTGAGAATGTTGCTAGATCTAAATATGTAATTCTTGAAGTCATTTTAGTCTATAAAGGATAAATCATATTATGATTTGATCTAAATCTAGATTTTATATAATTATTGGAAAATTTCACACATTCTAGCCATCTAACAAAGTTCTTTGTTCAATCTCTATGCATTTGATAGATGTAACATAAGCATTTAGATTTTTTCTTTTCCATTTTCAAAGGTATGTAAGTGTATAGCATGCAGAAAATTTATGGATTTTTAACTAAAAAGAATATTATAAAAGAGAAAAATCATCTTAAGGCTTAGGGAGACATCAAGGTGAAAGATTTGGGAAGTAGATTAGGTGATAAAAAATATTTAAGAATATTAAACTCATTCAGATGAATGTTTTGTTATATCATAATTAAAGGATTTCAAATTTGATTTTCTTTTAGATAAATTATAATATTGAGATATACTTCTAAACTTTCATATTTTCTTATTCTTTGATAAATAAATTCATATATTTTTTAAAAAATGATTTGCTCAGAAAACACAGCTACGATTATCAAATGAAAAATGTGTATGGTTGAATCTATAGCTACATTATTGTCCATTACTATAGACTTGACTAAGAGAATCCCAGCGTCTTACCACTTTATGAAATAAAAAACGTGCGTGGTTGAATCCATAGCTACATTATTGTCCATTATTGTAGACTTTATTAAGCGAATCCCAGGGTCGTCTCACTCTTTTGTTTAAAATAACTATTTTTCTAGATCATAACTTAGGCCTATTCGAATTCAAGTTGCTTCATGAGGAAGGAAGTCTACAAATAATTTAACTTCAAATTTGTTGGCATTTGAAGCTAAGATTGCAGATGGCTCAGCATGCCACCAGTGATTCGCTCTCCAAGGCACTTTGTTATTTCTTTTTCTTTCTATAGTGTATGAATACAACTTCACATTTTCCCGCGAAGGATATCTTAACGTACTGTCCCAGACAAAATCTTGGACTAAGTAAAGATTAATTTCATACTTCCAGACTGAAAAGAGTCCAGTCTTTTGCAGCTGTAGAGTTGTTTAATAATAGAGACGGGCCGGCCATGCTTTGATCAAGCAAGCAGGAGAAGACATTTGAGTTTCTTAGAGTACTGATTTCTTTGCTTGATAAGCTCGTAAGACTTTTGCTCAGATTGAAGAAAGCAGTGTATGCTAATGTCAGAAATTGATGGGACTGCATAACTTCCAGATTTAGTATGGTTCACGTTGCTACGAAGAGCCTCTGATTTCCTTGACGAAAACTTCGTGGTGGCAAGAGGTCTTGTAACACAGAATCCCAAGTAACATTTGGAGTCGGAGTAATTAGTCTATTTACTAAGGAACATGATGCCAATTGTTGAATAAAAAATAATATGCATTTCTTTCGACAATTACAGATTCTAAATAAATTTAATGGTTTTCCTTTTGAGCCCTTTTATCGAACTACGGAAGCAACTTGTGACGAAAGTAATCTTGAGAAATGATGCAGATTGAATAGCAACAGCACACACATTGGTCACAAATAAACTTCCAGAGTTAATATATAATAGGATAAACTTTTCCCATATCAAGAGAAATAAGTCTCTCACTAGCTAGTTCAATAATGATTTAGTGAAGTTCCTAACGGGAAGGTTTGAGATTTGACATTCTATATGCACGAGTTTAGATGCATAAGTTGTAACTTAAATTTTTTTTTTAAAAAAGGAAACAATTCTCCATTAGCAATTTGAGGCTTTTGTACAATTTTCTCTGCTTAGTCACTATTGATGACTCACTAAATGATCTAACATACAAAAAGTTTCATAAAGTCTCATACCATAGGTACATTAGAGAAATCTAATTGAACTTTATCATTCTACTCTTACATATAATTTTCACGCCATAATTGACAAGCAATATTTTTTCGATATGATCATCTAATAGTCCTTAATGCATTAGCCATCCACATAATATCAAGACTCCCAAGTTGTTTCTCAGTATTGTCTTTCGAGGGTTTGGGGGGGGGGGGGGGGGGGGGCGGTGTCTCACGTCCAATTTTGCATGTGTTCAATGATTTAGGCCTGCGGTTAAGACAAAAATTAATGGTCCCCATAATCGATTCCCACACAAAACAATCTTCCAACCAGTAATGGATGCCAAATTTTTTGAAACGTGGGCCTTTAAGATTGAAACAGCTGTCTTCACTAAGAGAAAAAAGAATGACAGAGAAAGCACAACTTGAAGGTGGTAGATAGGCCATGCATCTTAAAGCAGTTCTAAATGACAGCAAAGTCATTTTGGTACAGCCCAAACGATTTGCCTGAGTTATCAGTCTTTATCATTTCATTTTTTGTGACGTAGATTTCTCCATGACAAACTTTTGGCTATTGGACTTCTCTCGTATTGAATAGGAATGTATGTAGTGGCCAAACCATGATTGCTCCATCAATATAGTTGCATGCCATTTTTCAGTTTTTTTTTTTTCTCTTTTATTTAATCCAGTGATCTTAACGTGCTTCTCTATAAAAGGCTCTCCCAATCCCTTGGCTAAAACCATCAGTTATGGCATTTCAAGACTTTCTACTCCTAGGCCTCTTGGTCTTTCTTACTTCGTTCCCTTCTAATAGCATTTCCGTTGCACCAAGCCATAGCACTGCTTCGTTCAACCGTCACAGTTTCCCCGCAGGTTTCATTTTCGGCTCATCATCATCAGCTTACCAGGTAAGTTCTGGATTTCCCACCTTTTTGTATCATAAGTGTTTTTCCTTTAGTGTCCTAACAGGACAAGATTGATCGAAATATTTGTATGCCTGAGCCAATGGGTTTTCAAAATCCAGTATGAAGGTGCAGCAAACGAAGGCGCCAAAGGACCAAGTATCTGGGATACTTACACTCATAAACACCCAGGTCTCTTTCTCTCTTCCCGTTGTAAAAAAGTCTAAGCTAACAATAAAGTATGCAGTAACGGTAAATAATAATACTTATAAGCATTGCAAAACAATTCTTGGAATCCAAGCAGAAAGTGCAGCCGCTCCCATCTTATATATATTGGTTCCTTATTAAAATATGTTCTTGTACAAAACATAAAGTTACGTGCACAAATCTGGGTACACGCAACGGGGGCCAAAGGGGTGCCGTTTGAACGGACTTTTGGATTATTTGGGTTAGCCTTTGGATATGTTGAAGCCTTGAACTCCATCTCTACCGCATGAAGGGTAACAACAGAGACATTTGGGGGGTTTTGGGTTAACTTTCTTGCTTGTTTTTCAATTAGTTTCATGGTCTTTTAATAGTTATTTCACAAAAGAGAGGGGAGTGGCATGCCTTACCAGTTACGCTTAAGCCTACATAGGCTAGGTCATAGCTAGTGCAAGTTAAGTGAAACTTGCACGTAGCACATAATGAGATGTAAAGATCACTGGACCAATTTTAAGTTGCTTTCTTTGTATAATAAATCTAAAAAATAAAATTCTGAAGCTAGTCCTTCGGCAAATGACCCGAATATGAAACTATATCCTCTAGTAATTGCATTCTTGCATTTCGTAATCTGCTAAAATTTCGAATGTCAAAACCAATTTGCGTTTCGTGCTTGCCCAGATAAACTCCGAAGGAACCTTACCAGAAATATGTAGAAGAAGAAATACTTATAGAAGATACAAGAGCCTGATAAAGAAACTCGGTATTAGATCAGGAAAAAAGTCTTAATTTTTTATTTTATATTCCAATGGAAAGTCAATACTTTGTACGTTTAGTTTCATGACTGAAGCTTTGCTTCCATCTACACGCTAAATGGGTCCTATGCACTTGTCATTGGTAGACTATAGTTACTGTTTTTTGTTTGTATTTTGTTTGTATTTTGCTACTTAGTTGTATGTACTAGCACTTTGTGCATGGGTCAAACTGAGGCATAGAGATCCTTCGTATCAAACTAATATGAGATCAATTGAAATTACAGAAAGAATATCAGATGGTAGTAATGGAGATGTTGCTATTGATCAATATTATCACTATCAGGTAAAAATGCACATCACAAAAAATTGAAGAGAACTTCATTTGTAAAATATCAATTCAAATGCTTTAAATCTCTACTTGTTTGCGGCAATTTGATATTTCTAATTATTTAAGCGAACCAAACGTAGGAGACGTTGGGATTATGAAAGAAGTCGGCTTGGATGCATACAGGTTCTCCATCGCATGGTCCCGAGTGTTGCCAAGTAAGCTTATCACTTTCATCATTAGAGAGATATTTTTTAACTAGAAAGTTTTAGGAAAACAAATAGGCGTTAAGTAGGGTACAATTGTAATCTATAAGAAGGCTTGACACTTGTTATTGTTTTTTGATCCCCCTATACAATTTTAACAATTTCATTTGCGGTCTAAATCACAGAAGGAAAGCTAAGTGCGGGGGTGAAAAAGGAAGGAATACAGTATTACAACAACCTCATCAATGAACTCTTGAGCAACGGTCATAATTCATTTTTAGAATTTCATCACATTCACCAAATTGTCTTGTGCTTATAATTCACCCTTTTCTGTTACTTAATGCAGGTATAAAGCCGTTTGCGACAATTTTTCATTGGGATGTTCCCCAAGCCTTAGAAGATGAGTATGGAGGTTTCTTAAGTCCTCGAATTGTGTAAGGATTAATTCATGATATTTAAAAAATATTTAAGCTCTAATCAGGAAGAAATGATGAACTCACGGTTGCAGTCTGATTCATTTTTGTCCATATCACCTTTTAGTGATGACTTTGGGGACTTCGCTGAGCTTTGCTTCAAGGAATTTGGTGACCGTGTAAAGCATTGGATTACAGTAAATGAGCCATGGAGCTTCAGCAGTTTTGGTTATGGAATTGGGAAAATAGCGCCTGGTCGATGTTCTAGTTGGCAAAAGATGAACTGCACCGGTGGAGATTCAGCCACAGAGCCTTATTTGGTAACCCATCATCTGATTCTTGCTCATGCAGCCGCTGTTAAAGTGTACAAGCAAAAGTATCAGGTTCGACATGCAAAAGTTTAATGCTATAATCATCACTCCTAATTGGAACATCAAATACAAGTCTTTTTACTATGCTGTTGCATGATTGCGAGAAGGACGTAACCATTCTTCACAAAGTGCAGGCAGCACAAAAAGGTAGTATAGGGATTACGCTTGTGAGCCAATGGATGGTGCCGGTCTCTGATGCGAAGCACAACCGTAACGCTGCCCAACGTGCCCTTGATTTCATGTTCGGATGGTAAGTTTTGGGTGAGTTTTTTTTTTTTTTCGATATTATAACTTATGCTTTCCTTCATCAAACTATCGTTCTATGTAGGCTAATCAACTAAAAGTCATAGATGAAACTCACAGTATAAGTTAGAAGAGAGGAAACATATTAAGAATAGTGTGAATTATATTCTATATTATCATTATCTTATTTGAAAAACATCTTTACATATGAAATATATGTCACCTTCGTATGAGCTGATTTTCATGACAAAGTATATTTTTTTTAACATCATCCCTTAGTAGTTGGAATTTGTATATTCGATTCTAGTATTTGAAAAATCTTTTGAAGTTCTATATTTTAATTAATTGGATAAAAAGAAATGCAATATTTGTCATCTTCTAAAATACATTACAGATGAGATTTCATCCAAATCCTCGGGCCCTTTTTCTTTTTTCTCTCTTTTTGTTAGGAGGGGGACTCGAGATATCTTAAATCCCACCATTTAGGTGGAACTCCCTATAGTTCCAACTGAATTCTTGGGACCCATCTAGCCTGTTCTGAGTCCTGTCTACCGAAGTGGTCTTTACCGTGTCCTAACTTTCATAAGTTATAAATTGTGCATGGTTTCTTGCAGGTTTTTGGATCCCTTGACATATGGTCACTATCCACACAGCATGCGATCTCTTGTTGGGAAACGATTGCCAAAGTTCACTGAAGAGCAATCGAAGCTTGTAAAACGGGTCATTTGACTTCCTTGGAATAAACTATTATTCTGCTTATTACGCAGCCTATGCACCTCATCTTGGTGCTGGAAAGCCAAGCTACTCGACCGATTCTCGTGTCAATCTTACATGTAAGTAGACAAAAGGCTCAAAGCAATTAGGATTTCCTTTTATATATAAAAACTAATTAAAGCATGCTTTTTTACTGTGGCAGATGAGCGCAATGGGATCCCCATTGGTAAACCGGTTTGTACTAAACAAATCACTTCCTCTTTCTCACTAAATTCAAGTGCCTATAGTTGTGTAGGGATTTATTTTGATTCGTTGGCCTAGGCAAGCAACTGTTTTAAGAAGTTACATACATCTCGATTTATGAATAGGTTGCAATTATTTGACCCATAAAAGGTGATATTGATCTTTGATCCTCCACATGCACGCTAATTTCAGGATGCAACAAATACGATCTATCTTTATCCTAAGGGACTTCTGGATCTTCTACTTTACACAAAGGAGAAGTACCAAAATCCAACAATTTACATCACCGAGAATGGTATTTTCTCAATGTTTGCTTAAACAATTCTTTCCACATAACTTCGCAAAAAATTGGAACGGAGTGGTGACTATTAGATCACTATTTGAACCTCTATATCTACAATACTGTTGTAGGAATTGATGAGCTCAATAATGCATCTTTGCCGCTTGAGGTAGCCCTTGTGGACAAACAAAGAATTGAATACCACCATCTCCATCTTTGGTATGTTAATAAGGCTATCAAGTAAGTCGTTAGCAATCACTTTTTTTTTTCTTTCTTTCTCGCTCACTCTCTCTCTCTCTCTAAAGTCCACCTAACTTTGGTTCTCCATTTTTTTTTTCTGGGAACAGGAGTGGTGTAAAGGTTAAAGGATACTTTGCATGGACATTATTGGACGACTTTGAATGGTATTCAGGTTTCACTGTTCGAATGGGTCTCAATTATGTGGACTATAAGAATGGATTAAAAAGATATCCTAAGCTTTTAGTCCATTGGTTGAAGAATTTCCTCAAGGAATAGATATTAGTTGTTAATGCAACTAGTTGCTATATAGATATCAATAAATTAAAGATCCTTGCTTCTTTGTTTGTGTAATCTGCAAATCCTACTAGTTATGTACAAACTCAAGGCTATTATATAATAAATGCCTTTCTTTCGGCTTCAACAAAAGTGATTGCAATTTTTTTCATGCTTTATATTGTTTGGAAATTTTCCATTTATTTTATTTTTTTGTTGTTGTTCTTTAGTTTTCATTTGTTCCTTTGTCTATTTTTTTTTTTTCCATTTTTCACTTGTTCTTAAAGTCTTTTCTTACAAATTCCTCTTGTTTTACATCATGCTTAAGTTCTTTTCCACATGGGTTGACGAAATTCTTTACGGATTTTAGTCTTGACCTATGACTAACTAGAATGAGATTCACCTTATTACACTTCCCTACATGTAAAAGCTTAATCCAAATTCCAAAGTCAAAATCCGCTACATGTCTAAATTACAAAAATTCTACATGCAGCAGAAGTCACTTATCTACTTTTTTCTCCTTTTACTTTTGAGTAGATCCTTTCATCTTTTTAATTTTTTTATTTGGTAAGTAAGAATAAGTCCAATTAACGCAACAAAAACATAAAAATTTGCTAAAACAATATTTGTAGCATGATCATCCCATTAGAATTGACGTCAGCTTTCACACGAGCCTCAGTTCACCTGTGTGCCGCTCACCGCTGCGCACAAGGCAAGTTGGTAGCCAACCATCGCCGGCCAGAAATGGAATACAATTATAAATAGGATTATAAGTACGTATTCTAAATCATCAATCCAAACTCTAGGGAATTAGCGACTGTTTTCATGCGTCTGTAAATCATCCGAATATCCAAATAATCACTTGCTAATTTGGTTAAGATCCTATGAAATCCCGCAAATATCCCTCCGACAACGAGACATTGACGTAGAAAAATAAATAATTGAGTTGTGATTTAAAATTGTGCAAAAGGTGCACATAATTCTAGGTGAAATGATTAGTCAAAGCCAAAGGATCCCCCTTGAAGTGTCACTTCTATCGCCAAGGGTAGTGGTCTATTTAAAATGTGGAGTCATTGAATATAATTCAAAGCGTGTACTTAGTAATCAGTTTAAAAGTACTGCTGCTTCTCAATCAACACAATTTTTTATCCCACCAATTGGATCTATACAAATTTCTTCATACACATGGCAGCACTACACGATTAATTGGCTCCATAACGAATGCATTGTCCTTTTTCTTTCAGGTCTAAAGTTGGACTTGTTTATAGGCCTAATTATCACATCTGCTAGTAAATCCTATCACTCCTAGGAAATTTGAGATTCGGTCTAAAGTCTTTATAGCTGATCTAACTTCATCTTTAAAATTTTCTATTGCATCATTACTTTCACGCAATAACTTGCGGGTAGGTAGCTATCCTTAAGAATTTAAAAGACCATACGGACATCTCTTAGTAATTGGCAAGTCATGCACAAGGTCAGACAATTGAAAAGACAGACGATGCAAGCGAAGCAAGGATCAGATTTAGTGTCGGTCGAATAAATTTAAATTTCTTACTCTTCATTATTGAACAGACAGATCGTGCAAGAAAAGCAAAGGACTTTTCTCTTTTCGTTCGAGATCTCGTTTCTTAGATAAGCTTGTAAGATCTTTCTCCCTTCGACAAACCTGACTTATAGGACTTCTGTCTTCCACGTCTTTTGTTCGATTTTTCTTCCAAAGGATGTAGTTATGGCGACTGTACTCGTTTGACCTGTAAACGAAGATTTGGATAAGAGCAAATTGCAAACCCAATATCCCATGTTTTTAGACAAAATATTGAAAAGAGTCTTGCCCTGAGTAGTTAAAAACCCTGCGCAGTTGGGTAAATTTAGAGTTCTTCATCTAATTAGATGGACCTATGAGGCAATAGGATGGAATTTTCTATTTCATCGTTGTAAGCGGCTTCTATTTTACCATTCAAGAGAATTACTCAAAGTAAGGTGATAACAAAAAGGTAGTAATTTGTTTAAATGGAAAGCCATTTTAGTAAGTACATTTCCATTAAGAACTTATCTTTTTCATTTTAAGAAACAAAAAATAGGATTGCTTTTTCTTACCGAACAAATACGGGACTAACAATAGCAATCTATGGAGTAGCTTAATCCTCCTCCTCGTGCTCATAGAATCCTTAGTTAAGTTGGCAAGTATAGACAGCGCAAAAGCACCATAGCTGCGGTTGTTAGGCATCAAGATCATCCCAAAGCTCTTTCAAGCAGAAGAAGAAAAAACTGGTGAGTTCTTTGGTAGAGGCGTCAGGAGGGAGATGGTCCGTGATTGCTTGCTTTAGGGAATACTTTTGAGTCTCACTGATCTTATCAAAGCTATCTTGGAGTAGTTGTAAGATTTCGGCAACGGTGCGTGCAATCGACACCATGTGCTCCAGCATTGGGTGGATGGAGTGGGTTAGCCAAGTTTTTACCACCACATGAAACTGATCCTACAAGTCAATGGCTTCCCTTTCATCGAATAGGCACAAAAATTTTATTCGTAAGAAAACCCATTTTATTGCAACAAAGAAAGACAGTCCGAATCTGTTTACTCCACACATGCTAGTTAGATTCTCCAGTGAGTTTATGAGAAACTATGGATGTAGGTTGGAGATCGGCAGCTGTAAGGTGATTTGGGTTATGAAGAGGAGATGCTACGACATTAATAAAGACAATCAGGGGGTCGTAAGGAGCAGACGAGTTGTTTTCAGTGACCATTGTTAATGGTAAAGACGGTGGCGAGGAAGATAGTGGCTAGGGATTCGGGGATAAATTGGGAATTAGGAAAATTGTAATTGCAATTTTGTGAATGGAAAAGCGAAAAAAGGGGAAAAAAAAGAAGAAAAAGAAAAAAAGGTAAAAATGGGAAGGGTGGGAAAAAAAATCTAGGGTTTCAAAAGAGGGGTATGACAAGAAATGCAAAAAAATATATATATATATATATATTTCAAAGGAAAAAAAACAACTAAAAACAAGCTCTTAGCTCAACACAAAGAGATCTTAGAAACAAAAGAGTGAAAGTGGTATTAAGGTCTCATGAGGGAATGACTATGGTACTGTGTAAAAAAAGGTGGACATATGGAGGAGCTATTGAGTGAGTTGAATAATTCTTTCTATTGTTGTGTTGATTTACAAATGTTGAACTTACATTTTGTAGGAAACAAATCCTAGTCTAGGAATGGAAGATAAATATGTACAATAAACACAATAATAATAAGCTTGATTATATGCCTTAATATGGCAACATGTTTGGTGAGATAGCCACATGTTAATACAATCACCTCCCATTAGCTTTGCAACATGCTCATCACCTCTCATTGGTTATGGCAATGGTGCCACAGAGGGCCTAAATTTAATTAGGTATTTGACTTTTTTTCTTCTTTTTTTCACAACCGAAAACCACACATGCATTTTGATGTTAAATTTGAGACTAATATGTCTTAAGTCACCTTGATCGACTACTAGGTCAAAGTATCTTAGGTAACTGACTTTAGTATTTTTGGTAGCTAATCGTTGATAGGCATGTTGGTTAAATGTATTGGAACGGTTTTGACCATCCAATTCTAGATAAAATCCCTTGGTTAAACCTAAAGCCCTAAACTCAAACCTTCTAGTTTCTAATGACCAAAATTTTAATAGGCTTTCAAAGCCCTACTTTAATCGAGTCTTAACTCTACCTGATCCAAACGAAATTCAATTTCTTATGGGCTAAATTTAGTCTATTCCTTAAATTCTCATTCAACCCATTTGGGCCTAACTTCCCAATCTCATCCTAATTGGCTAAAATCCATTTAAAAGCCAAAAAGTAGTATTTACAACTTGAACACTATAATTAAAGCATTTTTTAACCCTAATTTTTTTTTAGAAAAAATTGGATACCTTTTGTTGTTGTTTCATTACCTTAAATACCTATATCCTTGTTAATGTAGGTTGACGTACTTTTATATTAATTAAGAATGAAATTAATTAACACAATAAAGGGACAAACAATGACAAAATAATATTTCTAGTATGATTGTCTCGCTAACTTCTATTTAACCATCTTAACAAGCATAAATATGCATTAGGAATTATTTTCTACTTTGGTCTCCTAACAACAAAGCCAACCATAACTTTCATGGAAGAGAATGGGAAGTTGACATCCATTAAGTATGATGTGGGAATTGCAAGTAAATGGTTAGATTCACTATTGATGATCGCTTTTGTGACTTAGATTATAATAATTTTCTTATGATCAATCGTAAGAAAGTTCAATGATTTATTGATCTTATGGAAGATAAGCAATCCATCATTTCTTGTTTGTCTAAAGAGTTAAAATATGAGGCCATGGCTTACATTAATTGTCAACTAGTCTACATCACATAATTGCTAAAGTATTCTAATATTCATGTCACCTTTATATTCCTCTTTATTGTAATAATCAAGCTATATCATGCACATTGCAAAAAATCCTATATTTCATGAATGTAGAAATCAAAAAGCTACAACTTGTCATGTTTTGTGAGATAAAGAACAAGAAGGCTTAATGGCACAAACTTAGTGGGAAGCTTAATCAAATGTGGAGGATTGGTGACATTTTCCCTACAGTGGATAAAAGTGAAAAGATCTTGGTGCTTATGAAAGGTTTAGTTACTCCTTATATCAAGACAAGTCCTTTGGTCTAGAACCTAAGCATTTGACATTGATTTCTCTTTGTTGCATCTAGATGTTGGGATCAACCTATAAATTAGTTTATGGAGGTTTTATGTTGTTAGTTAGTATTTCTACTTATTGTTTAAGCTCAAAGTTTTTGATTTATGCAAATATATGGCATGAGGGAGGGTGTTAAGTGAAAGAAATTGAGAAAGGAAGCATTGTTGGAACCCTAAATTGGCTGGAAAATTAAAAGAAGGGAAGAAAAGAATGATAGTAAAAATCTATGCAATTTTATTGATAAAATGCAAGAAATTAAATAACATATTCTGTAAATAAAAAACATTAAGTTGTCACCAAAAATGTCTTCAAATCACAAAAAGGCTATACAAATCTGAAAAACGGGATGAAACAAGCTGCACATAAGCCGTCACGCGCCTTCGCCACGCGCCGCCGCCGTCTCCCACTAGTCTTCACGAAATCCTCCAGAAAGTAGCCCAGAATGCCGATCTATCGATAGGTCATGCAGATCTTCCGCAAAACCACTGGAAAAGGCCCAGTTTTGTAGGAAATCGCCCACAAACGGCGTTCGCCATTGTCACTGAAACCGCCGTGAAACCGCTCCAATCTGTTACAGAAACGCCGGAAAACACACAAAGGGCTCAGATCCGCTCCTTCCTCGCTGAAAAATGCCCAAAAATGACCGGAAATACAAATGGGTTGTCGGGTCGCCGGAAAACACCGAACGTCGACGTTTGCCAGAAACACCGGTAGAAGCAGCGTCAGGCCTGCTGTCGCACGATCCTCAGCCTCTTCACTCGGCGCTCAGTGGACACCTCTGCGGTCGGCTTCTCTCTCCTAGTTCGACAATCCTCGATTTGCACAAAATCCTCTCCGTTCTCAGTCTCCGTCGCGTCTCACCACACAATTCATGACCAAAAGCCCTTACCCATAATTCACTCAACCTTGGGCTCTCCACAAAAGCCTGTTCTCCTTTCTCTCTTTTTCGACCAAAGTCCTTTTACGACCAAAGCCCATGCAGAATAATCTCTTCTCCCTCCGGTTTTTTCATTTTTTTCCACAAAAGCCCAACCTTTTTCTCTTTCTTTTTTTTTCTTTTTCTTTTTTTTTTCTCACGTGGGTTCCACGTGTATACACCAGCTAACTTTGCTTATTTTCTTTCTTTTCTCTCAATCTTTTGCTTCATTTCTTTTGTTTTTCACCTATTTTGGATTTATTGTTTAAACTAACAATATATATATATATATAAATAATTAAATAAAAATATAATTTAATATAAATTATATTAAATATAACCTAAAATAATAATAATAATTCTATAAAATATAAAATTATCATCTAACAAAATAGATTAAAACATAGTATGTACACAAAAAAAACAATACAAAAAATTACACAACATTTTAAATTGAAAAATAACTAGCTGTCACCAAATTGTCTTTCCTTTTAAAAAGTTTTGCACAACTACACATCAAGGAAAAGAAAAGAGGCTAACTGGAAAGAGGGTGACAAATCATGCTACACCTATTGACACATGCCACCACCACACATATCTAACCAGAAAGCACGCATATCTGCCAGAAGATGTGCAAATCTGCTAGAAAATTGCATGCAAAATGTCGCGGCTATTCCTCACCAGAAATTGCTCTTTCACTGCTAGAAGCTACACCGAATAGGTTAGAAACTCCCTTAAATGTCCAAAAACTCTTAGATCAGTGAAAACTAGCACAAATTGCTAGAAATACAAATGGGTTTCGGGTTTCCCGCCAAAAAATGATGTCGGCGGTTGACTGTTACACAACCACCGTGCTGTCGCGCGTGACTGAGTTTCGGCAAGTAACTCCACCGTCTGCTTCCCTCTCTCACTTTTCACTGCTTGATCCTCGCTCCCAGTCACCTACAACCTGACTATACAATCATCAACTCTTTTCCTCCTAGCCGATAGATAATAAACCCCCTCTCTCTCCTCCTCCTATTTTTGCTTGTTTTCTTTTTCTCTTTTCCTTCTACTTTTTTTTTTTTTTTTTTCTATTTTGCTTCGTTTCCTTTTTTAGGAGATTTGCTACATAAACAAACAAAGCTTGTATAAACACAAATAAATACAAATATATTATAACAAATATTGTAATATATACTGCTTAAAGTAATTAAAATAACCTTTATAAAATAGAGTTATCATATACCTAACAAAACTTTTCATATGTAATTTATGAACTTAAACTTAAAAAATAATATTTTCTTAATTTTTTTCTTTGTTGGCAAAGGTTGCATTGTAGGTCTATTGAGCTATTTCATATAACTACACAATCTACTGTAGATAATATATTTTTTTTAAAATGCTCTAACAGGTAAAAGTATGTTTTGGTATTCCTTTTTTCTATACTAATCTTGCCCATTCAACATCTTTTTTACTCTCTTTCAGCGCCCCATAATTTTTTACAATAGTGTACATTAAACCCATTACTAGTTATGTAAATTTACTTCTTACTTATAAAATATTCTTTCAGTTCCAAGTTAGTGAATCTTTCATCTTAACTTGTAATGCTAAATTTACTAGGACAATTTGGGCTTGAATTATATGAATTCAACCAAATTCACCTCATTTGTCGGTTGAATATAAATAAGGTATTTGGCTCATATAAGCTTGTGCGAAATTATATTATTTTATTTTATTTTTCATTTTTTGATATTTTTAACTTCAATTTATGATAATATTCAACGTACCTTTTTATAAGGAAAATTCACTTATATGTCTAATAGGTAATTACATATGATAATACCAAGGGCATACCCTTATATTAGAACTACATACAAAATCAAACCAAACACAAAATAGTCTCCTCTAACCTCCAAGCATCCTTAATATATATGTTTTCAACTACATTAAGTATCTTCCTTACATTGATAAATCTATATGCAATAAGTCTTTAATAACTTCAAAATTAAAATTCTTTTGAACAATCAATGTGGCTCAAAGTTATGTCATTCATTTCCTTCCAAATGGCATAAATAAATTAAGAAAATACAGATCCAAAGATACTTGCTTCATAACTCTCTTCTTTAGAATGGCAAAAAAGCAAGCTGATTTTTATATTTTATAATAAATAGGATGGTCATATGTTGAAAGTAATCTCCATAGAATACGGACACCTTAAAAAGGTGTGGTCCTTGGATTCTTTTGACCTATAGTCAGCTACCTTTGTACCTCTAGATATTTCACTGAGAAAGGCTATGTTGGGGTGATATCTTTGTACCTCTGGTATTTCCATGACAAAGGCTATCTTGAGGGTGAGTGGATTTTGAAGATAATACTCAAGCTCATTAATAAATTTCATTCCGTTTGTCTGAAAACTAGAACGGAACATTAATGCCATCTACCAAATTTGCTTTAAAATTCAAAGTTTAGCCTAAGTTTGCCCGTTTAATTTATCAGTAGTCTCTCCCTTCTTAATGTCATCTACAAATTGGAACTGTCCTTCAGAAAACCTGCACGAAAGAGGTTTATCGAGTTTGCAACGGTACTCTAATAAACCACATAGGATACACCACAAACGTCCTTACTTGTAGATTAGAAGGGAGTTTTAATTCGAACGTTGGCAGCAGAAAAAAGAAGGAAAGAAGGAAAGAAGAAGGGGGAGACGAAAAGGGCCAACTTCGGAAAGCTAGAAGGAAATAAATCCAAGGATAAGAGGAAGATGCAGCGGGGGCTGTGGAGGCTAAAGATCAATATAATAAGATCAGCCATTGATTGCAGCATAACGACTATGATTTGCCTTGAAAACTACGAGGGTTACACAAATAAGCTATTTTGATGTTTGGATACACTAGGAAACTTTAATAGAATTTACCTTCTACATCAATTCTCTCTTTTGACTACTTTGACGATTCACTAAAATGACATAACATACCAAGGCTTTTACAAAGTATCTCACTTATAAATAACTTAGGAAAATGCCTAACTAAAAGAGATCAAATTGTGCTTATACACGGGTTTTACTCTAGAACTAACAAATCATATTTCCAATATAATCATGTCATGGTACTTAACGTATTAACCGTCCACATCATATCAGGACTCCCAAACATATTCACTCAATATTGTCTTTTCGGGAGTGGGGGTAGGTCTGCATTTCCAATTTTGGATTTATCGAATGGTTTAGCCCGCAATTAGAAGACAAAAGGGAAGGACGCGTCTTTCAAATATCAGTTCCCGCTGGAAATAATCTTCTAACCAGTAATGAATGCAATAATTTTGAAATGTGGTCACTTCAAGATTGAACAAGCGGTCTTCACTTAAGAAAAAAGAAATGCTTAAGAAAGCATAACTTTAACGCGGTAGATGGGCCGTGCACCTTACAACAGTTGTTAGTAGCCAAAAAGTCAGGTCTTCGTACACGCAAGACGATTTGTTTAAGGAGTAGTCATTCTTCATCTTTTCATTTCATATTATGTAAATGTCTTCATGATAAACCTTTGGCATATCGAGGTCAATACATGATTTCTGCATTGGTATAGTCGAAGTTGACATATATAATTGTTATGACTCAACCATTTTGCAATCTCACAAGCCCATATTATTGAATTAAGGATAGTCTCTTACGATGGAGACTAACAACTATGAATTAAAGTTTACATTAATATATAGAGGGTAATTTTCCTCTCTGGAATTTTTTTTCAGTCCTAGAAATAGTAAATTCTTGAGAACGTTGCTAAATCTAAGTATGTAATTCTTGAAGTCATTTCAGTCTATAAAGGATTGGAGGAGATGTCCTCAAATTTAGAATTAGATGACACGTCAGCATAATAGCCTAAATAACGTGTTTTTCCAAGACAAACGTAAAAATGAAGGGGGTAAAAAAAGACACTAAGTGGTTTTTGAACTGTGTCAGTGACATGTTTTAGTAAGGTATAATCTGAATGTCATTTTAGCATGGCCTAAAACAGATGTCCTTTTGCAAGGTCGAAAATAAAGACTAAGATGCTCTCAATGAAACGCGTATAAATAAAATGGCTTAAGAGATACATCACCAAGGAAAGGCTTAACCGACACATTTTTTTTTAAAGGGACAAAAATGATAAATCCTTTTGAAAAGGCTAAATTAGTTTTCATTTTATAAGAGTTTAAATGGCAGGTCCTACAAGAAAAACCCTTATGCCAAATCGTTTTAGAAAGGACTCAATTATAGTTTTTTGTTCGGTGAATTTTAGATGCAAGTGAACATGTTGAACAAGTAATATAATGATAAAAAAACTATCGTTCCACAGAGATTGGTGAATATTAAACTAATTAAATACCAACAACGAATTAATCCTAAAATTTATCTTGCAAATTAAAAGATAGTTGATGATGAATTAAAATTCAAAATTTCTAAAGCAAAAATTTAAAACTAATTGAAATTGAATCCAAGTAAGAAAAAGCAATATGAAACATGTTAGAACATCTGATTTCACCATAACTATTAAATATGAATTTTCATCGTTTATGCCTATAAGAATGATAATACCTACGTGATAGTAAAACTTTCTAATTTATTTACTATCCTATATCTAGGTATAATAAACCTATTTAGTTCGTTAATTTATTATATCTCTATATATAAATTGAAACAAACTAATGCAATAGGATCTATAAATATTTCTAGTTTATAATAAATCTTTTGATCATCTTATTACTGAAAGCCACATAAACAACATAATATAAGTTTATCCACATTTAATTCATAGTTATATATTATAAGAAGCAACTGCATATTATTACTTTTTAGTTTCAAACATGCACATCAAATCATTCAAGTGGTGGCCAATTACTTAAAAGTATTAAGCATAATAATATATAACTCACATAAACAAAATATCTTGCAAAGCATAGAAACTTATAAAATTCACATCATCATAGCAGGCTACATCTTCACTCTAGCAAAAGAAATTTAAAATATAATGAAATAATAAATCAAAGCAATGGTAGAAATTAAGCAAAACATCTTAAATAAAAAAATAAAAAAAAGTTATCACTACATTTTCTTCTCTTTAAGAATTCTTTGTAGAATTCCTACAAATCAAACCAAAATCAAGAATGGTATGAAGTAGAGGTAAGCTTTTACGCCTCTATCTCTCTCTTTCTTCCTTGGTTTTCTCATTTTTTCTTAATTTTTCTCTCTCTTCCTTGGTTTTGGCGTCACCACACATTTTCTCCTTTTTTTCTTTTTTTCTTTCCTCTCTTTTCTTTCTCTTGTGTGGCGCCTTCTCCTCGCATAATTTACGTTTTCACCTTTTTCTATGGCGGTGTGCCCTATATTTCCCTTTCACAATTTACGTTCCTTTCCTTTCTTATTTTGACTTTTTTTTTGTTTTTTGTCTTCTTTTTGCTAGTTTACACATTGCCTTGCTTTTTATTCTCTTTTCTTTTTCTTTTATTCTTCATGTGCCTTGCTTGTAGCTTTCTTTTCCTTTACTTATCATGTTCTTTTAGGGTTTACTGCATAAATAACACAAATTTAATAAATATATAAAAACTTAAATATTATCTTGCAAAACTTATATTATTTATATTATAAAATAATCAAAAGAACTCTATAAAAATAAAGTTATCAATCATTTTGGAAAGGTGTAAAGGACTTATTACTTTAGAATCACCCATAGGGCATGTTGATCTATAAAGAGTTGAAGGAAAACTATCTTTCTTTAGGAGCCTTCAATTAATTGGTATGGAATAGTATGATCTAAGTCTGCAACCTTAAATCATTCAATGATAGTATGAATAGTAATGTAGAATCAATTAGTCACAAGAGATAGATTCAACTACTTTGGGAATTTTAGAGATAAAGGTTATTATTTATGTAATGCAATTGGTGATCCTAAAATCAGCTTTTCTCAAAGTATTCATAGACAACTACAATCAGGGAACTTTGGAGGCCTTACATAATGTGACACCATCATATCTATCATAGGATGCAAGGATTAGCTAGCTTATTCACCATACAAAAGGGAAAAAAGATTTAAGGCATATATACTTGTGTTTCTATCTTTTGTTTATATCATCCAAAATGAAAGGAAGAACAAGATCTTTAGGAATAGTATAGTTTATGAATGTGTAGCTTGGAAGCAATTCAATGATTTTTAAGAGATAGATTTTATTGTGTTAAAAGATTCCCAAGGCACTTGTGTATTCAACATGTTCAGAGACTTGAGAAGACAAATTTTCATTTGATATAATGTTGTATATAGTCTCATTCTAGGAGCATTATAACCATCTTGTATTGATCATTGGAATATATTAAGTTTTACTTAACAATAAAAGCAAAAACAAAAAAACAATGGCAATAAAACAATAGGATTGAACTCGACATAAATAATTGTTGGATGTAAATTATCTTGTAATGTTATCAAACAACTGAAAATTAATATTAAAGGCCATGTCAAAGTTCTTTTTAATGTTGAGGTATTCTTCAAACCAGAATAAAGAATTCATTAAAATGATTAGTTCCAAAATAATAACTTAATGAATAAGGAAGGATATGTAAAGGGGCAGTAAAGTATTTATATTATCATTTGATCTAAATCTAGATTTACATAATTATTGGAAAAGATTACGTATTCTAGCCATCTAACAAAGTTCTTTGTTCGATCTCTATGCATTTAATAAATATAAAATAAGCATTTAGAATTTTGTTTTTCAAAACTATATAAGCATATAGCAGGCAGAACATTTATGGATTTTGAACTAAAAAGAATTTTATAAAAGAGAAAAATCATCTTAAGATTACGGGAGACATGAGGGTAATAGATCTGGGAAGTAGATTAGTTGATGAAAAAATTATTTGCTCAGAAAACACAGCTATGATTATGAAATGAAAAACGTGTGTGGTTGAATCCATAGCTACATTATTGTCCACTACTATAGATTTTACTAAAAAAATCCCAGCGCCTTACCACTTTATCAAATAAAAAAAGTGCGCGGTTGAATCCATAGCTACATTATTGTCTATTACTGTAGGCTTTATTAAGCGAATCCCAGGCTCGTATCACATTTTTGTTTAAAGTAACTATCTTTCTCAATCACAACTTGGCCTATTCGAAGTCTAGTTGCTTCATGAGAAAAGCAATCTACAAATAATTGAACTTTAAATTTATTGGCAAGTTGAAGCTAAGATTGCAGATGCCTCAGCAGTGCCACCAGTGATTCACGCTCCAAGGCAATTTATTATTTCTTTTTCTTTCTACATTTTCCCATGAAGGAAATCTTACCTTAACGTACTTTCCCAGACAAAATCTTGGCCAACGTAAAGATTAATTTCATACTTCCAGGCTGTAAAGAGTCAAGGTTTTGGCAGCTATGGAGTTGTTTAATAAAAGAGACGGGCCATGCTTTGATCGAGCAAGCAAGAAGAGAAAAGACCCACATCTGAGTTTCTTAGAGTACTGGTTTCTCTGCTTGATAAGGTCGTAAGAATTTTGCTCAGATTGAAGAAAACAGTGTATGCTAAAGTTAGAAATTGATGGGACTGCATAGCTTCCAGATTCAGCATGGTTCACATTGCTACGAAGAACCTCTGATTTCCTTGACTGCAACCTCGCGTAGCCAAAGGTCTTGTAAAACAGAATCCAAAGTAACACTTGGATTCGGGAGTGATAAGTCTAATTTCTAAGGAACTTGGTCTTATTTGTTGATTAAAAAATAATATGCATTTCTTTCGACAAATACAGATTCTAAATAGATTTACTGACTTTCTTTTTGAACCCTTTCATCAAACTACGGAAGCAAATTGTGACGAAAGTAATATTGAGAAATGATGCAGATCGTGTAGAAACAACCCACACATTGGTCACAAATAAACTCCCAGGGTTAGTATATAACGGGATAAACTTTTCCTATATCAAGACAAACAATTTTCTAGCAACTAGTACAATGATGATATAATGAAAGCCCCATCCAGAAGGTTTGGGATTTAACATCCTATGTGTTTGAGTTTAGGTGTATACATTGTAACTTAATTTTTTTTATTTTTTTTAAAGAAAAAAAAATTCTCCATTACCAATTTGAGACTTTCACACAATTCTCTGTACTTAGTCACCATCGATGACTCACTAAATGATCCAACGGACAAAAAGTTTTATAAAGTCTCATACCCATAGATACGTTAGAAAAATCCTTATTGAACTTTATCACTTTACTCTTACATATAATTTTCACGCCATAACTAACAAACAATATTTTTGCGATATGAACATCTCAAGACTCCCAAGTTATTCTCTCAGTATTGTCATCCACATAATATCAAGACTCCCAAGTTGTTCTCTCAGTATTGACTTTGGGGAGTCAGGGCGGGGTCGCAGGTCCAATTTTGCATGTGTTCAATGATTTAGGCCTGCAATTAAGACAAAAATTAATGGTCCCCCATAATCGATTCCCACTCAAAACAATCTTCTAACCATTAATGGATGTAATAATTTTGAAACGTGGGCCTTTAAGATTGAAAAAGCTGTCTTCACCAAGAGAAAAAAGAAATGATAAAGAAAGCACAACTTGAAGGTGGTAGATAGGCCATGCATCTTAAAACAGATCTAAACGACAGAAAAGTCATTTTCGTACACCCCTGATGATTTGTCTGAGTTATCAGTCCTTATCATTTCATTTTTTTATGACGTAGATTTCTCCATGACAAACCTTTGGCTATTGGACTGGTCTCGGATTGAATAGGACTGTATGTCGTGGCCAACGCATGGTTGCAGCATGAATATAGTTACATGCCATTTTTCAGCCATTTTTTTTTTCTTAGCTTCTGTATTTTTCTCTTTTATTTAATCCAGTGATCTGAATGTGCTTCTCTATAAAAGGCCCTCCCAATCCCTTGGCTAAAACCATCAGTTATGGCATTTCAAGACTATCTACTCCTAGGCCTCTTGGTCTTTCTTACTTTGTTCCCTTCTAATAGCATTTCCGTTGCACCAAGCCATAGCACTGCTTTGTTCAACCGTCACAGTTTCCCCGCAGGTTTCATTTTCGGTTCATCATCATCAGCTTACCAGGTAATTCCTGGGTTTCCCACCTTTCTGTATCATAAGTGTTTTTCGTTTAGTGTCCTAACACGACAAGAGTGAACGAAACATTTGTATGTCTGAGCCAATGGGTTTTCAAAATCCAGTATGAAGGTGCAGCAAGTGAAGGTGGCAAAGGACCAAGTATCTGGGATACTTACACCCATAAACATCCAGGTCACTTTCTCTCTTGCTGTTGTAAAAAAGTCTAAGCTAACAATAAAGTATGCAGTAACTGTAAATAATAATACCTATAAGCGTAGCAAAACATCTCTTCAAATCCAAGCAGCAAGTGCAGCCGCTTGCGTCTTATATATCTTGGTTGTTTATTAAAATGTCTTCTTGTACAAAACCTAATGAGATGTAAAGATCACTGGACCAATTTTAAGCTCCTTTCGTTGTCCTTGGCTTCCTACAGGGACGGCACCCAGGAAAAGTTTGTCTTCGGGCCTAGGGGAGTGTATCTATGCTCTTGCCGTAGCTTTTGTGAAAAATGTTGAGGTTCCGGGACAGTTGTTTTTGGTAGGTGGGCTTTAATATATAATAAAACTGAAAAAATAAAAATCTGAAGCCAGTCCTGCGGCAAATGACCCGAATCTCAAACCATATCCTCTAGTAATAGCGTTTTTGCATTTCGCAGTCTGCGAAAGTTTCGAATGTCAAAACCAATTTTCGTTTCATGCTTGCCCAGATAAACTCCGAAGGAACCTTACTAGAAAATATGCAGAAGAAATACTTCTAGAAGTTACAAGGGCTTGAGAAAGAAACTAGGCATTAGATCTGGAAAAAGGTCTTGATTTTTTATTTTATATTCCAATGGAAAGTCAATACTTCGTACGTTTTGTTCCATGATTGAAGTTTTGCTTCCATCTTCACGCCAAAATAGGTCGTATGCACTTGTCGTTAGCAGAATATAGTTACTGCTTTTTGTTTGTATTTTGGTAGTTAGTTGTATGTACTAGTACTTTGTGCAGTTATGGCTCACACTGAGGCATAGAGATCCTTTGTATCATATACTAATACAAGACCAATTAAAATTACAGAAAGAATATCAGATGGCAGTAATGGAGATGTTGCTATTGATCAATATCATCGCTATAAGGTAAAAATGCACATCACAAAAAATTGAAAAGAACTTTATTTGTAATCTACCATTTTGAATGATTTTAAAGCTCTACTTGTTTGTGGTGATTTGATATTTCTAATAATTTAAGTGAACCAAACGTAGGAAGATGTTGGGATTATGAAAGAAATCGGCTTGGATGCATACAGGTTCTCCATCGCATGGTCCCGAGTGTTGCCAAGTAAGCTTATCAGTTTCGTCATTCTGGAAGTACTTTTTAACTTGAAAGTTTTAGGAAAACAAATAGGCATTAAATAGGGTACAATTGAAATCTATAGTAAGGCTTTGCGCTCATTCCTGTTTTCTGATCCCTCTATGCAATTTTAACAATTTCATTTGCGATCTAAATCACAGAAGGAAAGCTAAGTGCAGGTGTGAACAAGGAAGGAATACAGTATTACAACAACCTCATCAATGAACTTTTGAGCAAAGGTCATAACTCGTTTTTAGAATTTCATCATATTCACCAAATTGTCTTGTGCTTATAATTCATCCTTTTCTGTTACTTAATGCAGGTATAAAGCCGTTTGCGACAATTTTTCACTGGGATGTTCCCCAAGCCTTAGAAGATGAGTATGGAGGTTTTTTAAGTCCTCGAATTGTGTAAGGATTAATTCATGATTTTTTTTCTCTATGTTTTCAATTCTTTTAAACTATTTAAGCTCTTATCAGGAAGAAATGATGAACTCACGGTCGCAGTCTAATTTATGTTCATACTACATTTTAGTGATGACTTTCGGGACTTCGCTGAGCTTTGCTTCAAGGAATTTGGTGACCGTGTAAAGGTTTGGATTACACTAAATGAGCCATGGAGCTTCAGCAGTTTAGGTTATGGAATTGGGCAACTAGCACCTGGTCGATGTTCTAGTTGGCAAAAGCTGAACTGCACCGGTGGAGATTCAGCCACAGAGCCTTATTTGGTAACCCATCACCTGATTCTTGCTCATGCAGCCGCTGTTAAAGTGTACAAGCAAAAATATCAGGTTCGACATGCAAAAGTTTAATGCTATAATCATCATTCCTAATTGGAACATCAAGTACAAGTCTTTTTACTATGCTGTTGCATGATTGTGAGAAGGTGGTAACCATTCTTCGTAAAGTGCAGGCAGCACAAAAAGGTAGTATAGGGATTACGCTAGTGACCCAATGGATGGTGCCCGTCTCTGATGCGAAGCACAACCGTAACGCTGCCCAACGTGCCCTTGATTTCATGTTCGGATGGTAATTTTTGAAACTCACAGTATAAGTTAGACATGAGGAAACATATTAAGAATGGTGCAAATTATTCTATATTATCATTATCTTAATTGAAAAACATCTTTAAAAATGAAATATATGTGACCTTCTTATAAGTTGATTCTGATGATGAAATAATTTTTTTTAATATTACCCCTTAGTACTTGGAATTTGTATATTTTATTCTAGTATTTGAAAAATCTTTTGAGGTTCTATATTATAATTAATCGAATAAAAAGAAATGCAATATTATTTAATAAATATTTTTCATTTTCTGAAATATATTACACATTAGATTTCATCCAACTCCTTGGGCCTTTTTCTTTTCTTTTTGGTAGGCGGGGACTCGAGATATCTTAAACCCCACCATTTAGGTGGGAATCCCCCTATAGCCCCAACTGAGTTCTTGGGACTCATCTAGCCTGTTCCGAGTCCTGTCTTACGAAGTGGTCTTTACCGTGTCCTAACTTTTCATACGTTTTAAATTGTGCATTGTTTCTTACAGGTTTTTGGATCCCTTGACATTTGGTGACTATCCGCGTAGCATGCGATCTTTCGTTGGAAAACGATTGCCAAAGTTCACCGAAGAGCAATCGAAGCTAGTAAAAGGGTCATTTGACTTCCTTGGAATAAACTATTATTCCGCTTATTTTGCAGCCTATGCACCTCATCTTGGTGCTGGAAAGTCAGGCTACTCGATAGATGCTCGTGTTAATCTTACCTGTAGGCAGACAAAACACTCAAATCAATTATGATATTTCCTTACATATCTAAACTAATTAGAGAATGCTTTTCTTTTTCTTTTTTTTTTTTGTGGCAGATGAGCGCAACGGGATCCCCATTGGCAAACCGGTTTGTACTAAACAAATCACCTCTTTTTTCTTACTAAATTCAAGTGTCTATAGTTGTGTAGGGGTTGAGAGAACTTTTTTACAGTGATCCTACATTTTAATTAATTTCAGGATGCAGCAACTACAATCTATCTTTATCCTAGAGGACTTTTGGATCTTCTACTTTACACAAAGGAGAAGTACCAAAATCCAACAATTTACATCACCGAGAATGGTATTTTCTCTATGTTTGCTAAAACAGTTGTTTCCACATAACTTTGTGACAAATTGGAACGATATGGTGACTGTTAGATCACTATTTTAACATATATATGTACAATACTATTGTAGGAATTGATGAGCTCGATAATGCGTCCTTGCCGCTTAAGGTAGCCCTTGTGGACAAACAAAGAATTGAGTACCATAATCTCCATCTTTGGTATCTCAATAAGGCTATCAGGTAAGTTGCTAGCAATCTCTCTCTCTCTCTCTAAAACCCACCTAACCTTGATTCTCCATTTCTTTTTCTGGGAACAGGAGTGGCGTAAAGGTTAAAGGATACTTTGCATGGACATTATTGGACGACTTTGAATGGTATTCAGGTTTCACTGTTCGAATGGGTCTCAATTATGTGGACTACAAGAATGGATTAAAAAGATATCCTAAGCTTTCAGCCCGTTGGTTGAAGAATTTCCTCAAGAAATAGATATTAGTTGCTCATGCAACTAGATGCTATCTAGATATCAATAAATTGAAGATTCTTGCTTCCTTGTCTGTGTGATCTTTAAATCCTACTAGTTATGTGCAAACTCAATTCCCTTTTATAATAAAGGGCTTTCTATGGTTTGAAAATTTTATATTTGTATTTTTTTGTTCTTGTTCTTTCCTTTTCTTTTTTTTTTTTTTTTCTAATTTTTCCATTTGTCACTTGTTGTCTCTTATATTCTTGTCTTACATCATGCTTAAGTTCTTTTCCACACGGGTTAAAATACAAAAATATAAGGACATAGTCTAATATTATAAACTTGTCTAAGAGATGGGCCAGAACTTGGATTTCGTTTGGCTTCGCTGCAATTCAGATGCAGCTTAGCGTGATATGGCTGTTAGACGAGAAGTGAATGCAAAATGTCCATGAACAGATATACATTTTATTAAAATATTTGATCTAATGCTTCATTTGATGTCTTCTACATAGTTGCTCACCAAAATGCCTAAAATTGCTCGGGGTACATGCACAGGTCGACTGATCAGTTTAAAAGTACAGCTGCTTCTAAATCATCACACTCTTTTATCCCACCAATTGGATCTATACAAATTTCTTCACACACAAATGGGAGCACTACACGATTAGTTTGCTCCACAACGAATGCATCGTCCTTTTCTTTCAGGTCTAAAGTTGGATTTGCTTATAGGCCTAATTATCACATCTACTAATAAATCCTATCACTCCTAGGAAAAGTGACATTCGGTCTAAAGTCTTTATAGCTGATCTAACTTCATCTTTAAAATTTTCTATTGTAACATTACTTTCACTGAATAACTCGTGGGTAGGTAGCTGTCCTTAAGAATCTAAAAGATCATGCGGATATCTCTTCGTAATTGGTAAGTTCATGGCACAAGGTCGGACAATTGAAAAGACGGATGATGCAAGCGAAGCAAGGATCACATGTACTGTCGGTCGAATAAATTTTAAATTCTTACTCTTCATTATTGAACTGACAGATCATGCAAGAAAAGCAAAGGACTTTCCTCTTTTCGTTGGAGATCTGTTTTCTTAGATATCACTTCCTCCACACACACCCCACCGCCGCCCCCCACCCCAAACAGGAAAAGCAAATGATAAGGTTGCAAGACCATTCTCCCTTCGACAAAGCTGTATGTACTATAGTTGTAGGACTTCTGACATTCACGTTTTTTGTTCGATTTTTCTTCCGAAGGATGTAGTTATGGCCACTGTAGTCGTTTGACCTGCAAACGAAGATTTGCGTAAGAGCAAGTTGCAAACCCAACATCCCATGGTTTCAACCCCTGAATGTTTTTAGACAAAATACTGAAAAGAGTCTCGCCCTGAGTGGTTAAAAACCCTGCCTACTTGGGTCAATTTAGAGCCATTCATCTAATTAGAGGGACCTATGAGGCAATAGGATGGAATTTTCTATTTCATCGTTGTAAGCAGCTTCTATTTTACCATTCATGAGAATTACTCAGAGTGAGGTGATCACAGAAAGGTAGTAATTTGTTTAAATGGAAAGCCATTTTCGTAAGTACATTTTCATTAAGAACTTATCTTTTCGTTTTAAGAAACAAAGAATACGATTGCTCTTTTTTGACCAAACAAATATGGGACTAGCAATTGCAATCTATGGAGTAGCTTAACTCTGCGGCAAAGAAAAATATGGAAAAAGAGAAAGGAGCTTTGATTTTCTGTTGTCCCTATAAAATTTGAACAAAATTCGTATAAAATCATAGGAAATAAAAAAGATGTCCAAATAGGCACCATTTATTGAAAGCATTATCCTTATCCATATCCTTATCTTTACCCTTAGTTATCTTGAGAATCTTTAAGTGCTGATATTAATTGGAACACATTATCAACAAAAATCACGGTTTTTGAAAATCTATTAATCAATTAGCCGTTTGATATAAGCCTTGAAGCTTAAAGTTTGTATGCAAAAAATACCATGTCCATGTGCAAATATTCAAAATAACAAGACTTAATTAGCTTTTTTTTTAATAAACATGTGAATTTATAAACCTAAAAAAAAAAAAAACGAATATAAACTTTTTAGGGCATATACACCAACGTCAAGACCCAATTATTTCATTTGCTTCAAGTGATATTCGATATGCATGGTTGTAGCGGTATATGCACCCAGAAGTTCTTGAAAACAATCTAAAATAAACGCTTTTGTGTCATTCTCAATTTCTTAATACAAACTTCAAAATAAAAAGTCTTTTTCGTACCATCACTATGTCGGTGTTTCGTCGGGGTTGTCATTGTCAATTTCTTTTCTGGCCCTACAGTGCAGGGAGTTCTCGGTTTTGGTGCCAATAATGCTCGAGAAAGAAACTGGGGAAAGCGAAATTCGCGTATGGTCCACACGTGCCGACAGTCCTGTCCTGTCCTGTCCCCACAAGCGGTCTTTTCGTTGTCCCCCCACTTTGTCGGCCTTATTCGTTGTGTGCATGAATTATTGCAGGCCTTTGGATTCCTTCTGAAATTTCGAATTCCACGTCGCATGCCATCTCCCACGAAGCTAATCCGTCCAGCAACTCAAGAAATATTTCAAGCCATTTTCAAGTTTTAAATGTGTTATGCTAATTAGCGCGTGCCATTTTCAAGTTTTAAATGGTATTCCAATGTTTACTAAACGAATTAGCACTTCTTTTTCACTTTATTAAAAGTACCATACTCATTGTAATTTGACAGATGTCGTTGAAGCAATTGTCTTGGATTTTATACTTTCCCCTTGGCCTAGAAGAGATACATCTGGATATGGTCGAAGCTTGTGGTCATGCGATCCATAGAAGTTGCAATCCGATGCATATGACATGCTGATCACGTGGTTATTTGTTTTTAAGTCCTCGCGTGACATGCCATAAAGAAAGTTTCCACAAGGCAACATATTTGTCAAAGTCAATAAAACTTTTGGTCACAGATAGACATCTGGGACAAATAAAGTGATTTTGATTCTGAAAAGTTTGAATTAGCAAACTATGTAGACTGTTTATTCACATAACATAGGTTTGATCAATTACTTGCTAATTTGTTGATGAATTAGGGGGTCTGAAACCTTTTGATCCTATATTCAACATGGATGAATGAATTGGATGTTTACTTTTAATATTTATACGTCCTTCTTCATAAGTGAAAATGGGTAGTATTTGTTGGACTATTCATTTTCCACACACTTACACAAATAAAAAGGGGTTGAGGAAGCTTCAAATGTTATACTAGTTACACCGCTCATTTTGGCATCAACTGTATACATTGTAAAAACTAACAAAAAAGATGTCACAAGTTTCAATTCGTTAGTTTAAGAATTTTGTAAGGAGATAAATCTGAGACATTAGAACCTTTAGAATCAATAATCCAAAGATCATCTGTTCTCCATCTACATGATCTTTAAACCTTTCTCTAGCCGGAATGAGATCCACCTGCATTACACTTTCGGTTCTCTAATAACTACTATAAGAGTTTAATAGCTTGGCATCCCCTGGAGAAAATGACTCGAGCTATGGGTGAGAGGATGATCTCTAATGTCTTTTCTCTCCTTTTATTCATTTCTTGGATTCCTCATAGCGAGTGGGGTAATTATGTCTCGAACTCCAAATAGGTTGCTCTAGAACTATAATCTCTGTTAGATTTGAAACGTCCTTTCTTTCTTTCTTTCTTTTTTCTTTTTTGTAAAAAAGTCATCTTGATAGTGGATGATTGTGACAAGGCTATGCTTGAGCCGAACTTGTCACTCAATGCATGTTTTTATTTTAATAAAAAAGTAAGTTTGTATTAATAAAAATTAATATACATAAACATATAAGTGTATCTTAGCATCACAAAACTTATGAAACCTATAAAAAAATAAAGGTTGGAAGTTCATATATTTTACTCATAATAACATTTTCTTAAAAGATTTTTATATTTCAAAGTAAAAAAGTTCTTTTTCAAACAATTTTTCTTACTTTTACTAGTAAAATTAAACTTTCAACTCAATTTCAAATGGAGTTATTTCCCTTGTTGCGACAAGTTAAGATATTTTGTTGAAAAAGTAAGATCAAGATTTTTTTATATAATTATTAGATTATTCAATTAAAAATGAACTTTTAACATTTATTGACAATTCAAGTTAAATGGGAAATATTTAGATGTAAAAGGTTTTAAAAAAATAAGTAAAATTCCCTTAGAATTTTCAAAAATATTACAGATGGAGAAAACTATACTATATATTGCATTTAGTATAATACCCTACACTAAATATGCAATAGGGATATTGATAAGATAAGTGATTAATTTTAACGTTTAGAAATTAAAAATGTTGTGGTAAAATCCTACATTTCATAAATATTTTTTAAAAAACCTTTATATGTAAAAGAAAAATCTTCTTACCTTGTGTCAACTTTTAAGTAAGGATGAACACTCTAATATGAAATTCAAGGCTTAGGGTTAAGTGCAACACTTTTTTCCTTTTTTTTTTAAAAAGAAGTCCCTATTATCTGTCAAAATCTCGTACTGCCCTGATATTACTTAAAAATTATATTTATATGAATGAAAGATTCTACCCTCTTTAATTGCTGAGGCAGGTATAGTTGTGCTATGTAGTGTAAAAAAAGGTTAAAGGACTGAACATGTTTTAGGTAAGATGAGCACCTTTCACTGGATGACCCACCTTATTGAATATTCATGTGGTGCCAAAAGAAGAAAGGCTTGCTAGAGGTTGCTGAATTGATTAGATTTGTTCATATAAGGGAATCAGGGGCCACCCAGCACAATCTTTTTACGTGGCTTAAGGCAGGATGAAAGGCAATTGTCACTTTCTTATTGCAGTAGGACTATTACAGGGTATCCATCTTTGCCATGGCAGTATTTTGTGATCTGAAAGTAATATATTGTGTACAAGATCATGTCAGATTTGACACTGTGAAACAAGTCAATCGCGCCACGGTATTCAGTGAATGCAAGCTAAACTGAGCAGATCAGATGCCAGTTTTCAAAAAGTAAAGGTCCAAACCTGTTCATTACTCATCCTGTCGTAGACCTGCTCTACATAAGTTCCAGAAGCATTGTCTACTCAATTATTGGTGCTGAATCTAAGCCTGAAATAATTTTTAAATAGTAGATCTTTGAAGTGAATTATATGTATTTATATGAGTTTATTCTTATAAGAACAAAAAAATATAAAGACTAAGGCACATAACTTAACATTACAAGCTCATTTAAGAAAAAATTAAAATTAAAATCCTCCAACTACAACATAACAAAATATTTGTATGAAAAAGTTTAACATTAAAAATAAATATATTTTTTTTATGTTCTATTTTCTTAATTTTTGCCGTATCCCAATAGCCTTATTTTAAAAACATCTACGTTACATTCAAACCATATGTAATATATAGATGATAATAAAGAAAGTTAAAGAAACTTTACAATTAAATTCTTTTATTTTGTTAATTTGATCATCTATTACAATTTAGAATTCTAATCTTTTACAGTCCCACAAAATTCATATTTTGTAAGGATGTTTTTCTAAATTTTCCCAATTGAAGTACATTGAAAATTATGTTTTTATTATTAAGAAAGATGTAGAAAAATATTATCGTAATGGACGTTACATTATTAAACAAACTATTAGAAAAGAAGAAACTGATAATTAATGACTTTAATAGTATTGAATTAAAAAAGGATCAATTCTGATTTGTGAAAACTTTAAATCCAAAGAATGCAGTGACTAATCTGTATTCGCCGAAAACATCTTTCACCCTATTGAAATAGAAAGAACTATATGAATCCAGTAACGCAAATTAAGTATTCTACCTAATTTACGATAAATCATTCCATTCATTCACGACTAAGTAAAATCTATTATTATTTAAGAACTTTTACATACGTAAGAGTCATTTAAAAGAAAAACAAAATTCTATGATGATTTTCTCTCTGTAATTATTATAATGGTTAATAAAATGAAACAATATATTTAAGATCTAAAAAAAATATTTTTAAACAAAGCAAAAGAAATCCTACTTAATAACATTAAGATAATGGTAATAAGTCTCATATTGTTAAGAAAATTACTAAAAAGCTTGCTTAATAATGAGTGATATTACTTCTTGAAACAAATTTTAGATTAAATAATGAACTTTTTAATATGATATTATAATAAAAAAATTTTAATTCTACTACAAGATTCCTTTACCTAAGTTCAGACATTGCACATCTAATGTGATACCATCATAGTAAGAAAGTGTGATAAAATATAAACAATAAATCTTACATTATTATTTTAGTTATCAAAAATCATACTTATAAAAGAATAAATTTTATTATTTTTTAAATCAAAAAAAATTTTTAAGTTAAATAATATGTTTCTTAATGATAATATTAAATTTGTACCTTTGTCTTCGTCTTAACTCTTACTTTACATCGGGTGCTGATACCAATAAAATACTGACTCAAACGTACAAGTGGTGAACAAAGGCGAAACAGGAAGAGCTATCGCTCCCTCACTTGTGATATCAATAAATGAAAAGACAAAAATGTGTAAAGGGTGGCCCCATGTAAAGGAAGGAGAATCAATGCACTCAGCAGAAAAATCCGACAGACAGTGTCTTCTCCAATGTGAGGACAACCAAAAGAGCTACAAAACGAGCAGATTAATCAGCCCCCATCCCACCAACGTGTTACAGACTGGTTCTACTGGATAGAGATTTCGGTCAGAGTGAGCTGGAGCAACAGATCTTGTGATATAGACATGTTCAGAAAGAATAAAGTAAAGCATAAAGTTGTAATATTATTGAGCAAATGTTTTGTGTCCTTTTATGAGTTATCATAATAATAGAAGAAAAAATTATTAAAAAAAATTATTTGATAATTTATTTAAAATTACATCTTTTAAATATTTTATTCTTATTATATATGTTTTTACCGATTGATTTGTATTTAATAAAAACACACAAAAAAATCTCTTGAAAACTCAGACATCATTATCGTTGCTGAACTTTTTCTATTTCCAGATATTGTTGTCCGTTTCTTGTCCTTTTCTGTACCAAACAAGGAAGATGGCCGTTCAAATACCCCATATCTTGATTTTTGATGGACCCAACTGGAGATGAAGCTTGTATTATTGAAGCATACTGGGGATCAGTCCCACAGAAGGCATCGATTCATCATTATTGAGCAGATGCAACCAAAATCTCGCTGGAATCCATGGAATTGATGGATTCCAATTCAGCTAACATAATTAGATGTCCGCAAGCATCAACTTTTGCACTCAAAGGGGTGGAAAGTAAATAAATGAAAACAATGGTGAAAAAGCAGCATTATTTATCTTCATTATCTGAAATAAATGGCCGTATGAGAAGGGGAAAGGTTAAGCATAATACCATATCTTATAAAAATACAGAATGTAGAGCATATTTTAGTCTTTAAAAAATGTACTGAACAACCTATATACCAAGTTCTCAGTTTAAATTTTTATGTTTAAATAGAAAAGAAAAATACAAAGGGCACTTATAGCGTGACCAATAGAAGCCCATAATAGGAGAAATCTTCTTCATGGAACAATCCATGTCCGTTCATGGACAGCTCTTTTCAATAAAATGTTATATTAAGGTGCCATTTGTTTGGCATGGTCTGTCTATCTTCCACGTGAAAAAGCACTTGATTAAAGCTGTCCCTATTTCTTGAAGGTTCAAGCGGGCCCATGGTCTAATTTAGGCCTCTGTACAAGTAAAATTCACATAATCCTTATCTCTGGACGTTCACCATAAAATGAATTCTTCTCGATAAACAATTTGAACATGGTATATAGGTTCTGACCCGCCTGTCATAGTCACGTTGGTGGGGGGGGGGGTTGGAGAGAGGCCTTAAGGTTTCAGCAGAGCACTGATCCACGCATGTATGTAACGTGGGTTGTTGGAGGTATTAATGGTGCATGCGTTAACGCATGTATGTAACGTTAGTCTGACGCTCGGTGCCAGTACGTTGGGTAGTGTGCAGGGGTACAAGGCTTTGTCTTTTGGAATCTCAACCACATGTTCTCATGAGCTCTACTCTTAGAAAAAGGCTCTGCTGAATCCAAAATCTCGTCAAATAAGGAGGAAAAACCTTTTCCAACCTTGGTCCCGCGACTTCGTGTTGCAACCAATTCCGGTGAAAAGATCCACCATCTCCGCACATAACTCATACGAAATGACAATTAAGATTGAACTTGTTTGTTAACGAAAGTGTTACACGTTACGGGTCACAAAACTGTCTGATTGAAAGTTGGTAGACAAGAAATATGAACAACAGGCCACCATACATGATGTCGAATTGCAAAGTGATTTAAACATAGACAAGGTTGGCTCCCACTCTTCAAAATCAGGGGTTCAAAGGCCAGAAGCTTTTGAGAGCTTCTGAGTAGTGTTTTTCGAAGTCACCCGTTCATGAGCTTAACTTGGACAACCACTATGTTGTCCAAACTACTCGGCCTAGGGCGTACTCCAAAGAAACCCTGTTGTTTATGGGCCTTTATAACTGCTCTGCACTTATATTTATTTTGCCAATTTCCTCTTCAAATATAGAATAGAGCATGTTTATTTTGTTTCTTAGTTGAAGAGCTTGGTTTTTACTATACTAATGTTGCATGGTCTACTTCAATATCATAATGTTAGGTGCAACTGTATTTGATAGTGGGTTCAATATCAACATTCAAAAGACATTGTTGTGTTAAATAATCTAGTAATTCCATGATATATTGTCTTTGTTTGCAAATTATTATAAAATATTCCTATTGATACTAACATATAAGTAGAGATTCATTTGCAATAAATTAGTTTGGCTCGTATAAGCTTGTACAAATTTATAATAAGTTATTTTCTATATTCTGTTATATTATCTATAACTTTGTGGTGAGAATGCTTAAAACATGTCCAGTTTGATTTTCTAGAAGAGGTAAGTAATAATAACAATATTTAGCTTGTATAAGGAATTAGTAGTTAAATGAATAACTCAGGAATATATTTGAGCTTATCCGTAAAATAAGTGAATCGATTTTGAGCACCATACTCAACCTCGGCAACAAACTCAACTCCATTTGTATGAACAATAGTGTTAAACAAATCAAGCTTGAACATTTAAAGTTCAGCCTAAGTTGTGTCCATCCAGTTTCACTTATCGGGAGCCCCACCCTTTTGATGGCCATCTACCCACTTGTATACTCTCCTTCCGAGAACCTGTCGGCAAAGCAGGCTTTGTCAGAATTCTAAAGATCAGCCACAAATGTCAAAAATCATTACTAGCCACTAATAAAGCAGTAGGCAATGAAGCCTAATGATTAATCTTGTAAGATCAGATCAGGGCACTGGTTCCATCAAAGTGGGTTATTTTTTTTTCCTGGAAATGAATTTTAATTAACAGAAATTTGTTTAAAATAAATTTTATATATAATAATTATTAATACAAAATGATTAGGAACATACACTTTTAATGGGACAATCCAAAACATTGCACTAACTATATTGAATAAATAGGTTTTTACCAATTTTGATATATTTTTAACAGAATAAAAAATATTTTTTTATAAACTTCTAATAACTTTAAAATTTTCATATACAAAATTCATTTTTAAAAATTTTATTATTCTTTCATCCTCATCGACATTCTCTTTTCCCTTTTTCATCCTCCTTTAATGGTCAGGACTGGTGCATCTCTATAAGAATCCAGGCCATACCACAGAGTCACCACGATAACCCAAACCAGTTATGGCATTCCCGGGTTATCTTCTCAAAGTCCTCCTCGTTCTTGGCTCATTGACCTATAATAGCATTGCCGTTAAACCAAGCCATCACATAGCTTCACTCAACCGGAGCAGTTTTCCGGCGGGTTTCATATTCGGGGCAGCATCAGCATCTTACCAGGTAAATTCTGGGTTTCCTACGTGATTGTTACATGATAGAGCTTTACTCCCAAGTGTCAAGACGCTGTTGTAGCTAATGTGAGGTTAAATCCAGTATGAAGGTGCTGCAAATGAAGGTGGGAGAGGAAAAAGTATGTGGGATACCTTCGCCCATAGATATCCAGGTCTCTCTCTCTTCTTTATTCACTTTCTGTTATTTTTTTTTCCTGCTCTTCTCCCAGTGAAAATACCCCGAAAAGACAGTTGAATGGCTTCACCAGGCTTTCTGTTTTCCTCTGTTCTTGACTTCTGACAGAGATCAGCATGCAGGAACGTCTCTTCTGGAAAACAAAAAAAAATTCGGGGCTAAATTCTTTTCTGCTGATGGGCTTTAGTGTATTCTAAATTACTGTAAAAACAAATAAAAAAACAAGAGTTGGCCATGCAACCCATCACCTCGTCTAAAACTATATCCTCTGCAATGTTGGAGTCTGCATTCTTACTATGCATGGATTCCGATGTCGAAAACCGTCTGGGTTTCTTGCTTACTCTTGCACATACTCTTACTACAAATTGTTGAAAAGCATAGAAAGGAAAAATTAACCTTCATTAACGTATAGCTCAATTTAGCATGTTGAATTGTTTTATATCTTATGAATATAATATCATATGAAATTGTAGGTAAGATAAGTGATGGAGGTAATGGAGATGTAGCTGTTGATCAATACCATCGTTACAAGGTAGGGTTCACATAATAAAAGTTAAAGAAAAGTATTGTCACTTGTTTTTTGACTTTTATAAAGTTTTAAGGCCAATGTATTGACTATAATTTGATTGTTTAATTACTCAAAGCCCAAGTACAAGATGATGAAACAGATCTTATATACTTTGGCAACAAATTCACTATATACATTATGGTATTACAGGAAGATGTTGGATTGATGAAGGAGATGGGTGTAGATGCATACAGGTTCTCAATCTCATGGACACGAATTTTACCAAGTAAGATTCACGTTTGCATTAATTTCAAACTGCTTTTTGACTTAAAATGTACATTGCAAAAGCAAGCAAATGACAAGATTTTAGAAGCAATATTATGACTCTGCAGACAATGTTTACTATTCACTTGGGCTTAAATTTTAGATGGAAGGCTAAGTGGAGGTGTGAACCGTCAAGGAATAAAGTATTACAATAACCTCATCGATGAACTCCTAGACAAAGGTCATGATTCAATCTTGCACTTCCATAACACTTCATCAACCTATCTTGGCGATAACAGTTTATTCCTTATTTTTCTACAGGTATAAAGCCCTTTGCGACCATCTTCCACTGGGATATCCCCCAAACCTTTGAAGATGAGTACGGGGGTTTCTTAAGTCCTCGCATTGTGTAAGTGCTTAATAAAGTCATAGTTTCTAGCCATTTTCAATTGATGGAGGGCCCTTTTTCCTTAACATAATTGCACTAAAATTATGATTTGAATAAAGAACCACTTTTAGGACATAAAAAGTAGGTAAAAGAAAAAGAGAAAAATTGATGACAGATTTTATGGAGTGCATTATATTCAATGATTGTATATCAAAAGTTAAGTCTCCGAATCTGGCCTAGTCTCCTGTAGACCGTCATTAACCTTTTGGTTCTCTTTTCATGAACATAGAATAAGCTCAAAAGATCTCACCAGCTGTACCTCATACTTGAACTTTATTCATATTCATTTTTCTTAATAGGCAACTGGTAGCTTCTAAAACAATCTAGAACCTCAAACAAGGCTTGGGGACAAATTACAGCAATGTGATCCTTCTACAAACTGGACATCTTTATGTATATTTTTGTTTCATGTTAAATTTCAGGGACGAATTTCGGGACTATGCGGAGCTTTGCTTCAAGGAATTTGGTGACCGTGTAAAGTATTGGATCACACTAAATGAGCCATGGACCTACAGTGAGGGAGGCTATGCGAACGGGCAATTAGCACCTGCTCGATGTTCAAGTTGGCAGAATCTGAACTGTACCGGAGGAGATTCAGGCACGGAGCCATATCTGGTTTCCCATCACCTCCTTCTTGCTCATGCAGCAGCTGTTAAAGTGTACAAGCAAAAATATCAGGTTCCTCACAACAAGACCAGATTATTTCATGTTTCGCTAAATGATATTGCAGAGGCAGATTTTCCCAATGGATCATAATCTTTGTTCGTAATACTCAGGCCTCACATAAAGGTGTTATAGGCACTACTTTAGTGTCACACTGGATGGTGCCATTCTCTGGTTCCACCCACGACCGAGAAGCCGCCCAACGTGTCATGGATTTCATTCTGGGATGGTAAGTTTTGCTTAAAGACTCCTTGTTGTGACTTAAAAGTTTTAAATACTCCTCTCTCCAGTAAGGCTTTTTAAAGAGAGGCTGAACTTAGGCTTAAGATGATATCAAAGTCAAATATTGTTTTGCGTGTGCTAACCCAAATTTCATAGTTAGGCCAGTCCCATAGTGTACCTGTAAAGTGTTTGGGTCTTCAAGAATGTCAGTTATCCTTCCTTGAAGAGGTCACTGTAACTTTCCCATACAGTTGTTAAAAAGAAAGAGATAAAATATTTGTGACATGACATGAGCAAATTACCTATAGTTTCTCATTCGAATGCTTTAGTGACGTAAATTCCCAACCGGGTAGTTAACTTCAGAAATGCCTGGAATGCACAGAAGACTCTATATGACCTGTCAATCCTATCTCTGCGGGCCGCCTTTCCCTTGTCCTTATGTTATAATTGTCCACTGTTTTCTGCAGGTACATGGACCCACTGATTAATGGTGACTATCCGCAAAGCATGCGATCTCTCGTCGGAAACCGATTGCCGAAGTTCACCAAAGAGCAATCTCAGTTAATTAAGGGGTCGTTTGACTTCATCGGATTAAACTACTATACTACTTATTATGCAGCCAACGAACCTAACGTTGATTCTGCGCACCCAAGCTACTTGACAGATTACCGTGCTAATCTTCTGAGTAAGAATTTAAAACTCTACAAGCAATTTCTTTGTTTCTTATGCATTTATTCTAAGTAGCCACTCATCTTTTCATTTTTGATTTTCATTTTTTGGTCGTAGCTGCGCGAAACGGGATCCTCATCGGTCCACAGGTAAGTGAATATTTCTTGCTCTGATTGATATATAATTGTACAAACAAAAATATATAAATTTGTTCTCCTTACATCAAATGACCTTCTGTTTTCTTAACTGCAGGCTGCATCAAGTTGGCTACATGTGTATCCTAGAGGATTTCAAGATCTCTTGCTTTACATAAAGAACAAGTATCATAATCCACTAATCTACATTACTGAAAATGGTAATCTCCATAGATCATTTTTTGTTTCAATGCTTTTACGGAGCTTCATAACCAATAAAAAAGCAGATACAGTCATTAGATCACTGTTTGACCCGAAATAACTATGACCCTATTGTAGGAATCGATGAATTGAACAATGCCACCTTGTCGCTTGAGGAAGCACTTGCAGATAAACAGAGAATTGAGTATCATTACGGTCATCTTTGGCATCTTCAAAGAGCTATTAGGTAAGTGCCTAACAATATCTCTGTCTATCTTTCTCCCCAAAATGTAGCTAGCCTTGATTCTTCTTTTCCTTTCTGGAATCAGGAGTGGTGCAAACGTCAAAGGATACTTTGCGTGGTCGTTGTTGGACAACTTCGAATGGAACTCTGGCTACACGGTTCGGTTTGGCCTCCACTATGTAGATTATAAGAATGGATTGAAAAGGCATCCTAAGCTTTCAGCCCATTGGTTTAAGAATTTCCTCAAGAAATAAATATCAGATGCTGATATAATATCAACCATCCATTGATAGTAGAGTCTGTCCTATCAACAAACTGAAGATCCTTGCTTGCTAGAATAAATTGATTATTGTCTGTAGACGGACTTAAACGCTTGCTGGAATAAATTTATTTTGAGATTCTACTGCGGAAGGCAAGTTAACATTGAGCAAGCAATTCTCAAGAGATATGCTAACATATGACATTTTAGCATATGCTAACATATAAAAAATAAATCATCTTGAGATCTAAAAAGATGACATGTTGATTAATTTCTCTGTTAAGATTCGATGAAGAAACACATGCTTTGCCCAAAAATTATGGCATTGATTATCAACTTGAAACAACGTACATTTTTTTTTTAATTTATTGCTACATTGTTTGTCCTCTGTCATGAACTATATTAAGAAAGTCCTAGCGTTTCCCAAACTTTTGTTTAAAATAACTCTCTTCTGGATATCCGCAACTTGGCCTGCTTTACAGTCGGTTGATTCATGAGGACCGTTGACTAAATTTTTATCCCAAGGAAGCATGTTGAGGCTAAAGTTAAACAAATTACTCAACATTATCACTATAAGTCTGCGCCCCGAGGGATTTATCATTTCTTTCTATTATTTATGTATTACTGTTTCACGTGTTCTTTAGAAAATTGGCAAGATCTGCCCTGCGAGAATTTTCCCTGACAATCATCCCGTGCAAGCCAAGTCTGTCGACTAAAGATCAAATTCACAGTTTTAAAGATGTGAACTTGGAATTTGCATGGTAATCAACGTGCCAGTTGCAATTTGAAAATGTTATACAAAGTAAAGTTTTTTGGCATTCATCCTGCATTGAAAGTTGGGAGTACTAGTTTGTGACCTTATATGCAGTGGTTTCTCCCTTCCTCCTAAGACAACTTTTGGGGATGTTATCAAGCCACTCCATATGGTATTGGAGCTAGCAATACTCACTTTTGGTCCTCAATAATATTCATACCTAGATGTTATACATTCCTTAGCATAGATGGAGTGTGTTAAAATTCATCTCACATTAAAAGTTGGAGTACTAGCATGTGAACATATATGTTGTGGTTCTTTCCTTCATCTTAAGGCACCTTTTAAGAATGTATTTGTGCCACTCAATAAAATTGTAACTTTCAAATAATGATGTATACTTGCTTTCTTGTCCTAATGTCTATAAAATCATTCCAATATTGTATTGTGAAAGGGCCTATTTGTTGAGGGCATTTTTGTAACCCATTCACCTACATTTATGGACTTACAAAATACATGCAATTTTAAAAGCTTAATCCAAATTCCAACTCCAAAGATTGTTATAGTTATAAAGTATGTAAGCTTCAAATGAATGAACGTTATACCGTTTATCTATATATATATTTTTCTATTTTTCCTTTTAAGTGGAAAGTTTCATTATTTTACTTTTCATTTCTGATAGAAAATTTAAAAGTTTAATATAAAAGTTAAGTTTACAATTAGAGGACACTTTGTTATATTACTTTTAACACAAAAAATTATATACTTGATATAAAAATTTCGTCTCGTATATATTTTTTGGTACATAAAAATAAAATTAACATGATAAAAATACTAGTAACTAAAATAATATTTTGAATCTAAGTACCTTGTTATCCTTAACGTTAAAAGAAAAATTAACCTTGCCGCAGCACTCAATATCACATCCGGAAACTGAAAAATCAAATAATGGCTCTTGTGCCTCTCCCTTGAAAAGCTCAACCACTTACAAAGCTTTACCTACTGTTACCGTAAGACATTCAACCACTGCATGCTCTTATACCAAAATGAAATTTTAGAGTCGGACAGTAAAAAGAAGTTAAACCATGTCTGCACTATTGAGAAGAAGACGGTACAAAGATAATAGAAAGTAAATCATTGCATCTGCGAGCCTATACCATGCTCTACTTCACGCCTTAACCCCGTCATCAACGCAGATTTGAAATTCAAATCTTGCCTGTTGAAAGCAAATGAGGAGAAAGGTGGCAGAGGCGTTAGATGATAAACCAGAGGAGCCGTTCTGCAGAGAGCATGCAGTGGTTGGGTGTCTTGCGGTAACAGCAGGTAAAGCTTTACAAGTGGTTGAGCTTTTCAGGGGAGAGGCACAGTAGCCATTATTTGATTTTTCCGTTTGCTGATGTAACGTAGAGTGTTGTGGCGAGACTAATTTTAAATCCATTATATAGACAGTAAAGCCAGACCCCAAGATATTCACTCTGCAGTTTTTGTCTTTTTGTTGTTACATTTCCAATTCTGCATGAAATTGAAGATTTGAATGGCATCAATCACAGCTCTAGACTAAGCGAACTACTTTTTGGCAGTTATTTCAAAATATTGGACAGTGAAGATTGATCAAGCTGTTTGTTAAAAAAAATTAAGCCTTAGTTTAACTTGATAGATAGGCTATGCCTTTTGCACGAGTATAACAACAGCAAAAGATCGTGTTTTGGATATCCGAGACGATTTGGTTAAGCAGTAGTCCTTTCTGTGATTTCATTGTTTTGGTGATTGGACCTTTCACGGGTTGAATAAAGTTATAAACGCAGACTTGATACGTGTTTTTCTTTGATGAGTTAACTCATGGCACATTCTGATCATGGGATTTCACACTCATTGTGATAATATATTAAGGTCTTGGTAGATAATTTGCATCCATTATCTAAGTTAATAGGTGCTTTATGAGACTTTACTAGGGATTTCATTGTGTGGAGTGTCCTCCACATTTTTATAATTTGAAAGAATGGAAAAGCTCAGAAATGATTTTGAATGACCAGCATAGTCCAAAATGCGGAAAGGATTGCTCAGTCTCCAACGCTTGATGCTGCTTCTCGGTATTTGTTCTGGTTTACATCGAGATCTATATATAATAATAACAAAAGGACAATTAGATCTGAATTATATCGCAAATCCCACCAGACTAGTCACACTATTATTAAAGGGATGCGAAAGTTCTCTTTAAAACAACAGTAATATTCTTCATGCCAGAACAAAGAATTAATTAAAATGTTTAATAGTTGGAATCTTGGAACTAATAATAATCTTTTTCTCCTTTTCTTTTTCTTGGTTCAATGGGGATGGGGATAGAGATGGATAAATATCGTTTTCGTTGTCCTGGAATGCATCATGTGAGCTGGCTGGTTACGGTCAACTTTACCACTTGCATGTGCATTTCCTTGTTTTTACATTCTTTCCCTGACTTTTTCCTTGTTTTTACATTTTTTCTTTGTCTTTTTCCTTCCTTGTTTTCAATTCTTTCTTTCAGTCCCTCTTCTTTTATCTAAACACGAAACGAGAGTGTGTTTCACTATAAAAAAGGCCCGACGTTACGTCCCACATAACCAGCACCTATGGAGTTTCAAGGCCATCTACTCCTAGGCCTCTTCCTGGTCTTTCTTTGCTTATTCTCTTCAAATTCCATTTCTGCTGTACCAAGCCTTAGCACTGCTTTACTCAACCGTAGCAGTTTCCCGGCTGGTTTCATTTTCGGGGCTGCATCATCGTCTTACCAGGTAAGTCCTGGGTTTCCTACGTTTGTACAGTGCCGGATTTCTTCGTCAAGTGTTCGGCATGCCCAGAATGATCGTAGTACATAATGTATACACCAATGTGTTTTTGAAATCCAGTATGAAGGTGCAGCAAATGAAGGTGGCAGAGGACCAAGTATCTGTGATACTTATACCCATAGACATCCAGGTCTCTTCTATCTTGCTTTCATTCTCTTTTGGTTGATAATAAACTTATAGTTACTCTTGAGAATGATTGGATTCATTTCACATCAGAAGAAGAGAATGTGATTCTAGGCCTCAAAAATGGTGGCTCCCTCTTCCTCCTAGGGTACCTTTTGGAGATGATTATAAAATTACTTAATATGGTATCAGAGCCATAGAACCCCTTCTTGATGTGATTCTTTCTACAACCTCCACTTATTTGCTAGTGAAGTTGCTTTTTGCCGTGCAGCAGAGATGTGTTGAGGATATATGGATTCATCTCACACCAAAATAAGAGAATATGATCTTGAGCCTTATAAGTGGTGGCTCCTCCTTCTTCTTGAGATACCTTTCGGAGATCATTATAGGACCACTAAATAATTACCAATAAAGTATGCAATCTTGGGTAGATGATAGTACTTTTGAGAATAAAAATTTGGGTTGATATGTGGACGGAAAATTCAAAATATGCGACACATTACACCAATCTCAAAGTAAATCCTTTATTAAGTTTGTTTACTGCTTTTCATTATCTGCACAAGTTTCTGAAGTCAAAACCGATTTGCGTTTCTTGCCTGCCCTCACAATCTCCTGCAGCAGGTAACTGGAAAATACGTGGACAAAAAAACTATCCTTCCTCTCTCAATGATTTGAAATTCTTCTACAAGAAGCAAGATTTAAGGAATAATTTATCCCTTATTAGCTCCACGTATTGGGTGAGGAGTTACAGAAGAGATTTAGCAAGAGATCCAAAAGATGTTGCATATTTTTTTCTATTAAAGGTCAATGGAAACTCAATTCTTTGTCTTCACTTGCTTTGTTCAATGAATGAACATTTACTTCCACCTGCACACTTTAATACTCGCATTATTTATTCAATTCAAAGACAAAAGATATGTCTTTTGTTTGCATTTTGGTGGTTAGGCAAGAGTAAGAGTTCTTCTTCAACTTACGGCTTACAAGTAAGGCAAGGGAATCTTTATTCTTACTAACGTAAGATTTATATGAACCTACAGAAAGGATTCAAGATGGCAGTAATGGAGATGTAGCTATTGATCAATATCATCACTATAAGGTATAGTAAAAATCATAAAAAGTTGAAGAAAATACAATTTCTATTTTGACCTTTCTAATCTTTGAGGGTCAACTTGTTGGTGATGATTTGATATGTCAAATGTAGGAAGATGTTGGTATTATGAAAGAGATGGGCTTAGATGCATATAGGTTCTCGATCTCCTGGTCTCGAGTGTTGCCAAGTAAGATTCTAATTGTTTCATTTTAGCTATTTTTTTGACTTAAAGTTATTTATTTATTTTTACTTACGCAAAGCAGCGTAATAAATGAGTGTCGATTACGAGCCAATTTTATTGAACAAGTGTTTGCACTCTTTTCTAACCCTTTTGAGCGAATTGTATTTGGGGCCTAAATTTCAGAAGGAAAGCTAATTGGGGGCATAAACAGGGAAGGAATCAAATATTACAACAATTTGATCAATGAACTCCTAAGAAAAGGTCATAATTCAATCTTGCAATTTTATTAGATACATCAAGTTGTCTTGCCATTATAATTCACATTTTTACGAAATGCAGGTTTAAAGCCCTTTGCGACAATTTTTCATTGGGATCTTCCCCAAACCTTAGAAGATGAGTATGGGGGTTTCTTAAGCCCTCACATCACGTAAGTGACTAACTCATCATGTTGCCTGCCACATCGTCAGTCCGATTAGTAGATCCTGTAATAACAATTAAGATGAAAAAGTTTGTTTGAGCCAGATTTAGTCTAGAAAGTAGACCAATTATGAAGGGCTTGTAAGCTTTGCTCTAATTACAAATGGCGATCTCTAGGCTTGCAGTCTAATTTATGTAGTTGAGTTATTCATACTACTTTTCAGTGATGACTTTCGGGATTTCGCTGAGCTTTGCTTCACTGAATTCGGTGACCGCGTAAAGCATTGGATCACACTAAATGAGCCATGGACTTACAGCTATGGTGGTTATGCAAATGGAATGCTAGCACCTGGCCGATGTTCTAGTTGGCAAAACCTGAATTGCACCGGTGGAGATTCAGCCACGGAACCATATCTGGTTTCCCATTACCAGCTTCTTGCTCATGCTGCTGCTGTGAAAGTTTACAGGCAAAAGTATCAGGTCCGACTTCTAACATTTAGTGTAACAATACCAAATCATTTCTTGTTGCTGCAAATTTTATTAAACTCATTGTGGTTGTAGTGGGAAACCTTATATCACAATATGGAAAACATACTTAACGTTGTTGTTAATTATGGCACATATTTGTTATTTTTTGATTGATATAGTTTTTGTTACAAACATTATTGGGACACATCCACATGCATATAAATATGTATGCATATTATGGAGGACAAAAATTACTCATCAGTTCGAGGATTTAAAAGTTGCTTTTACTCTAACATTGTTCACAAAATGCAGGCGGCACAGAAAGGTGTTATAGGGATTACGCTAGTGTGCCACTGGATGGTGCCAGTCTCTAATGCGAAGCACGACCGTAATTCCGCCCTACGTGCCCTTGATTTCATGTTGGGATGGTAGGTTTTGCTTGAGACTTGTTCTTCTTTTGGGTATTGTTATAGTTTCCCTCTTCAAACCAGTTATCCCTTAATACTTGTAATTTGTTTATTTGACTCCTTTATTAGAAGAATCTTTTGCCATTCATTTTATGTTGATCTGATGAAAAATTACATGTGTATTAGAATTCTTTTTCTTTTTACAAAGTAAATTTATAGATGTAATGACTATCAATAGAAGAAAGGCTAGTAGCACGCAATCATGATAAAATAATTCACAATATCATAATAGATCAAATATAGTTTCACTAAGTCTCAAAACATGTTGAATATATAAGTTTCAATTCTTTTGAGAATTTTTTTCTCACATTATAAAATCTATTTCTGATGTGTCTTTTGGTGATTTTGAGAATAATACATTTGAAATTATCAATGTTCTTAAATATCCTACTTATTTTTCATTCCAAGTAGCATAAATAGAAGAAATTTACATAGATTCGAGAATACATATACCCTAAAGCTTTTACTTTAATATAAGTAATAAGTCAATTTATCCTTGTATCCTAGTATAATAAGATGATATCAAAAGTAGTCTCTAGGTACCACCATTTTGCTATTGAAAAATAACATTCCACGATGAGATAGTCTCAAGACTTACAATAGGCATGAAATGGTTAACAACTTTTATCTCTAGATTTTCTAATAAAGTGGATCTATCTCTTGTGACAAGTCAATTTAGGATTGTTAACCATATTATTATTGAATACTTATGATTGTTAACTCCATGATCTCTATCATTTAGGGGTTTTATGGCCAACTTTGTTCTCAAGCCTCGAGTGAAACAAATCCTTGCTTTGGTACATTAAATCTAAGGGAAAACTCTAAGGGAAACTTAGCTATGATCCATTTGACCTTTTTCATTTTTTTGGGTTTAGCTCTCATGCATTTATATATTATGAAATATGTAATAAGAAATAGTTCAACCAATCATTCATCACTTAAGCTGAAAAATGACATTTGAAAATCTTCAAAACTTCTACAAATACTTATAACAATTTATAAACTTTATACTACTAATTGATGAGATTTTGTCTCTTACATTCTTCTTGCTACTAAAATGTTTCAACCCAAATATTTGGGGTTCAAGATAAACCATTTACCATTTTACTTGCTATCATTCTTATATCTCCGAGTGGGTTTTCCCATGTCCTAACCTCCCATAAGTTCTACATTGTGGATGGTTTTTGCAGGTTTTTGGATCCCTTGACATACGGTGACTATCCAAAGAGCATGCGATCTCTTGTTGGAAAACGATTGCCAAAATTCACCAAAGAGCAATCCAGGCTGGTAAAAGGGTCATTTGACTTCATCGGATTAAACTATTATACAGCTAACTATGCAGTCTACGCACCTCAACTTCGATCTTCAAAGCCAAGCTTCTTGACGGATGCCCTTGTTACTCTTTCAAGTAAGCAGATAAAACACCTGAAGCAATTTGTATGTTCCTTACATATTGTCACTAATCAGACCATGCTTTTCCGTCATGACAGCTGAGCTCAACGGAATCCCCATTGGTCCTGCGGTGAGTACTAAAGAAATCAACTCATCTTTCTTATATTATTCAGATTATCTGCAGTTGTCTTGAAATTTGTTTTCAACCCTTGGCGTAGGAGATTTTTTTTTTGGATTAGATAGATCTAGATAGGATGAATAGGATGCAGTTTATGTCCCACTAAAGTCGACATATAGTTGCAATCTGATGGATGTGACATTCTTAACATTATCTTTCGAAAAAAGGGAAAAAAATATGAGATTTGTTGAAAAAAATTTGTAGATGTTTGATGGAAACATTTAGTAAATTTTTCGTCTAATTCTCCATCAACAGAAACATACACAAGTGAAATAAGTAATAGTTGCTGGTTTTACTAATCTTCCAGACCCACACGAAGAGAAACAAGAGGTTAAGAAAATTCTGATATAATCACTCTCCATATTTTCTTAATTCCAGGCCGCATCAAGTTGGCTCCATGTTTATCCAAGAGGACTTTTGGATCTTTTGCTTTACACAAAGGGGAAGTACCAGAATCCACTAATTTACATTACCGAGAATGGTAGTTTCTTTATTTTTCTTAAAATTGCTTTCACATTATATCACAATAAATTGGAACGGATGGTAACTATTAGAGAACTGTCTAACTATAACCATATCATAGGGATTGATGAGCTCAATAACGCGTCCTTGCCGCTTGAGGCAGCCCTCGTCGACCACCAAAGAATTGAGTATTATAGTGGCCATCTTTCATATCTTAATAAGGCTATCAAGTAAGTGCTTACCAACTCCTCTCTTTCTTTTCCTCTAGCTTCTAAATCTACCTAGTTTTGATTCTCTTTTCTTTTTTGGAAACAGGAGTGGTGTAAAGGTTAAAGGATATTTCGCATGGTCATTGTTGGACAACTTTGAATGGGGTTCAGGTTATACTGTTCGATTTGGCATCTATTTTGTAGATTATAAGAATGGATTGAAAAGATATCCCAAGCTTTCAGCTCATTGGTTCAAGAATTTTCTCAAAAAATAGATACGAGATGGGATGTTCATGCAACTATTTGCTAGCTAGATATGAGGTCATTCTTATCCAATAAATTGAATACTATGTCATCTCCATCATCGTTATGCTTAAATAGTACTCATTGTTTACAAACTCAATGCTATGACATAAGAAATGACTTTTGTATTCTAAATAGAATGCGCTCCAACATTGAGTGGCCAATGCGCAAATTCAACGTTCTTTTTAATTTTATTTTGTGTTATTATGCTTTTCTTCTTCTTCTTCTTTTTTTTTTTTTTGATAAAGGGAGTTTGGTGTATAAATTATCAAACTCAAGATAGAGGTTTTGGGTGGCTAATAATCAATAGACTTTTCAACACAATATTTAAACCCAAATTCATCTTTACCACCTCATTGATTGTGCCCAAGTGTAGACTCCATGCTCAAATCACGCCATTAGTGGTTATGCATAAATTTGGAATCCATCTACTAAGAGGACATATTAATCAACCTGGAATTGTGATTCAACATTACTAAGGAACTCAATGATATCCTTGGTTGATATGAAAAAGCACCATGTTTTATTGTTTTAAGGTTTTGATATGGATGATATATAACATAATATCAAAACTTAGGTTGTCTCTCAACATCTCCCTAGGTTATGTCCATCTTGAGTTCACACTTATACGACACCACGTGTGGTGGTTCCGGCAAAAGAGTGCATAACGGGTTGTTGAGATTCCAATTTCGGGTCAATCTCCCATCAATTATGCAGAGCCTTTTTTTAAAACCTACGATGCCATCTCACAAAAACCTTAAGTGAAAAAGAAAGCAAAGCAACTTAGGGATGGTCCGTAATTGACCTCACGGCATTCACAAGCAAAAAGACGAACATTTTTTCTTGCGCGTTTAGTTGTTGCAGTTATTGGTGGAAAGAGAGTGAGAGGGAATCATTGGTGGCAATTATGTAAATTGGAAGTAGTAGATCCAGTCCCGATATTTTTCTCTCCAGCTGAGCTGAAGGTGAAAGCAGAGGACGTGCAGCTTCCTCCAATCCTCGAGTGCAGGCTGCTCAACAACCAACTTGCCATAGAAGAGGAAGAAGAGAGATCAGATCGATCTTCATGCTCAGTTCACACACCTTGACGTGAACGGCGCACGCTCACAGGTAAAAGATAAGGGCCGAGATCATGGTGGACGAGAGAGGCCAAAACCCACATCAGAAGACCCCGCCAAGCAACGCTCGATGCGAGGCGCAGGCGGTGGGCGAAGAGCGACAAAAACACTGCTAAGTGGTCGTTAGAATGAGGAAGTCAGGTGAAGCTGCAAGCATGGTCGGCTGCAGAATCCCACCGACTGATCCGCCCAACGCACTGTCATTGGCCAGTTCTTCTACTAGGGAAGGCTGTTGGAGCGTTTCCGGCAAACCATTTCTTAGTGGAACTTCCCTTGTTGTGTATTAGGCTTATTTTGTTAGTCCCTTATTAGTATGTATATATTTTTGTATCAGTAAACAAGTAGGCTTAGATGGTGAGGATAAATCTTGCCACTGCCGCTGGAAAGACAACTTGGACGTCTCTCCTGTCACTATGAACTCTTGTTATGGTTATGTCCCATCTTCAACACAACTAATTGACATTTTTGTTGAAGATGCTTAGATCTAATCTCATATCAAGAATGAAAATACATGAGTTTAGTATTATATTTGATAAGAATATATCTTTTATTGCCCATGAATATTAGGATAGACTTTTATCAGAATCATGACCCACTTCCTAATGAGATCTCCTCTGCACGTAAATTATTGTCCATGTCAATTATTGTCGGGCCTCTGACGGCCAAGTTTGAGCGGGAATAAAAATCAGAATCAATCCAATGAACGCTCTGCAGATCAACCCAGGTCGGCAACCGTTGAAGTTTTAAATTCGATTGCACAATTTACCGTTTCACACATTAATTCATTTGCTAGCCGTTGAGCTATCTCTGATATATAAATACACGCCATCATGTATTTCATCTTTTACTTAATGAAACAACTGTTTCTTTCTCATCCATACTCTCTGTTCATAATGCTAGCAGAAGGATATGGAAGTTTGTCGGCCATGATGGAAAGACAAAATGAAGAGTGGTGGAGACTGGTTTTATTGTTTCAAGACCTTCTGCACTGATACGGAGAAAAAAACTAGCAACTAGCTAGCTGCTGTGAATCTGGAGTTTGTGTAGAATTAACAATTAAATGAGTACAAGCATGGTTTTACAAACTGATCTTTACAGAAAATCAATCAAATGAGTACAGGGGATTGTGTTGGCCTTCAAACTTCTTATGTGTTTGATCGGAAAGCATGTGTATAGAAGGAGAACGGTGTTGATGAACGGTTGCTCATGTTACTACCTCTACATGCTTTTTTTTTTCTTTGAGCTCTTGTGGTGTCCTAGCTGTGAACCTCTGGAAGTTGTGCGTTTACGGTCTTATTGCTTCTTATTTGAACTGCATTTATTTGCAGCAACATGTAGGCATTCCTTACGCTCGAGACCCAAGTCAAAGAAGCTGGGAGAAAGGTCACTCCTTGTTTTCAAGCTTGCGCTCTTGTATTCTATTGACCCCAAGCGAGAAGTCTAGCAGGACTTCACTCATAAAGCGGGAAAGTTGTGCAGTAGCTAACATGTGCCCCAAAGCCTGCATGTTCAGAAGCTTCTTTGTTTTACTTTTGATCATTAGCTTGGAGTAAAATCTTATATAAAAAGGGTATAGATGGCAATGAGCTAAATAGAGCCTTTCCCGAACAGTTTGCTTTTAAAGCTTTGTTTCGAGTGGTGTTGTAGCAGGGTGCTTAGGCCTTGCGATTATGGTTTCTTCATTGCAGTTTAATGTAAATCTTGTTCGTCAAAGCTTTTTGTTATGTTGATGCATTTGCTGCTTTTAGCCGTTTATCCTTCTTTTCTTATCTCTTTTATAAAATTTATCACAAAAAAAATCATGTATAAACCAGAAGTCTGACAAAAGAACTTTTCGAAATGTATTGAAGAAGAACAGATTACAAAGAAATTAATATAAGCAAGATTAAGAAATTTTCACATAATTCGAGGGCCTGTTTGAACTATTGAGAGTCATAATTCCATACTTAGTGGTGAGGAGTAGAATTCCGATAAAACTATAATAACATAAACAGAACAGAAAATGCGAAAGAAAAAGTAAAGCAAATAAAGAAAGAAGGGTGAATAATAGAGAAACCTTCATAAATACAGAGCCGATCGGCCCTGTTATAGTTCACAGAATCATAATACCTTACACCTTCAATGAATCCTACATTTATAGATGAAACTTATGTAAGTTGTGGGCGGTGGCAGTGGCACATAATGACTTTGGGCGGTGCAAGTTGTGATCGTTGTGGGCACCGATTTCGGGAAGGCCGCCCTGTTCTCGCACAGAAGTGAACGCTGTCATTTTCTTTTCTAATAGATGGGACGATGATTTGAGGGTCATCACTTCTGAGGTATATATAGCAGGTTATAGTAGGAGACCAGCAAAACTAGGTTTTCCAAGAAGGATTGAGATTGGGGAGAGTCAATTCTGCTTGTGCTGCTTTAGCGGGGTGCTGCAATTCTTCTTACGGTATGAGCCATCTAAATGGCTCCATTCAAGAACTCTTTTGCTTTATATTTTCAAAATAGTGATCTTGTTGACAAAATATATGATTTTTTGTACAGCCCTTCAACTAAATGTTGTTATTACTATATATCTGACTTGTATATTATTATCATTAGACTGCAGTGGCTGGATAAGACAGAAGGAGGAAAGTTAAGTGGTAGCAACATCATCAGTCTCGATCATCTCGATCATCTCGATCAACAAAGTTGTGCCCTTTGACGTAGAGAAACAGAGAAGAATGTGGAGGCTTAAGATAGCAGATGGCGGCAAGAACCCTTATCTCTTCAGCATAAACAACTTTGTTGGGAGGCAGATATGGGAGTTTGACCCTGAGGCCGGTACCCCAGAAGATCGGGCTGAGGTTGAAGAAGCTCGTCAAAATTTCTACAAAAACCGCTATCACGTCAAGCCTAGCAGTGATCTCCTATGGCAGATGCAGGTACTCCATTCTCTACCTCTGGACTGATGTCGATACCTTTACGGTAAAAGCAGCTACTTTTCTTTTATTGTAAGCCTTTTTGTTAAATATTAGTATAGAGTTATCTGCATTATTAAAATATGAGCTTACCAATTAGTTTATAGATAAAAAAATATCTTTTTTTCTTTGAACTAATTTTGTGAAAGGATTAAACTTTTTAATATGGTGTCAAAACTTAATTCTTTTTTAACACTATTATGGATATAGGTATAGTTTGATCTAGAGTTTACACAATATAAGGGACACCATAATATGGTTTGAGATGAATTATTGTCGTGAAAGAATTTGTTAAATATTAATCATTTTCTTAAACTAGTTTTTGCAAAAGGATTGGTTTTCAAATACTTCTTTTTATGGAAAGATAAGTTATAGTAATAAAATTTAATGTACAGTATATTTTAATATTACAAAAATTATTAAAATTATAAAAATAAAATGAAGGGCTTTCTAATTCCTTCTCTGGGCATAAAAATGGGTACTTTCTTAACTTCAACTTTGATCGTCCTCTTTTCTCTTACGGGCAAGATGATAAAGAGACGTCGACAAAGACGGATGATGGAACTTGATCCACGTACTTCATATTTTTCTATACTTCCTAATTTACCACCAGCTAAGCAAAAGTGAGACCACAATAGTGTGTCGGCGGATCTTTGTATCAGAAAAGATAGGCACACTGTCCCAAGCCATGCCTTGCAATCAGAGGTTGTTTCTTGCATCTACGACACGTAGCCCGCTGGTGGTTATGCTCATGTGACTCGCAATTCTTTTGATTCACCTCCTTGACCAATTTTCTGAGGAGATTCCCTACAAGAAACCAAAGTTACTTTTTCCGCAAATGGCTCTTCCTATTCTCTACTGAAGCAAACTGGTTGTTATCTTGTAAATCATCTAACGCACAGCCTAGCTATGTAAAACTATTTTGACTATTGATTTAGGAAATGAAATTATCCGCCATAGCGGGTGTTGATTTTGCTGCCAATACAAGAAAACTTGAAAGTTTTTGAATTTAGATAATATTTACCTATACTTGGAAAGATCTAACGCTTTCGATGTTGTTCACACTAATATGCTACTTCCATTTTGAAAAAAATTGCAGTTTCTCAAAGAGAAAAACTTCAAACCCACGGTTCCCGCCATAAAGGTTGAGGATGGTGAGGAAATTACATATGAAAAGGCCACATCTGCGTTGAGAAGAGCTGTGCATTTCTTTTGTTCATTGCAAGCCAATGACGGTCATTGGCCTGCAGAAAATTCCGGCCTGTTGTTTTTAGTTCCTCCATTGGTAAGTCTCATAATTTTCATCATTCTTAAACAGTTAAAGCCACTTTTTTTTTTCTTTCTTTTTTAACACACACCAAGACTCATATTGTTGGATGTTAAACATGGAACCAAGAGGTCTAAGCAAACCCCAGTTCCAATTGCGCCACACTTGTTGAGTAGTTACTCAATTAAATAAAAATCATTTTTGAGGTACCAACAAAATCATAGAAAGGCAGCTTTTATTTATAGTATCATCTACTAATACAATTACTTGACTTGTCTAGTATCTAACACCCAAACATCTTCCAAAGATTGACCGGGGTGTAACTAGCAAAATTAGAAGATTTTCTTCTAATCTTCATCTCGACACAACTACTAATTACCTTCTTCTTAACCCAATAATATGCAGGTAATTTGTCTATACATTACAGGTCAACTTAACAATGTGTTCCCAGCGGAATATCAAAGAGAAATGCTCCGATACATATACTGTCATCAGGTGCGTCTTCTTCGACGCTTTTATGTGTTAATTAACCAAATAGGACCAAATTTTCCACTGAATTGCTTACTTTCTCATCTATATCTCTCTTTGTTTTTTTTTTTTGTTCTCTATTATTACATTTTTAAGGTTTGAGTTGTCATGTTTAACGCGTATCTGCAAATTCTGCATATTGCAGAATGAAGATGGTGGGTGGGGATTACACATAGAGGACACCAGTAGCATGTTCTGCACTGCTCTCAACTACATCTGTTTGCGTATATTAGGGGAAGGACCCGATGGTGGTCAAGACAATGCTTGTGCCAGGGCACGAAAGTGGATCCTTGATCGTGGTGGTGTAGCACAAATCCCTTCATGGGGAAAGACATGGCTCTCGGTACAACTACGTTTTATAAAACACCGAATTGGAGTCTATCATGACAATTTTTCAGGTTCCAACGATTCGCTGTATTTGCAAATAGTTAATTCTGGTGTACGTTTTTCCTTTCCTGTAGATACTTGGTGTGTATGAGTGGGCGGGAACCAACCCAATGCCTCCGGAGTTTTGGATTCTTCCTTCATTTCTTCCTATGCATCCAGGTTTGTCCACTGCTTCTTTCGGCTTCCAAAAATTGGAAGTTTACTCTAGACCCTGTTAGCATGATGAAATGTTATCAAAATTAACTTGTCTAGTTGTTGAGAATTATATACAGCATTCGTTGAATTATGACTATCACTTCTATTTGAAGTCAATCCTACTTCGGAGACCTTTACTTTTTTTTCTGTTTGATTATTAACTTGCTAACTATTTCTTATCAATACCCTTTCCCCTAAAATGCAGCCAAAATGTGGTGCTCCTGCCGAATGGTGTATATGCCTATGTCATATCTATATGGGAAAAGATTTGTAGGTCCAATCACTCCTGTTATTCTTCAATTAAGGGAAGAACTTTATAATCAACCATTCAGCAAAGTTAATTGGAAGAAAACACGTCATCAATGTGCAAAGGTGAGTTTATCTTAACTTTGATGTTCCTCATTAATATGTGCTTATTGCTAGATATGGTTTCCAATATTATTCCAATGCAATCATCATGCAAAACTATTGTCACAGGAAGACGTCTATAATCCCCATTCTCGAATACAAGATTTGCTTTGGGATAGTCTATACTTAATGACCGAGCCTCTTCTCACTCAATGGCCTTTAAACAAATTGGTCAGAGAAAAGGCACTACAAATTATAATGAAGCACATTCATTATGAAGATGAGAATAGTCAATACATTACTATGACAGGCATAGACAAGGTAATCCAATTAAACAATCCAAGGAAGCAATAGTGAGCAGTTATTTGTTCTATATAACAATACTTCTAAAGCCATTTACAATTGAACAGGTTCTTTGCATGCTTGCTTGTTGGGTTGAAGATCCAAATGGGGACTATTTCAAGAAACATCTTGCTAGGATCCCCGATTACATGTGGATAGCTGAAGATGGAATGAAGATGCAGGTCTTTATGCATATTCTTGGGAAAAACAAATTGTAGAACATTTTTTCTTTTGTTTGGTCACACATCATATTTAACTATAATAAAAAATTTCCTAAAATATATTTATTTGTAGATATGATTTTGTAAATATAACTTATGCAATAATTCAGGAAGATCCTTTCTACGGAAAGGAAAAGGATTGCTGACTTCGATATTTGCCATTTGTATGCAGAATATTGGGAGTCAATCGTGGGACACCAATTTTGCCCTTCAAGCTTTACTTGAAAGTGATCTAACTGATGAAATTGGACCTACACTTGCAAGGGGGCATGACTTCATAAAAAAATCTCAGGTTTGGTTTTGGACATTGAGACTAAATATTCATCAAAAGTATCAGATTTCTGCATTTGCCTATAGAATAAATAAAACTTTCAAGCATTTATTTAAACTAATATTTTGTTTTCTACTAAAAATTTTAAAGGTGAAGGGCAATCCTTCTGGAGACTTTAAGAGGATGTACCGTCACATTTCAAAAGGATCCTGGACTTTCTCTGATCCGGATCATGGATGGCAAGTTTCTGATTGCACTGCCGAAGGTTTGACGGTAATCTACTTCATTTTAATCCTTCAGTGCTTCAAACTACTGTGTTATATTTGTTCTTAACCAAACTCTGCTATATTTCACAGTGCTGCTTGCTTTTGTCCATGATGCCACCTGAAATTGTTGGTGAGAAAATAGAACCCGGACGATTTTATGATGCAGTGAATGTCCTTCTTTCTCTACAGGTGACAACTGACTTCCAGTAACATTTTGCCTTAAAGTTCACCGATCTAGCAACTATGAGCATGTATAGAGCAGTTATTTCGTATGTACATCAACACCTTCATATAATAGACTCTATGTATGTATTAATACAGGGAAAAACTGGAGGTTTATCTGCCTGGGAACCAGCCGGACAAGCAAAATGGTTGGAAGTAAGTATTTTATCGTATGAAGTGACCTTTAAACATTCTTATGGGAATGCTTAAAAATTCTCCAGTGTTCGTCAACTTAAACCCTTATTGCCGTATATTATCAGCTGCTTAATCCCATAGAATTCTTGGCGGACGCTGTCATTGAGAGTGAGTACGCTGAGTGCACCGCATCAACAATCAAAGCATTAGTTTTGTTTAGTAAGCTATACCCTGGGCATCGGAAGGAAGAGGTTGAAAACTCCATAAAGAATGCTGTTCAATTCCTTCAAGACACACAATTGCCCGATGGTTCATGGTGTGTTCCTCCACTAGTTTTAGATATTGTTCCAAATGTACTTGAGAGGTCACTTACGTAGTATATGTAATTCCCCAGGTATGGAAATTGGGCAATTTGCTTCACATATGGTACATATTTTGGGCTTAAAGGGCTGGCCGCGGTTGGCAAGACTTGCAACAACTGTCCAGCCATGCGTAGAGGCGTGGATTTTCTGCTAAGTTCACAAAGAGATAATGGTGGTTGGGGAGAAAGCTACCTCTCCTGCCGAACAAGGTAACACCTTGAGAGGCGTAATGCTAAGAGTTGCATTCTTCTTAAAAATTTAAGAATTGTTAATAAAACGCACCATCTTTTCTCGGAATTGTTTTTATAAGGGGATGAATTTCAATCAAGGAAGTTTTTTGATCGGTTTGTGTGGTAGATTTTTTCCTGTCTCTAAGATTTTTCCGATGATAGATTATGAAACTCTGAAGTCTCTGTACTTGATAATGCAGGAATATGTACCTCTTGCGGAAAACCGATCAAATCTGGTACAGACGTCATGGGCAATGATGGGTCTTATTCATGCGGGACAGGTCCGTTTATGGTTTTCTTTCTCTTATATCATACTGTCATATGCTTTTCTTGCATATTCTGATACAAAGAAAGTAATTGCATTAGGCTGAAAGAGACCCAAAACCTCTTCATCGGGCTGCAAAACTGATAATTAATTCTCAGTTGGAAAATGGCGGCTTTCCTCAACAGGTACCTCTTTTTACATAGCTTCAAACTAAGAGAAAGAAAATGATAAAAACTAAATAACAAGGAAAAGTTGACCAAAATCTATAGTTCACTCTTGAACTACGAAACTAGAGTTAAATTCAGGGAGAATAGGGGGAAAGCAGAACAGCTTAATTTGAAGTGTATTATAGGAAATCACTGCAAACTTTATAACACTTGGTCGCTCTCTTATACAGGACATTGTTGCGGTCGCCCTGAAGACATGTATATTACACTTTTCTGCATACAGAAACATTTTCCCGCTGTGGGCTCTTGCAGAGTACCGCAAGCGTGTCCCATTGCCATCTAGAAAAGTTTAAATCAAGTAGTAGACCATGCAGCTCAACTACTGGAAAAGTGGCACCGATCAAAAAGTGGGTTGTTAATTTTCATACTGTTCCGATTGCTTGAACAAGCTGTCATCTTGAATGCAGCGCAGTGCTACAAAACTTTACCCTTCTGTTTTATAAAGAGTTGTAGAGCCTGCCAGTTCAAGACCAGTTGCCTTGTGAGATTAACTTTTATATACTGCATGAATAAGTCTATAGTTCTCATTCGACGTGGTAAAACAAAAATGCTGTATTACTTATGCTGTTTTCTTTTTTTCGCTAAGAAGCCTGCATTGACGACTATTCTCTGTCGAATATCGTAGAGCTTGGCCTGATGAGCCGTGCCATTCCTTCTATTGAAAGTTATTGTTTTCGCTAATCTTTTATATGTTGGATGACCAATTTATCCAAATCATTATTTGTTCCGCGATATAAGCAGAAATATTCTGTCTAATATTAGAATCCAATAAAGAAAAGATATGAAGCAATTAATACACAAATGTTATTTGTGTGTCAACAATTTTTTTAATAATTACTTTAGATGGTGAAGTGCCAAATAAAGTTTAGTTTAATAAGGATCTTTCTTATAATTATCTAAAGGTGTTTGATTGCAAAATATTTTTTCATATTTTAAAGAATACGAGGTCTAAGTTAGATTTCAAGATGAGAAAATGTATATTTCTTGGCTATGGTTCTAATGAGTTTGATTACAAGTTTTATAATCCAATTGTGAAAAGTTATAATATTGTATTTTTTGAGAAATAAAATATAACAAATATTAACTAGAAAGAGAAGATCATGTCACAAGGCTCTAATATTTGTATCAATATTGATTTAATTCCTTCAAAATGATTTATAGAAACAATTGCTAGAATAAGTTAAAGGTGCCATTCAATATGATGTTTAGGATCAAATTTAGAATTAAATTCAAAATGACTAACATGATATAAATAATAGTGACATTCAAACAAATAATATTGTTGATGTTTAATTGGATTCATCTATAGTTCTACCATTGAAGAGGTCTACTAAAGATTGTCACCCATCCTCTAGATACTTTAATAAGAAGTATGTATTATTGATTGATATAGGTGAGGTTGAGAGCTTTGAAAAATTAAGAAATGATGTGAACAAAAAACAAAAAAAAAAAATAGATTGATGCAATGCAAGATAAGTTGAAATATTTGTGATAATTAGATATTTGAGTTGGTAATATTGTTTAAGAGCAAGAAACTTTGAAGAATCATTGAATTTATAGATTGAATTATGATGAACAAATTTTACATCCTTGATACAAAGCTAGATTAGTTGCTAAGAGTTTGAGGCTAAAAGAGATAATTGGTCATGATGAGATATTCTCATCCATTATGAAAATGTCTTCAATCCAAGTGGTTTTGGAATTGGTTGTTAGTCTTAATCTTAAGATTGAGCAAATGGGCATGAAGACTACTTTCCTTCATGATAACTTAAATGAAAAAATTTACATGAAATAGCCAAAGGATTTCAAAATAAAAAAAAAAAGGATAAAAAGAACTATATTTATAAGTTAAAGAAAGTTTATATAACTTAAATCAAGCACCTAGATAATAGTACTAAACATTTGAGTTTTTTATAGAAGAGAAAGTCTATAAAAAGACAAATTCTAATCATTGTGTATTTATGTAGAAATTCTTAGAAGATGATTTCATCATTCTACTAATTTATGTAGATAACATGCTCATAGTTAATAAGAATGTTGTAAGAATTAAGAAGTTAAACCAAGATTTGAGTAAGTCATTCTCATTGAAAGACTTAATCCTAGTGAAGCAAATTTTGAATGTGAGAGTTAGATGAGGTAGAAAAGTCAAGTGATTATAATGGTTTATGGAGGTGTACATCAATAAAGTGCTTTAGAGATTTTACATGAATAAAGCTAAAGTAGTAAGCAAACCACTTACTATATACTTCAAACTTAAAAAGAAGTAATGTCCTACAAATGAGAAAGAGAAAAAGATATGGAAAGAATTATTTATACTATTGTTATTTGTTGTTTAATGTATGTAATGGTTTGTACAAGGTTAAACATAACTCATGTAGTTGGAGTAATTAGCAAGTTCACTTCAAATCCTAGAAGAGAATATTGAATGTAATAAAGTAGATCTTAAGATATTATTAGATATAAGATAAGAGATTGAGCTTAAAAAAATACATACTAAGAATAATGGTTCATATATGATAACAAAGGAACTTTGGCCAAAGAAGTTTGATTTTTGTTGGCATGTGGTCAATTTGGATTTTGCTTTAGAAGTTGATGTTTGACATCTCCCTCATTTGACTTGGAGGGGGGGAATTGTTGTCTTGCTCCAACCTAAATCCAGTTTTACATTGGGTCCTCATTTAAGATGGCGTTGCCCTAATATTGGATAAGGATTTTTTTAGGGGTAGCCATAAAAAAGATAAAAGAGATAGAGAAAACAAAAAGAACTCTTATTCATCTACTGCTCAGATTTATCATCTAATTTTCGGAGGGGAAAACTATTAATACTTTGCAATTAAGATGCATATTTATTTCAATTGTTCTGTTCTCTGAACTGTACGGAATCATTTAGAGTAGGATTCTGTCAAACAAGCTTTCCAGTCCTTGAACGGGAGTCGCAGCAGGTTCATTTTGCTCTCCTGCACGTCCTTTGGATAAATATCTTCTTCCCCATACATACATAACCCATGAAAACTGCAAAAGAAAAGTTAGTATTGCATGCAGGCGGTATTCTACGCATGCACGCTAAGCTTTAGCTTTCCTGCGAGTAAACGATGGTTGCCGTGAAAGAAAAGGTCAACGACTTGTCCATTCTTTCTCATAGAAACCCTTTTTCCCAATGTTTTTATGGTGTGGGCCAATATACTTCTCCTTATGGAAATACGCATCTTTCAGAATCAAGTCCAGGAATTGTCGGTTCCAAGACCCTTCTACGGTAAAGTTGGACACGCCACGACAGATAACAGTGGGACGTGGCTCTTCAAATGCACCAAAACGTGGCTCTTTCTCGTTCAAAATTTCTGCTCCTCCTCAAGTGGATAGTGCCACTTAACGTGGAGCTTCCAAACTGGTCCAGCTTTCCCCTCTTAGATGTCAAGTATCATCAACTTTTGGTTACGGTGGCGTAGAAAGTGAACAAATGAAAATAACAATAAGAAAGGAGTATTATTCGAAAATGAGACAAGGAGAACAGCAACCTGGTCTTGGGAATAGTCCTTGTACGTTTTCTGTCAGTTTTATAACTCTCGTGTCATTTAAATTTTGTTAAAAAAATATTTTTATTTAAAAAAAAAATGTACTCTCAAAAAACATATTAAGTAAAAGCAAATTTTATAGCATAGAATTAAAATATACTTTTACAATGAGACATTTCCCATGCTTGAAAGCTCAACACAAAACCCACAATTAGTATTGATGGTAAGGGAGTATATTAAAAACAGTTTTGAAAGTATTTCATAATTTATATATCATTTTTAAAAATATTTTTTATGTGAAAAAAATAACTCTTACTTTTAAACAAAGTTCAGAATAAGATTGGATTTTATAATTCTTTTAGGGCATAATATAACCTTTTATGCACTTCAGCCGAAAGATGTGTAGGCTCGGGCGCTCTTTGGATAATGTCATATTAAGAAGCCATTTGTTTGGCATGGACGACCTGTTGACCACATACGATACGGAATGAAACTGCCCCTGTTTCTTGTTGGTCCCAGCGGACCCATGATCTAAATAAGGGTTGTTCATAATTAGAGTTCACATCACCCTTTATTACGTCATGTTCACCATGAAATGATTAGGAGGATTGTTCGTATACTAAAATTACTCATGCAATTTTAGCTTGAATTATATGTATTCGACCAAATTCACCTAGTTTGTTGGTTGAATAGAAATATAGAAAATTTATTATATAAAGTTGTTTGGCTCATATAAGCTTGTGTAAAATCATATTATATTATATTATTTGTCATTTTTTGATTTTTATAACTTCAAATTATGATAATATTCAAACTACCTTTTTTATAAGCAAAAAAAAAAAAAAAGCAAATACAAATCTGGAGACACTTGAGTTATAACTCTTTCTTTTAGCATGATAAAGAGGCAAGTTGATTTTGCATTGTATAATAAATAGGATTGTCATATGTTGAAAATAATCTCCATAGAATAGGGACACCCTATGAAAAAGTGCCCCATGGATTCTTTCAAACTACAACATATGACCTTTTATATCTAGCTATAATATTATAGATTTGCCTTACTCTTTGCTCCTAGTATGATTGCTACTTTTGTACTTCTAGACATTTCATTGAGAAAGGCTATTTTTGGGTGATATCTTTGGATAAATGGGGCAAACCAGTTTTTTTCGATTCAATAACAAGAGAGAAAGAGATAAAGTTTCCATTGTTGCATGACATTTAGAAGATAAAGCAAATGTGTGTAGAATGGCTGTAGAAAAGAGTAGGGAATCATCCAATAACTTGGCCTCTCCTCACTGATGCGTTAAACTACCACCATGGACCTTCTACTTATAGAAACAAATTATTGGATCTTATTAAGCTATAACAAGTAGGCACTGTGGGGGAACACGAGGTAAACTTCATGTGACTTCTCTTACAGGTAGATTATTTGAATGAAGATCAAGAAGTCATTTTCTTTGTAGCTAGATTAAAAGACAATTTGAGAAAAGAAGTGCTATCTAGGAAACCCATAGATTTAGCTTATGCTATTGGGTTAGCCTATTTGTAGAAGGATAAGAGTGCTTATTACAAAAAGGAGAAACCTATGCCGCCCACACTTGCAAACCAACCAAGTAATAGTTGGGGTAAAGGAATTAGACTTTTAAGGAACCCTAAGAAGTTAACCTCAAAAGAAATCCAAGAAAGGAGAGACAAAGGACTTTGTTTTAATTGTGATGAGCTATTTACTCCTGGCCACTGCAAGAATAGGTTATTTGTGATATCAACAAATGAAAATGATGATGAAAGTGATGAGGAGGTTAGTGTAGTGTTGAAAGGGGTAGTGCATGAGCAAAGTGTCAATGAACCAATCCTTACAATTTTGTGTAAGGCTATAAGGGGTTATACAACATTGAAGACAATGAGAGTGTGAGGTGCTTTTGAGGGTGAGTCTAACAAGGTGTGTATTTTGATGGACTTAGGAAGTAGTTATAATTTCTTAAGCACTTAATTAGCAAGGAAATGGGCTTTAAAAGTTGTGGGAGGAATGAATTTAAAAGTAATCATAGCCAACAAGGAAAAGATGAAGAGTGAAAGCTTGTGCAAAAAGGTTGAAGTAATTATACAACAAGTTAGGCAGAAGTTAGATTTCTTTTTGTTGAACATTTTGAGCTTGGAAACTGTGTTAGGAGCCTAATGGCTAAGGACCTTAAGAGACATTATATGGAATTTTGAGAATATAAGGATGTCCTTTTATAAAGGGTAAAAAAAAAAAAACTTGTGAGGTGTTAAAATGGAGAATAATAAGGTGGTGGATGAGGAGCAATTTTGCAAGGAGTTTAAGCATTTAAGACTAGGGCTTTTGTTGCAAATACAAGTTGTACAGGAGGAGATAAATGAGGTATCATTGGAAGAAAACTTGGTTGATGACATAAAAGTAGAAAGTCAACTCAAAAGGAAGTTGCAACAGGTCTTACAAAAATATGACAAGTAATTTAAGGAACCTGAGTGTCTACCTCCACCTAAGGAGTTTAATCATAAAATTCCCCTAAAAGAAAAGAGTGAATCGATTGCTACCAAGCCCTATCGGTATCCACATTACTAGAAAAGTGAACTAGAAAAGATGGAGATGTAGCTATTAACTTTAGGAGCAATCTGGCCGAGCACTAACCCATATTCATTGCTAGTACTTCTAGTTAGAAAGCAAGATAAATCATGAAGGTTATGTGTGGATTGTAGAGTTCTAAATAAGCAAACAATCAAAGATGAGTTTTTGATACCTATAATAAAGGGATTTATAGATAAGTTGCGTGGAGTTCATTTCTTTACTACGTTAGACTTGAGATCAGGGGACCACTAGATAAGGATGCACCCTTAAGAAGTGTATAAGATAGCTTTTCAGACACATTAAGGCCATTATGAATATTTGGTGATATCCTTTGGGCTATGTAATGCTCTTTCAACATTTTAGGCCTTGATGAATGTTGTTTTCAAAGACTTTTTGAGAAAGTTTGTGCTTGTTTTCTTTGATGATATTCTTATATATAGTCAGAATTGACAAGAGCACTTGAAACATATAGAAAAGGTGTTTAACTTACTAAATGATCACTTACTATTTGTCAAGAAAAGCAAATGCTCTTTTGGACAGAATTATGTCAAGTACTTGGGTCATGTGATTAGTTTGAAAGGAGTATTTATAGATAAGGGGAAGATTCAGGCCATGATTGACTAGAAAAAGCTAACTCAGACTAAGGGGCTTTAGGAATTTCTTGGTCTCACTGGGTACTGTAGACACTTTATTGCAAACTATGGGAGGATCGCAACACCTCTTATTACCTTGCTTAAAAGAAAAATAACTTTAATTAGAACTCAACAATAAAGAAGGCCTTTGTTGAGTTGACAGAGGCCATGGTTTTTGCATTGGTGAGAAACCGGTGTTGGCCTTTCTAGATTTCAAGAAAGACTTTATCTTGGAGTGTAATGCTTCAAGAATTGGGATTGAAGCAGTATTACCACAAGAAAGGCATCCTATCACTTTTTTTTAGCCAAACATTCACTAGGAAGAATGCTCTTTTGTCAACCTATGAGAAAGAGTTAATAACAATGATTGTAGCAATCAATAATGGAGAAATTACTTGTTAAGGAAGAGATTCATAATATGAATAGACCAAAAGAGCTTGAAACATCTGTGGGAGTAGAAGATTACAACACTAGCTCAGTAAAAGTGGTTGGTGAAATTAATAGGGTTTGATTTTACTATATAATACAAATCAGGGCGGGAGAATAAGGCTGTAGATGCTCTCTCCTACAGGGAAGAGATAGGGACTACAACAGAATAGAAGGAAGCTTACAAGCCACCTTTACACCTATTCCATTTTGAGTCAAACCTGTACAAGATGAGGCAAAGAATGATTCTGAATTACAAAAAATGTTGCAACAAATACAGGTAAAGACCTTAAAAAGGCCTTGGCAATACAAGAATGGGGTGATATTCTACAAGGGTCATATGTATTTAGGTCTCAATTCCAACCTCACAAGGCCTCTAATAAAAGAAATTCACAAGGGCATCTTATGAAGGAGTTCATAAAACATTGCCAAGAGTTAGAGCTTCTTTCTTTTGGCAGTGAATAAGGAAACTAGTCTAAGAAATGATTTAAGAGTGTTAGACTTGCTAGTAGAATAAAACTTTAAACACCCCACTAGTAGGCTTAATGCAACCACTTCCAATTCCTCAAGAGGTTTGGACTAAACTATTAATGAATTTCATTGAAGGGTTGCCTAACTCTAAAAGGAAAACATGTATACTTGTGATAGTTGACCAGTTATCAAAGATGGCTCACTTTGTGCCTCTTACTCATCTTTACATAGTAATCATAGTTGTAGAAGCATTCTTTCAGAACATCTACAAGCTATATGGGATGCCAAAGAAGATTGTGTCAAATAAAGATAAATTTTTTACTAGTTTATTCTAGCAAGAGTTATTTAATCTGTAGAGAACAAAGCTAAACTTCTCCACAACTTACCATCCTTAATTAGATGGCCAAACATAAATGGTTAACCAAGTGTTAGAAATGTATTTAAGGTGTTTCATCTCTAATCAAACATGAAATTGGCTAAAATGATTACCATGGGTGGAGTTTCGTTATAACACTAGTGTGCATGGGTCCTCAGGGAAAACCCCTTTAAGATAGTGTATGGAAGACTCCCTCCAAACCTTTTAGATTACATTCTAGGAGCCATATTTGAAAAGGCATTGGAAAAAGAGTTAATGGAGAGGGATCATGTAGTGAAAATCTTAAGAGAAAGACTCATTGACTCCCAAGCTAGAATCAAAATAGTCTATGATAAAGGAAGAACATATAGGGACTTTCATGTGGGTGATATGGTTTTACTAAGACTATAGCCTTATTAAGAACTCTCTATAAGCATGAGAAGGACTCACAAGTTAACTCCACTCTATTATGGGCCGTTTAGGGTGCTGGAAAGGATTGGATCTTTAGCATACAAGTTAAAACTACTGGAGGGCAGCAAAACTGATAATTAATTCTCAGTTGGAAAATGGCGATTTTCCTCAGCAGGTACCTCTTTTTAAATAGGTTCATTCAAAGAGAAAGAAAATGATAAAAAAACCAAAATAACAAGGAAAGCTGACCTAAATCTATAATTCACTCTTGCACTACGAAACTAGAGCTAAATTCAGGAAGAATGGGGGGAAAGCGGAACAGCTTAATTTGAAGTGCATTATAGGAAATCACTGCAAAACTTCATAACACTTTGTCGCTCTCTTATACAGAACATTGTTGCGGCCTCCCTGAAGACATGTATATTACTCTTTTCTGCATATAGAATCATTTTCTCGTTGCGGGCTCTTGCAGAGTACCGCAAGCGTGCCCATTGCCATCTAGAAAAGTTCAAATCAAATAGTGGACCATGCAGGTCAACTACTGTACATGTGGCACCGATGAAAAGTTCATACTGTTCCGATTGCTTGAACAAGCTGTCATCCTGAATGCAGCGCAGAGCTACAAAACTTTACTCTTCTGCTCTAGAAATGGTTTGTAAAGCATGCTAGTTCAAGAACCGTTGCCTTGTGAGATTAACTTCTATGTAATGCATGACAAGGTCTATTGTTTTCATTGGACGTGATAAAACAAGAATAGCTGTACTACTTATCTTGTTTTATTTTTTTCGCTAAGACGACTGCACTGACGACTGTTCTCTAACAAATCTCGTAGAGTGAGGCCCGATGAGTTATGCGTTTCCATCAATTGAAAGCTCTCGATTTCATTAATATTTTATATGTTGGATGATCGGTTTGTCAATCTCATTATTTGCTCCGCCATATAAGCAGAAATATTCTGTTTTTTGATCAGAATCCAATAAAGAAAAAGATATGAAACAATTAATGCACAAATATTATTTGGGTATCATTGACGAAAAAGATATGAAGCCAGATCGACCTCCATGCTCGGTTCACACACCCTAACGTGAACGGTGCACGCTGACGGAGAAAAGATAAAGGCAAACATCGTCGTAGACAAGAAAGGCCGGCCTTAAGTCAGGAGCCCCCTAGGACGACCAAATCACGCGACAAAACCAACATCGGAAGACCCGGCCAGGCAACGCTCGATGCAAGACCTGGGCGGCCAGTGAAGGGCGACAAAAACGTTGCTAGGTGGTCGTTAGCGTAAGGGAGTCAGGTGGGGCTCCACGCATGGTTGGCTGCGGAATCCCCTTGACTGATCTGTCCAATGCACTAGTCATTGGCTAGTTCTTCTTCCATTGAGGATGACTTTTAGAGCGTTTCCGGCAAACCAACTCGTGAAGGGACAGTAATTCGCTTGTGTAGGGTTAGGCTTATTTTGTAAGGAAGGTGGTATGTTACGTAAATTTGAAAAGTGTTTGAGTTATCTAAGAAGCAAGAGAAAGAATTGGAACAGCTAACGATTTCAATAACGTATATAAGAATCTAAAGAGGGCTTGAGAAAAGTAGTTTTTGGAAATCAGAAACTTGTGGAAATTTTGTTCTTCTTTCCATGAGAATAGAAGTTTTGTTTCCTTCAAATAAAACATTAAGAGGTTTTATCTCTCAAACGAAACATTTTAATTTTACTCAACAACAAAGCCGTTTTGTCCTTTTACTTTTTAGAATAACTTCTTATTTTGAGGCTAGTTTCTCCCATAACAAATTAGGCACGTAACAAACACGGTGCAAAGATGAACCAATTACGCAATCCAGGCTAGAGAAAAATCCACCCTCTCGGCTTATCTTGAGGCGAGTTTCATTGGATCTAGCATCATAAAACTATGTCTTCTTAGTCTCGGTTCGAAAACTTTTCTGCCTCAAAATGAGTTCCTAATATTTCCCCTATGTTAGATCTAATAAAACTTTGACGATGACAAAGGAATCATGATCATCGTTAGTTTGGACAACAAAGGTTCTCATACTACGCAAGCAAAATACATGAACATTATTTCAGGACAATCGAAAATGCTTTAATTGAAAAGATTCCCAACCGTTGGACTTTAATATCTCAATAATTTCACGTGACGTTCGTGCCTAGAAAAAGTGGTTGTATGGAGGTTATATTCGGTAGCTCATTGCATGCTTACGTTGGTTTATACATTAGAATGAAATATTGATTGTCCTTGCATAATGGGACTTGCGACGGCACTGCAATTATGCTCTTAAAGCTTAGACGTGCTAGGAAAATGTAGTAATATTATATACACCTAACAGCTATGCCATGTCCCGAATTGGCGAAATCAAAAGATGGTCAGAAACATGGAACAACTGTAGTTCCGCCAATTTCTAATGGGTTTGAATCGACCTTATGCGACAATAAGGACTCAAAGCCTCCTCATGAAGCCTTTGCCTCCCACCAAGAAGGTTCAAGTTCGTGAACAGAGAAGACACAATAGAGCGTTTCAAGGCAGAAAGCACAAGGGGATGACGATTATTCTAGTAGTTGCAGGACGTGGGGCTTCGACAGGAAGCAATGTTGTCTTGTGGCGCAGCACTAAAAAATGTTTTTTCTTTTAACTCTTTCCGTAAAATTTCACATACAACAATTATCAATATAAAACTGCTTAAGGATATATACTCATATGTTTGGACCATGCACTAAAGAATGCATTTGCTGTTTCTACCTATTCATGCTTCTTTTCCTTATGTCTTTTCATGATAAAATTTATCATGAAGCAGACCATGTAGAAACAAAAAGGCTGACAAAAGAATTTTGTGAAATGTATTGAAGAAGATCAAATTGCAAAGAAATTAAAAAAAGAAGAAGAAAATATTAAGAAAACTTTGCATAATTCAAGGGCCTATTTGAACTTCACATAACAGTTTTGGAAGATATTTAAAAAGTTGGTGGAAAACATTATAATTATCTATTATTTACAAATACATGAAAAGCCAAATCCTTTGTACACATAATGGATATTTGACTATAAAATTTTTTTAAATTTTTTTCTTAACATACATTTATTATGTGTCATCTAAATAAAATTATAGACATTTTCAAAATAAAATTTTCGAAATGCCAGTTTTACTAACTAGAATAAAAAAGGTAATACATGTGAGTTTATCTTTATTTAAGAATGTTAATTTCTTTCAAGCAAATATTTTGTTCTATTATAGTTGAAAGATTCCAAACTTGATTCTCACTTAGATGAATTATAATGCTGGAATATGCTCATAAATTTTTGTGTTCTCTTCTTATTAGATAAATAAACTCACATATTAATAAAAAAATTATCTGAAATGTGAAGCCTTTGACAAGTAGATTGGTCGGAGGAGTGCAGTAGGCGTATCAGGTGGTAGGTGGGACAGCAATTGTGCAGTCCATCTCCTGGTATCTGAACGCTGTCATTATCTCTTTTAGTATATGGAACGATGATTTGTGGGCCACTACTACGGGGATATATATTTATATAGACAACTGTTTATCAAACCTGTGGTAGACCAGCAAAACTCTTTTCCAAAAAGAAGTGATACTGGGGAGAGTCCATTCTGCTTGTGCTGCTTTAGTTGAGGCCGCGATTCCGCTTACGGTATAAGCCATCTAAACGGCCCCATACAAGAAATATTTTGCTTTATATTTTCAAAATATATGATTGTTTGTACAACCCTTTAACTAACATGTTGTTATTACTATATATCTGAGTTGTATATTATTATCATCTGACTGCAGTGGCTAGACAAAACAGAAAGAGGAGAGGTAAGTGGTAGCAACATCATCAATCTTGATCATCTCCACTCACCGTAGTGCCCTTTGACGTAGAGAAACGCAGAAGAATGTGGAGGCTTAAGATAGCAGATGGCGGCAAGAACCCCTATATCTTCAGCATAAACAACTTTGTTGGGAGGCAGATATGGGAGTTTGACCCTCAGGCTGGTACCCCAGAAGAACGGGCTGAGGTTGAAGAAGCTCGTCAAAATTACTACAAGAACCGCTATCACGTCAAGCCTAGCAGTGATCTCTTATGGCTGATGCAGGTACTCCATCCTATACGTCTGTCTGTACTTCTCCGCCATAGGAAGCTTTCTTTATTTTATTTTATTTTATTAATATATAAGTTTATTTATCTAAAAAAGAAAAGAGAATAATATACCTCAATTTTAGAATTTATCTAATTTATCACACAATGAAAAGCCTTTCCGTGAGCATAATAGCCCGTTCCAACGTTCTCTAAGAGAAAGATGATATTAGATGGCACAAAAGATGAACGGTGTAACTTGATCCACGTACTTCGTATTTCACTCTTTCGCAAAAAAAAAAAAAAAAAAAAAAAAGAAAAGTCAACTGTCGCTGGCCGTGCCTAGCAATACCAGGTTGTCGTCTAGCACACCTGGACAGCTGGTGGTTTCCCGCATGTGATTCACGCAGCATGGGATATCATTTCTTTAATTTGTGCTAATTTGTTTCTAACAAGGTGGTTATTCTCCTTAAAAAGCCTACAATCTGTTTAAAACTAGATTAAGAAACAGGCATTTCATTGAAAATGGATATTAGAACAAGAGTTATAGAATATAAGACTCATAATTCTTTTTATTCACATCCTTATCTTGAGTGTACAAGGAAATACTTTATGTATAAATTTTTACCTACAAAAAAAAAAAGTGATATGAGTTTTGGTATCATGTTTTTAAATCTATGTTTGCATCTTTTTATACTTTTTGAAATGAAATGAATAATAAAATATTTAAAAACTACTAAATGAATTTTGGTATCATGACATGAGTTCTAAATTTATAATTCTTAAAACTACTAAAGGTTTGTAAGATACAGATTTTGTTAAGTTAAAAAAATTTCCAAAACAGTTGAAAATTTATTTATTAAATATGCTTGGAGACTTGGGAACATTGGTTTTCATGTAATACAATATTGTGTAAGGTTCTTTCATAAAAGTATGTTGGTACCCTCAACCTTTTTTATTGATATATCTTATATATAAATTCTTTTACTTTGTAAAAAATAAAAATAGAAAGAACAAAAAAGAGAGAGAACATACATTCCATTGCAAATAAAGTTTAGAAAATATAGGAAATATATTATTTTCAACGATGTCCATACAAGCATGGTGAGAATGCTTTCTTCATAAATCTTTTTCCACAAACAAAGAGTTGCAGCATTTAAATATTAACTCTCACAACGTATTTGAGAGTTTATTTCTTTTTAAACTAATTTATAAAAAAGAGACATATATTCTAGTTTATAATGGATACACCAATAAGATTTACACTATTTTCAATAATTGTTTAATAAAATTCAAAGACCATATATGACCTTTTTTAGAATAGTAACAAGCATAAATTCCACGGATAAACGATGATTTCCCACAAGTTTATTTTACTCATTTTGGAAAACCAATCATTTCGTTCTAGGGACAAATCTTCGTACGAGTAGATGTAAATTTCCAATAAAATTCATGTTCCAGCTATGTAAAACCATTTTTGACAATTGACTTAGGAAATGAAAATACACTACATTAGTGGGCGGTATTGTTGTTGACACTTTGTTTTAACGCCTATTGGCTTAGTAGTAGGTTAGCAGAAGCCATCAATTATTAGATCAGAAGTTCAACACCAAATGCATGCATAGGTGTATGAGTTATAAAATTAAGGGGAAAAAAAAATTGCTGCCACTTCAGGATACAAAAAGACTTGGAAGTTTTTGAATTTAGATAATACTTACCTATACTTGAAAAATCTAATACTTTCGATGTTGTCTACACTAATATGCTTCTTCCATTTTGGTAAAAAAAAACAAACAATTGCAGTTCCTTAGAGAGAAAAACTTCAAACAAACGACTCCCCCCGTAAAGGTTGAGAATGGCGAGGAAATCACATATGAAAAGGCCACAACTGCATTGAGAAGAGCTGTGCATTTCTTTTCCTCATTGCAAGCCAGTGACGGTCATTGGCCTGCAGAAAATTCCGGCCTGTTGTTTTTGCTTCCTCCATTGGTGAGTCTCATAATTTTCATCATTTTTAAACAGAGATGGTCACTCATTTTTTTTTAAAAAAAACACACACCAACTCATATACTTGGATGTTAAATATGGAATCAAGAGGTCTAGGCAACCCCACTCCCAATTGAGCCACAATTGTCGACTACTTAATTAAATTAAAGTCATTTTGTAGGTACCAATAAAATCGTAGAAAGGCAGCTTTTATTTATAGTATCATCTACTAATACAATTACTTGACTTGTCTAGTACCTAACACCTAAACATCTTCCAAAGATTGACCGTGGTGTAACTAGTAAAATTGCACAACCGCGTACCTGCTCTTGACACAACTGCTAATTATCTTATTCTTAACCCAACAATATGCAGGTATTTTGTCTATACATTACAGGTCATCTTAATACTGTGTTCCCCGCAGAATATCAAAGAGAAATTCTCCGATACATATACTGTCATCAGGTTCGTATATTTCGGAGTTTTACGCCTTAATTAACCAAATAGGACCAAAGTTTCCAGTGAATTGCTTACTTTCTCATCTATTTCTCTCTTTGTTTTTCTTTTTTTTTTTCTCTATTATTACTTTTTTAAGGTTTGGGTTGTCATATTTAACGCGTATCTGCAAATTCGGCATATTGCAAAATGAAGATGGTGGGTGGGGATTACACATAGAGGGCACCAGTAGCATGTTCTGCACTGCTCTCAACTACATCTGTTTGCGTATATTAGGGGAAGGACCAGATGGTGGTCAAGACAATGCTTGTGCAAGGGCACGAAAGTGGATCCTTGATCGTGGTGGTGTATCTCACATCCCTTCATGGGGAAAGACATGGCTCTCGGTACAACTACGTTTCATAAAACACCGAATTGGAGTCTATCATGACAATTTTTCAGGTTCCAACTATTCACTGTATTTGCAAATAGTTAATTCTGGTGTACGTTTTTCCTTTCCGGTAGATACTTGGTGTGTATGAGTGGGCGGGAACCAACCCAATGCCTCCGGAGTTTTGGATTCTTCCTTCATTTCTTCCTATGCATCCAGGTTTGTCCACTGCTTTTTTCGGCTTCCAAAAATTGGAAGTTTACTCTAGACCCTGTTAGCATGATGAAATGTTCTCAAGATTAACTTGTCCAGTTGTTCAGAATTATATACATCATTCGTTAAATTATGACTATCACCTCTATTTGAAGTCAATGCTACTTGGGAGACCTTTACTTTTTTCTGTTTGATTATTAAACTTGCTAACTATTGCTAATCAATACCCTTTCCCCTAAAATGCAGCCAAAATGTGGTGCTACAGCCGAATGGTGTATATGCCTATGTCATATCTATACGGGAAAAGATTTGTAGGCCCAATCACTCCTCTTATTCTTCAATTAAGGGAAGAACTTTATAGTCAACCATTCAACAAAGTTAATTGGAAGAAAACCCGTCATCAATGTGCGAAGGTGAGTTTATCTTAACTTTGATGTTCCTCATTAATATGTGCTTATCGCTAGATATGTTTTCCAATATTCTTCTAGTGCAATCATCATGCAAAACTATTGTCACAGGAAGACTTCTATAATCCCCATTCTCGAATACGAGATTTGCTTTGGGATAGTCTATACTTAATGACCGAGCCCCTTTTCACTCATTGGCCTCTAAACAAATTGGTTAGAGAGAAGGCACTTCAAATTACAATGAAGCACATTCATTATGAAGATGAGAATAGTCGATACATTACAATGGGAGCCATAGAAAAGGTAATCCAATTAGACAATCAAAGGAAGCAATAGTGAGCATCTATTTGTACTATATAATAGTACTTCTAAAGCCATTTACAATTGAACAGGTTCTTTGCATGCTTGCTTGTTGGGTTGAAGATCCAAATGGGGATTATTTTAGGGAACATCTTGCTAGGATCCCTGATTACATGTGGATAGCTGAAGATGGAATGAAGATGCAGGTCTCTATGCATATTCTTGGGGAAAAAAAAAATTAAAGAACATTTTTGCTTTTGTTTGGTCACACATTATATTGAACTATGACAAAAATTTCCTAAAATATATTTATTTGTAAATGTAACTTACCCAATAATTCAAGAAGGTCCTTTCCATGAAAAGGAAAAGGATCGCTGACTTCGATATTTGCCATTCGTATGCAGAATATTGGGAGTCAATCATGGGACACCAATTTTGCCCTCCAAGCTTTACTTGAAAGTGATCTAACTGATGAAATTGGACCTACACTTGCAAGGGGGCATGACTTCATAAAAAAATCTCAGGTTTGGTTTCGGACATTGAGACTAAATATTCATCAAAAGTATCACATCTCTGCATTTGCCTAAAGAATGAGTAAAACTTTCGAGCATTTATTTAAACTAACATTTTGTTTTATAATAAAAATTTTAAAGGTGAAGGACAATCCTCCTGGAGACTTTAAGAGGATGTACCGTCACATTTCAAAAGGATCCTGGACTTTCTCTGATCATGATCATGGATGGCAAGTTTCTGATTGCACTGCCGAAGGTTTGACGGTAATCAACTTCATTTTAATCCTTTAGTGGTTCAAACTACTGTGTTGTATTTGTTCTTAACCAAACTCTGCTATATTTCACAGTGCTGCTTGCTTTTGTCCATGATGCCACCTGAAATTGTTGGTGAGAAAATAGAATCCGGACGATTTTACAATGCAGTGAATGTCCTTCTTTCTCTACAGGTGAAAACTGACTTCCAGTAGCATTTTGCTTTGAAGTTCACCCATCTAGCAACTATCACCATGTATAGAGCAGTTATTTCGTATGTACATCAACACCTTCATATAATAGTCTCTATGTATGTCTTAATACAGGGAAAAACTGGAGGTTTATCAGCCTGGGAACCAGCCGGACAAGCAAAATGGTTGGAAGTAAGCATTTTATCATATGAAGTGACCTTTAAACATTCTTATGGGAATGCTTAACAATTCTCCAGTGTTCGTCAACTTAACCCTTATTTGCTGTATATTATCAGCTGCTTAATCCCGTAGAATTCTTGGCGGACATTGTCATTGAGCATGAGTACGCTGAGTGCACTGCATCAACAATCAAAGCGTTAGTTTTGTTTAATAAGCTATACCCTGAGCATAGGAAGGAAGAGGTTGAAAACTCCATAAAGAATGCTGTTCAATTCCTTCAAGACACACAATTGCCCGATGGTTCATGGTGTGTTCCTCCACTAGTTTTACATATTATTTCGAATATACTTGAGAGGTCAATTACGTAGTATATGTAATTCGCCAGGTATGGAAATTGGGCAATTTGCTTCACATATGGTACATATTTTGGGCTTAAAGGGCTGGCCGCGGTCGGCAAGACTTGCAACAACTGTCCAGCCATGCGCAGAGGCGTGGATTTTCTGCTAAGAACACAAAGAGATAATGGTGGTTGGGGAGAAAGCTATCTCTCCTGCCGGAACAAGGTATCTTGAGAGGCGTAATGCTAAGAGTTGCATTCTTCTTAATTTCTGCACTATCATTCTTTCCCAACGTTAACTTTAGCCACACACATAAGTTATTTTGGGATTTGTTTCCAAATTCTGAAGAGAAAAAGAAAATTATAGAGAGTGTTTCGTATCCCCCTGCAGTAGGCTTCATAGAGAAAAATTTAAGAATTGTTAATAACAAGCACCATCTTTTCTCGAAATTTTTTTTATAAGGGGATGAATTTCAATCAAGGAAGTTTTTAGATCGGTTTGTGTGGTAGATTTTTTCCTGTCTCTAAGATTTTTCCGATGATAGATTATGAAACTCTGAAGTCTCTGTACTTGATAATGCAGGAATATGTACCTCTTGCGGAAAACCGATCAAATCTGGTACAAACGGCATGGGCAATGATGGGTCTTATTCATGCGGGACAGGTCCGTTTATGGTTTTCTTTCTCTTATATCATACTGTCATATGCTTTTCTTGCTTATTCTGATACAAAGAAAGTAATTGCATTAGGCTGAAAGAGACCCAAAACCTCTTCATCGTGCTGCAAAACTGATAATTAATTCTCAGTTGGAAGATGGCGGTTTTCCTCAACAGGTACCTCTTTTTACATGGCTTCAAACGAAGAGAAAGAAAATGATAAAAACTAAATAACAGGGAAAAGTTTGCCAAAATCTGTAGTTCACTCTTGCACTACGAAATCAGAGCTAAATTCAGGAAGAATAGGGGCAAAGCAGAACAGCTTAATTTGAAGTGCATTACAGGAAATCACTGAAAAACTTTATAACACTTGGTCGCTCTCTTATACAGGACATTGTTTCGGCCTCCCTGAAGACATGTATATTACACTTTTCCGCATACAGAAACATTTTCCCGTTGTGGGCTCTTGCAGAGTACCGCAAGCATGTCCCATTGCCATCTAGAAAAGTTTAAATCAAGTAGTAGACCATGCAGCTCAACTACTGGACAAGTGGCACCGATCAAAAAGTGGGTTGTTAATTTTCATACTGTTCCGATTGCTTGAACAGGCTGTCATCTTGAATGCAGCGCAGAGCTCCAAAACTTTACCCGTCTGCTTTATAAAGAGTTTGTAGAGCCTGCCAGTTCAAGACCCGTCGCCTTGTGAGATTAACTTTTATATACTGCATGAATAAGTCTATAGTTCTCATTCGACGTGGTAAAACAAAAATGCTGTACTACTTATGCTGTTCTATTTTTTTCGCCAAGAAGCCTGCAATGACGACTATTCTCTGTCAAATATGGTAGAGCTTGGCCTGATGAGTCGTACAATTCCTTCTATTGAAAGTTATTGTTTTCGTTAATATTTTATATGTTGGACGACCAATTTATCCAAATCATTATTTGTTCCGCGATATAAGCAAAAATATTGTGTCTAATATTAGAAAACAATAAAGAAAAGATATGAAGCAATTAATACACAAATATTATTTGTGTGCCATCAATTTATTTCTAATAATTACTTTAGATAGTGAAGTGCCAAATAAAGTTTAGTTTTATAAGAATGTTTTCTATAATTATCTAAAGGTGTTTGGTTACAAAACATTTTTTTATATTCCAAAGGATAAGGGATTTAGTTAGATTTCAAAACGAGAGAATATATATTCCCTAGCTATGATTCTAATGAGTTTGGTTACAAGTTTTATAATCCAACTATAAAAGAAATTGTGAAAAACTATGATATTTCATTTTTTGAGAATTAGAATATAATAAATGTTAACCAGAAAGAGAAGATTGTGTCACAAGGCTTTAAGATTCATATCAATATTGATTTAATTCCTTCAAAATGATTTGTAGAGATAGTTACTAGAATAGGTTGAAGGTGCCATTCAATATGATGTTTAAGATCGAATTTAGGATTAGATTTAAAATGACTAACATGATATAGATAATAGTGACACTTAAACAAATAATATTATTGATGTTTAACAAGATTCATCTATAGTACCATCATTGAAGATGTCTACTAGAGATTGTCATCCATCCTCTAGATAGTTTAATGAGAAGTGTGTATTATTGATTAATATGGGTGAGTTTGAGAGCTTTGAAGAAGCAAGAAATGATGTGAACATTAAACATAAAAATAAAAATAGATTGATGCAATGTAAGATAAGTTAAAATCTTTGTATAATGATTAAATATTTGAGTTGGTGACATTGTTTAAGAATAAGAAACTTTGAAGAATCATTGAATTTATAGATTGAAGTATGATGAAAAAATTTTCCATCTTTGATATAAAGCTAGAATAATTGTTAAGAGTTTTAGTTTAAAAGAGAGGATTGTTGTCTTGGTCCAACCTAAATCTAGTTTTACATTGGATCCTTATTTAAGATGGCATTGCCCTAATATTGGATAAGGAGATTTTTTAAGGGTAGCAATAAAAAAGAAAAGAGATAGAGAAAACAAAAAATAAAATAAAATAAAAGAGTAAAATTTCATAGGAATTGGAAGTTATGTATAGTAGTTTGTCAAACACTTAATTAGGGTAAATTTATGGGCTAATTGAGTTGATTTTTGATTAGCAAGTTTGGGATTGGGTGTTTTTTTTATTTTGAACACTTGGATTGTCATTTGAAGCTCTTTATATCAACATATCTTGATTGAAAATATGGAAATTTTTAACTTGTTCTTCATTATCAATTATTTATTCTATTATTATTAGATTAGTGAATCTTTGTTCTCTTGATATTATTAAAGACTTGATTGGGTTGTAAACCTAAAGTGTTATAAAATGAATATTTGGGTGGATTATATGATCGGTCCTATGATTTTTATCTTTCAGATTAAGGGAGTTTTTCATATAAAAAATTCTCTTGTATTGATAATGTAAATTTTAGTTTTTACATCTTTTACTTGTGATTTAATGTACCTTATTTATGTCTCAGTATTTCCTCATAATTTCAATCAAATTGGGAAAATTTCAATTTTTTTTTCCCACCAATTGCTTCATTATCCCTCTGCACTCAGGTGGATCTTTACATATTGTTTTATCTTTTCCAACAGAAACTCTGCAGAGTCGTGTTGTTATGCCTCCGTATCTAAGCTAAGTCTTTTGCTTTTGTAGTTTAAATAGCAGTAGGATTTGTGCAAAAGGTATTCTTATTGTTCTGTAGTCCGAACTGTCTTGTTTTGTGATATCTATCTAGTGAGGTGTTTTTCTGCATTTTCGTCTTCAATAGTTCAGTTTTGTTCTGACCATTAGTTTGTGAAGCACTTCAATCATTCTCTGACCATTAGTTTGGGAAATGTGTTTTTTTAACGGTGGTATCAAAGTAAAATTTCTTAGCTTATGGCGTCCTCTTATTCATCTACTGCTAAGATTTCTCATCTAATTTTCGGAGCGGAAAACCATTAGTACTGGGCGATTAAGATGCGTATTTATTTCAATTGTTCTGTTCTCTGAACTGTACGGATCGTTTAGAGTAGGATGCTGTCAAACAAGCTTTCCAGTCCTTGAATGGGAGTCTGTTACAGGCCAAATATAAGCCCAAGTAAAAGTTAGGCCCATCCCATAATATCTTGTTATATTTCGTTAGAATGTTGTATTAGGGGACATTTGGATGAATGAATTTGGGAAGTTCTCTTCCATGGAGGTGGCGTCTCCCTTTAACGAGACCAGAGGTGACAGGTCTCCCTCTAATGAGGCCGGAGGTGTTGGTTTCCCTCTGATGAGGCCAAACTTATTCTTTTCCCAAGGCCCAAATCCGGTCACCGTACCGTTTGTTCCGGTTGACCCAAATCAGACCCGTAACAATTGGTATCGGAGCGGTTCCGGCCTGAGGAACTGCCCATCAACTGGTGGATTTCGGTTGAAGCCCGAAGATGTTGCTGAGCTAAGAGCTCCGTTGATGGAGATAAGGGCTCAGTTGGTGCAGATGCAAACTATTACCTCGAGGATACAATATACGGTCTCAGGAATGGAAAATGACTTAGAGGTGATGCGCACAAATTTACGGGAACTGCGAAAGGAGATGCAAGAGGATGCGGCCCAGGAACATGTTGAAGAGGAGGCAGTAGATGTCCAAATGTTGGAAGCTACAGATCCAAAATCCTGCTCTCCCATAAAGCAAATGGCTGGAAAGAAGATGTAACCTCAAATCGCTTGCGGAATCATCAAAAAAGGGCGAAAATTAATATTTTGTGCTGCACTAATGGTGGACCCGAGGACAAAAGAAGATGTGATGACTAGATCTGACCGGAAAGGCAAGATCTGTCACCAAAAAGGCCAGATCTGGCATCAGAAGCGGCATTGGAAGTAGAGGCCAGGCAAAGTGAGATCCTAAAGGCCGGTGAGGGGTCAGTGGCGACAGACACGTCTCGTGACGGTTTCCGGCACAGAAGGGCCAAATGGGCTTCCATGCGCGGTGGAGCGAGCTTGGCTTTTAGCCAATCTGCCTAACCGGGGGTATATCAGGCTGTCCTTCTTCCATAGGGGCCGGCCGCCGGAGCTTCGCCGGCGAAAATTCCTGCCTACTAAGCTTGAAAACGGTAAGTATTCTGGTATTGAATTTGATTCCTTTCATAGTACGGAAGTTCGTGGGTGGAAATTAAAAAATGGAATTTATTGGAGTATTTTAGTGGAAAACTCTATTTTGGTCCTTAATGAGTATTATGAGATGATTGGACCCTGGACATTCCGGATTTGGCGGGGGAAAACAACAAGTAGGAGAGAGAAAAGAAAGAAAGCAAAGTGGAAAAGAGAGAAAGGAAAAAGAATTGGAGAAAGAGAAGAAAAAGAAAGAAATGGTCAATGTGGATGCAGATGTGCAGCGGAGGTCGTGGTGAGCAAATTCTTGATGGGGCAGAAATTAAAAAGTGAAATTAATTGGAATATCTTATTGAAGAAACTCTGCCCAACTTCGAACATGCTTTCACATGCTATTTATGTATTCGATTGCCTTGAAGAGCCTGATGCCGTTATGTACAATACTATTAAGAGAAGCTATATGAATTTTGGTGACCCGTGTAGTGCTTTAGGATGTAACCTTGAAGGAATGGATGGGAAGCGGGTTGTGCCTAATCATTATATTTATCTGCTTTTAGTCAAAGTGTGTGTGGATATTAGGTCAGCGAAGGAAAGAGAAAGGGATTACACTCCGTTGTTACAGTTTGGGTTCCAGTCTGATTTGTTTGTGATGGACTCGTTGATCCTCATGTATTTGGTCTGTGGGAGAATTGTGAATGCTCGGATAGTGTTCGATGTGGGGCCTGAACGAGAATTGGTGAGCTGGAATATGATAATTGATGGGTATGTGAAGAATGGGGAGGGTGGTGTTGCACGTGAACCTTTTAATGAGTTGTATGAGAAAGATATTTTTAGTTGGAATATTATAATTGTGGGTTCTTTCGGGATAGGAGATAGATGTTTATTGAAGGGCAAAGAGTTGGTCTGGAATATGTCTTTGGCTTCCCATGTTGAATGGAAATTAAGTCGGGGAGTAGTGGATAATGGGTCAGTTCTTTTGCTTTTGGAAGGCCTTGCAGACAAGCGAGAAAAGTTAAAAGAATTAATAAAAAGTGGTGAGACGGCGATGACCCTTAAAGCATTCTCCAAGGTTAGATTAATGGTTGAAAAGCTTGCGAAAGGGAAGGCTGTAGTGGGTGCGGGAATTTTCGAGATTGATGAAGAAAGAAGCAGACCTGAACGCAAAAAGTCTCTCTTAAATGATTTTTATGGTTCTGCACACTACACAGTTTATACTACAATCTTCCCATTTCTCGTTTTGGCATTAGTGAGGGAAAAAAAGGATAAAGTGAAGTAGAAAGCCCTTCTAGACTTAAATCTTAGGACCCTTGGAATATGTCCATTCATGTCCTTAATTGTTGATATTGATGTGGAAGAAGGGCCAAAGGAAACCAATGGTGGGCTTGGAATTGTTGCAAATTTCTTATTGGTTAAGTTGAGTATAATTAAAGGGAGCAGAATTATTAATGGCGATTCCCATGCCACTCTCTTCACGGATCTACATGTCCTGGATTTGCAAATAAAGGAAGGATCTAGACCCACTCAAAAAGGTGAGTCGCCAACTGTGCAGGCTGGTCATGCAAAGGTTGCGGCAAGAGAGGTTAGGTTCATTGTTGTGGGTGAAGACGATATGAGGGAACTCTTGGTTAGTATACATTTTGTGGGAATGATCAAGGCAAAGAAAAAAAAAAGATGGGAGTCATCCCTCAGCAAGGAGAAAATGCAATATCTTCAAGTAAGGCGAGAGTTATTAGAAGCTGCGAACTATCACCTTGAATTGTTTAAGGAGTTCCAATGTGTATGTAGACACCATGTTGCTAAACAGTTTAGATGTTTCAAAGTGGAAGGAGGTGTGTTGGAACCACTTCGGCGAGCCCTTGGAACTAAAGCTTTGTTGTGGTTAGGGACGGGAATACAAAGGCTTTGTTGCAAGACCTTGGACCCTCCTAGAGCTCATGGAGCAAAGAATGCTTATTGCCAACAGAACGTTGGTGACAGTATCACATCAAATCATATTTTCCTTGAGGGAAATATTCACAAGGATAGTCCTACTACTAAGTACCATATTGAACGTGGTATAGATCACAAGGACTTGAATTTTTATGAAAATCATCGTGACAATGATAAAGTGTTGGCCAGGGGAACTTTTGCCAACATTTGCCTTGTTAAGCTCTTGAATGTGGAAGATACAATGGTATTGGTGGGTGCTGCTACATACGAGACTGGAAGCTCTAGAGATTGGGCTAGCAAGGATCCAATGTCGTTGGGAATTAAAGTAGTGATTAAAGGGACCACGTCCCTACGAATGGGTTCAGCGTTGGAGTGTGGCTTGCAAACATCCCTCGGACATTCTTCGATTTTAATTGTATTGGGCTTTGTTGGCTTATCTTTGGTTGAGTTTGAATTGTTAAACTTTTTATTGAGTTTCTAGTTGTTAGGTGTTTTGTAAATTTTGGAAAGCTTGAGGACAAGCTTTCTTTAAGGGGGATGGAATGTTACAGGCCAAATATAAGCCCAAGTAAAAGTTAGGCCCATCCCATAATATCTTGTTATATTTCGTTAGAATGTTGTATTAGGGGACTTTTGGATGAAAAATGCAAAAGAAAAGTTCGTATTACATGCACGTGGTATTCTACCTATGCACGCTAAGCTTTAGCTTTCCTGACAGAACACTGGGACGTGGGTCATAGAAACCCTTTTTCCTAATGATTTTATGGTGTGGGCCAATATACTTCTCCTTATGAAATACGCATCTTTCAGAATCAAATCCAGGAATTGTTGGACACGCCACGACAGATAACAGTGGGACGTGGCTCTTCAAATGCACCAAAACGTGGCTCTTTCTCCTTCAAAATTTCTGCTCCTCCTCAAGTGGACGGTGCCACTTAACGTGGAGCTTTTTCATGTCCCAGCAGGAGAGCAATGAAAATGTAGTCAGCGTGTCTACTACAACGAAAGCGAGGTGTGAAGTCCAAGAAATCGATGGATTGCAATTCACCTATTAGATGTCAAGTATCATCAACTTTTGGTTACGGTAGCGTAGAAAGTGAACAAATGAAAATAACAGTAAGAAAGGAGCATTATTCGAAAAGGAGACAAGAAGGAGAATAGCAACCTAGTCTTGAGAACAGTCCTTGTACGTTTTCTATTAGTTTTATAAGTCTCCTGTTATTTAAATTTTGTTCAAATGTTTTTTTTCTTTTTTTAAAAAACTTTTACTCTCAAATAAAATATTAAGTAAAAGTAAATTTTATAACATAGAATTCAAATATACTTTTAGAATGAGACATTTCCCGTGCTTGAAAGCTCAACACAAAGCCCACAATTCGTATTGATGTGAAAAAAATAACATTTTTTTATAGTTCTTTTATAAAAAGTAGTTTTGATAATTATTTTAAAAATACTTTTTATGTGAAAAAAATAACTCTTACTTTTGAACGAAGTTCAGAATAAGATTGGATTTTATAATTCTTTTAGAGCATAATATAACCTTTTATGTACTTCAGCCGAAAGATGTGTAGGCTCGGCCGCTCTTTGGACAATGTCATATTAAGATGCCATTTGTTTGGCATGGACGGCCTGTAGACCACATACGATTGGGAATGAAACTGCCCCTGTTTCTTGTTGGTCCCAGCGGGCCCGTGATCTAAGGGTTGTTTACAATTAGAGTTCACATCACCCTTTATTATATCATGTTCGACATGAAATGATTAGGAGGATTGTTCATATACTAAAATTACTCAAGCAATTTTAGCTTGAATTATATGTATTCGACCAAATTCACCTAGTTTGTTGATTGAATAGAAATATAGAAAATTCATTATATAAAGTTGTTTGGCTCATATAAGCTTGCTTAAAATCACATTATATTATATTATATTATATTATATTATATTATATTTCAATTTTTTTATTTTTATAACTTCAAATTATGATAATATTTTAAGTACCTTTTTCATAAGAAAAAAATAAATAAATATAAATCCGAAGATACTTGAGTTATAACTCTTTCTTTTAACATGATAAAGAGACAAACTGATTTTGCAATGTATGATAAATAGGATTGTCATATGTTGAAAATAATCTTCATAGAATACGGACACCCTAAAAAAGTGGTCCATGGATTCTTTCAAACTACAACATACGACCTTTTATATCTAGCTATAATATTATAGATTTGCTTTACTTTGCTCCTTTTATCACTGCTACTTTTGTACCTCTAGATATTTCACTAAGAAAGGCTATTTTGGGGTAATACCTTTGTATCTCTAGGTATTCCACGAGAAAGGCTATCTAGAGGGTGAGTAGTGTCAAATTTAGGACCACAAAGTCCAAAGCAACCTTGTCATCAAATTCTATTGAGAAGATGAAAATGAACAACTATTCAAAAATGACAAATGCCAATGTATAATAAATATACACATACTGCAAAACATAATTATGAAAACATGGTACTTACTGCAAATATTTAGTCCGTGAAAACCACTCAAATGATAAATTCCTAACAACTAGTAAATAGTTCATGACTAGTACAAATTTCTTGGAAACAGAAATAAAAATGTTTTCAAATGAATAACTCATTAATATGTTTGAGTTTGTCCGTCAAATAAGTGAATCGAATTTGAAGATAATACTCAAGCTCATTAATACACTTAACTACGTTTGTATGAAAATTAGAACTGAACATTAATGCCATCTAACAAATTCTTGAAAATTCAAAGTTTGGCCTAAGTTTGACCAGTTTCATTTATAGTAGTCTCACCCTTCTTAATGCCATCTACCAAATTGGCACTATCCTTCAGATGCACGAAAGAGGTTTATCAAGTTTGCAACGGCACTCTACTAAACCACATAATATACACCCAAACGTCCTTACTTGTAGATGAGAAAGAGTTTTATTTCGTACGTTGACAGCAGAACAAAGAAGGAAAGAGAAAGTGGGAGACGAAAAGGACAACTTCGGAAAGCTAGGAGGAAATTCATCCAAGGAGTGGGCTGTGGAGCCTAACGATTAATACAATATGATCAGCCATTGATTGCAGAAAGTGGGTTGCTAAACGACTATGATTTGCCTCGTATTTTTATTTTTCCTTCCCTTACTCAAATGACTTTCTGAGTGGTGCATCTATATAAGAAACCTCGTCAATCCCAGAGTGTCACCCACGATAAGCAAAACCAGCTATGGCAGTCCAAGGTTATCTTCTCAGAGTCCTCCTGCTCGTTCTTGGTTCATTGACCTATAATAGCATTGTTGTTAAACCAAGCCTTCACACTGCTTCACTCAACCGCAGAAGCTTTTCGGCGGGTTTTATTTTCGGGACGGGATCAGCATCTTACCAGGTAAATTCTGGATTTCCTCCGTGTTCTTAACCTGATAGCGTTTTCCTTCAAGTGTCCTGAGATGTCAAGCATGAAGCATATGTGTGGTTCAATCCAGGTTGAAGGAGCAGCAAATGAAGGTGGCAGAGGAAAAAGTATGTGGGATATATTCGTCCATAGATATCCAGGTCTCTCTCTCGTTCTCTATTCTTTGAAAACAAAGCATTCTTTTTGTTGATGGGCTTTACAGTATGCTAAATTACTTTAAAAAAAATACTGAAGTTGGGTCTGCATTTCATCATAATGCATAAATTATGATGTCAAAATTCTTCTGGGTTTCATGCTTACTCTTGCACATACTCTCACTGCACTATTGGAAAGCATAAAAATGATAACTTAGTCTTCGTTAAACTTATTGCTCAATTTTAGGCTTAAAAATGTTTTATATCTTATAAAATTCATATGAAATTGTAGATAGGATAGCCGATGGTAGTAACGGAGACATAGCTGTTGATCAATATCATCGCTACAAGGTATGTACATATAATAAAAATTAAAGAAATGTGATGTCACATGTATAGTTTTCTCAAGTTTCAAGGTCCATGGTAGCAATCATAATTCAATTTTTTTAACTAATTAGAGCCTACCTAGGCACAAGATGTTGAAAGAAAACTTCAGTATTTTGGTAATAATTTTATTTTTCTAATTATGTATTACAGGAAGATGTTGAACTTATGAAAGAGATTGATACAGATGCATACAGGTTTTCTATCTCATGGACACGAGTTTTACCAAGTAAGATTCTTGTTTACACCAAGTTCAAACTACTTTCTGACTTAAATTTTATGATAAATAAATGTCAAGATTTTAGAAACAATATTTTCAACCCTTCATACGATTATAACTATTCATGTGGGTCAAATTTTAGATGGAAGGCTAAGTGGGGGTGTGAACCAAGAAGGAATAAAGTATTACAATAACCTCATCAATCAGCTCCTGGACAAAGGTCAGGGTTGGATTCAGTCTTGTGCTTCATCACAAGTCATGTCCTTTTCTTGAACTTACAGATTAGTGCTTATTTTTAAATTACTAAATGCAGGTATAGAGCCCTTTGTGACCATATTCCACTGGGATATCCCCCAAACCCTTGAAGACGAGTATGGTGGTTTCTTAAGTCCTAGCATTATGTAAGTGATTACTAAAGTCATACTGTCTAGCCATTTTGAATTGATGTAGGACCCTTTTTTCTTAATAATTGTTCCATAATTATGTTCTGAATAAGGACCAGTTTTTGGAGAGAAAGAAAGGAAGGACCCATTTATGGAGTACATAATCTTTATTGATTGTATATCAAAAGTTAACGCTCCTAGTTTCATATAATTTTTCTCAATATACATCCTTTTTAAAGTCGATTCAATCAATTAAGGAATTGTCTGTAAATCAATTAAGGACATCTTTATCGATTCGCCATAATAACATTTGTGCCCCGTAATTTCCAGTGATGACTTTCGGGATTATGCGGACCTTTGCTTCAAGGAATTTGGTGACCGTGTAAAGCACTGGATTACACTAAACGAGCCTTATACCTACAGCAGTTATGGCTATGCAAGCGGGCAATTAGCACCTGCTCGATGTTCAAGCTGGCAGAATCTGAACTGCACCGGTGGAGATTCAGGCACAGAGCCATATTTGGTTTCTCATCACCTCCTTCTTGCTCATGCAGCAGCTGTTAAAGTGTACAAGCAAAAATATCAGGTTCTATATGCAAGCATTTAGCACAACGAAACTAGGGTATTTCATGTTTCTCTAGATGTTAAAAATGATAGAAAATGAATCATAAAAAAAAGAAAAAGAAGAAAGAAGAAAAGAACTTGAACTTTAATACTATGCTAGGAAGTTATATCTCACCTCCATAAAATTTATCTCTTTATAAACTTTTCTTTAAGAGTTTTACATTTTCCATGTGCAATTTAACAATAAATAATAATGCAGTAGCATGATCCAAAAAGGCCCTAACCATTGTGCACAAAACTCAGGGAGTACAAAAGGGTGTTATAGGGACTACGCTTGCGTCAGGATGGATGGTGCCATTCTCTGATTCGGACGACGACCGTAAGGCTACCAAACGGGTCATGGACTTCACGCTGGGCTGGTAACTTTTTATTCTTTGAAAGCACAATTCTGTCTCTCCAGGCTACCTTTGCCTTGTCCTATGTAGTAAACGTCATATTGGCTTCTCATTCTCTTTATATGTAGAATTTTTCCCTTTCTAACAAGCCATATTTAAGGGAAAATATGAGTCTTTTAACATAAAGTATTAACAAATGTTAAATTTTATAGATAATGATGTATATCCAATTAAAACACAAAGGCATTAAGTGGAAGAATTAATCTTTTTTAAATTACTTTTTTAACCTTTTATGTTTTCTACCTAGGACTTAATATACCCCTTCACCTTTATTATGCCACAACACTTCCCACAAGGTTCTTTATCCATAAGCAAAGAGACAGAACATTAAACTTAAATTTTCCATACACCTCTTACTAATGTGGGACTAGACCTCTTAGAAAATGTCCACTATTTTCTGTAGGTTTTTGGACCCATATTGTGGGACTTTTTACTAATGTGAGATATTCACATGCAACTATTTTACGTTAGTAAAATATGCTCTATAAAAGCATAAGAAGTATTACAAGAATGTCCGCTATTTTTTTGTAGGTTTTTGGGCCCATTGGTTAATGGTGAATATCCGCAAAGCATGCGAACCCTTGTCGGAAACCGATTGCCGAAGTTCACCAAAGCACAATCGCAGTTGTTAAAAGGGTCGTTTGACTTCATCGGATTAAACTATTATACTACAAATTATGTAGCCTACACACCTAACCTAAATTCTACACCTCCGAGCTACTTGACAGATTACCGTGCTGAACTTCTGAGTAAGAAGAGAAAACCCTACTAGCAAGTTCTATCTTTCTTATGCATCTATGCTAACTAGGCACTAACGTTTTTCTTTTTCTCTTTTCTTTTTTCTTTTTGCGGTGGCAGGTGAGCGAAACGGGATACTCATTGGTCCACAGGTATCTACTAAAATTATATTTGAATACCAAGCCTTATTAGTAATTTTGAACAAATTCATAATATTTCTAGTCTTGTATCTTCTTTTCCTAAATTTCCTGTCTTAGAGATTGTCTTGGGCTGTGAGATATATCTTGCTATGATGGACATGGTGCAATAGTAGGACCTACAAAAATATATCAATTTGTTCCCTCAAGCTCCCTCATATAATGATCCTCATTTTCTTTTTAACCGCAGGCTGCATCAAGTTGGATCCATGTTTATCCAAGAGGACTTCAAGATCTCTTGGTCTACGTTAAGAAAAAGTATCATAATCCACCAGTCTACATTACTGAAAATGGTAATTTCTTATTTCTTTTCTTCTCTTAATTAAAAAATATCGTTGTTAGATCACAGTTTAAGCCAAATATCTATGACCATATTGTAGGATTTGATGAATTCAATAATGCCACCTTGTCGCTTGAGGAAGCCCTTGCAGACAAACATAGAATTGAGTACCATTATGGTCATCTTTGGTATCTTCAAAGGGCTGTTAGGTAAGTGCCTAAAAATCTCTCGCTCCTCCTCCCAAGTGTAATTGGCTTTGACGTCCTTGTTTATTTTTGAAACAGGAGAGGCGTTAACGTGAAAGGATACTTTGCATGGTCATTGCTGGACAACTTTGATTGGACCTCAGGCTACACCGTTCGCTTTGGCATCTACTATGTTGACTATAAGAATGGATTGAAAAGGTATCCTAAGCTTTCAGCTCATTGGTTCAAGAGTTTCCTCAAGAAAGAGATATGAGATGCTCATATAATATCAAGTATTGTTATTATTCCCAATCTTATATTTATAAATAAAATGTGTCAAGATACTATTCTTCTTTAATAAAAGAAATATAATATCAAGAACTTTTTATTAGTGTTGTTCCTTATCAATAAACTAAAGATTGTTTCTTCACCTACATAATCTTTAAATTATGTGATTATTGTTCGTGTACGGGCTCAAATTCTCGCTAGAATAAAGTGATTTTGGCATTCTACCACAGAAGGCGCTCCAACATTGAGCAAACAATTCTCACATGGTTTTACTGTTTGTGAATGTCTAGCTAGAACGCGACCTACCTCTATCATGCCTTCTGTTCAGCGTTAATCCATGTGATAGCTTGTTAGCTTGATGGTATGTTGAGAGGCTTACTGTCGTAGTGTGAAGACCTCAAAGGCTATTGATGAAAGGATGATATTTTATGAGATGTACAGTTTTTTTTTTTTTTTTATCGCTTTTCCCTCTAAGTAAAATCTGTATACAAACAGTTATCTATAAAAAATAAGAATATGGGCCTACCTTTATAATGAGACTTTTGATAACATCAAATCATATTAAATCTGATCTCTTCAAGCCTCCAATTATACTAAATATATAAGTTTCTAGTTGTTTTGGGAATTAACCTTTTTTTTTTTTAAACACAACAGAATCAATCCCTATATAAGAGAAACACACTCAGAACTAACAATATTCTCAAAGGTTAGGGCTTCGTGGCCAAAGGCCCAGTGGGCGTTAACCCACTTTATATTTCATTAACCACTAGGGGGTACAGAAATTTTTGGCTTTGCTACTGTTCGGCTCTTTGGGCCTTGGGGCTTTTATGTGAAGTCATTTTAGGCCTGGGTTGTGTACGGGCTTATGGCCCTGGATGTCAAGCCTTTCTAGCTTTTAGTGTACTGTTGTGTGGCTTTTATGGTCTATGGTTAATGGCCTATCCTTGTACTGTTAGGCCCGAGAGGCCTTATGTGTTGTAAGGGTTTTGCTCGTGGTTCTTTGTTGATCTGATGTGAGACTGTGCTCGAAGATCTGATGTGAGAATGTGTATGGTCTGATCTGATTTAATGTTGTTGAATGTGCTCGAAGATTCTACTTTCTTTCATCCAAATAACATAAACAAAATGGGAAAATACAATTTGAGAATAATTATCCCATAATATTTTCCTTTGATGTGGCTAAGGAGTCATTTGATCCTAAAATGTCAAGATAACTAGGGTCATGACACATTAAAAGTTGTTATTGAATATGAGCATTTAGAGAAAGGGATTCCTCAAATGTGTTACATAAACAACAAATTGTCTCTTTAAGGTCTCCCATAAATAGATATACTTTCTATGGCTAATTGATCTAAGATTGTTAGTCAAATGATCATAGATTGATGAGAAATTGTCTATTTTAACTACACAATTCCATGCTAATTTACTTTAGAGCCTTCGAGAATGATAGCTTTCCATGCAAAATATAGTTGATATCAATATAAATCATTTTGTTCTATCTAGTTGCCTAATGGACTAATTCATATATTTTAGACTAGGAAATATTTAAGAATGGAATTTATTTTTGGAAATTTCAGTTGTTTCAAGTTGTAAATCTTTCTCCAGGAAGCTGTATAATATGATGAAAAACATTATTAATCTTGTTAGTATCTTTATTATGACGATTACTACATAAGGAGAGTAAAGACATGGTATCATACCCCTAGTCCTTGCTAGCAAAATCTAGAAGTGAAAAGAATTGCAAGAAAGTAAAAGGTCAAATATGCTAACCAACAATTTTCAAAAAAATCAGAAACGATAAAAATTTGTCATAAAGAAGTATAACTAGTTCAAAAATACTGAGTCCAATCCTATTCTCAGCACCGTCTATGAGGAAAACTAAGACCGAAAGATAGTGTATCTAAGATTGTTCCTTGCCTCGTAGGTCTTAACAAAAGGTAAGAATTCAATTTGCTAAGGGTAAACTATTTAGAAGGAAAAATCCCACAACCAAGAGAAAAGGCCGTGTGTAGAGACAAAGAACAATTGGATGCTTTGTGGTGACCCAAGATTTGTTGATGATTAACGATTTGTACAGTAGGACCTACTTATACAAAACGATTAAAAGCAAGAACCAGAAATTGCAATAAATCCTATAAAAATTTATTGCTCTTGGCCAAAGAATGTTCGTCGTTGATTTGATTTTCTTCTGCAACTCAAGTTAATTAGCATTTTTTTTTCCCGGTGTGGCAGCTCATCCAATGTGATCCCCATCCGTCAAAAGTTTTGTACAGAATAAATTAGGTTTTCGTTTTTATATTTTCATAGCCATATGAACATATCTTATGGTAACTGGCATAGCAGGCTAGTTTTGAAATTTCGATCCAAACATTAATGATAAAAACAAGTTAGTTCTAATACTAATTTGTAAGAAAAAGATTTTAGTTGTACAGCAGTGCCCCTTTAACACACTAATATCTGGATAGGAAATGATGGGCGCATGACTTCAACATGAAAATTTATGTTATGAAACGGAGGGCCACTTTGCAGACTTTCTACTTTCTAAACAGCTTCTACTTGATGTACTTCTACGGGAAGAAATTGATTTTATTAGACAAGCATAGAAAGTAGGTATTAGGGATCATATTTTAAAAAGTTTTGAGTATAAAAAAATAGTTAAAAGATTAATATAGCCATTCCCACACTACGTGTTGTATAATTAAGATATCAATATATAGTGTCAATTTCTAGTTTAGTTCTAGATTTTTTTTAAAAAAAAAGAAATTTCTCCGAATGATTGTAAACAACCATTTGTTGCTAATGCTTGAATTTCAAACTAGGCAAACAAGTAAAGGATTTTTCTTGTTTCTCCTTGCTTTGTCGTTTCTTTTGTTGCTATTGGACTTTTAGTGGACTTGATCAAATGGTTCGCACTAAGTCTTGCCAATTGGATCTTGCATTAGATTTTAATAGGCTGGCCGACTTGATCAAAGCGATTCACACAATCAATTGCCGGCATTGACTGGCCGACAGTAACGTTTTAAGTGAAGACCTTCTGCTGTAATTATTACAATTTTTGGATATTTAAGTGGAACCAACGCATGAACTGTTTTTCATCCTCAAATTGATGTACTTAACATTTCTTCCTTTTTTCTTTTTAGTGGAAAGATGACTTTGTATTATAAAAGTGACAAAAAGCCATGAAAAGATGAATGTTAGAGGCTTCTAAATATCATTCAAAGTAATATTTATTTATTAAGATTATTTTTTTAAATAAAAAAATTCTCTTTCGTATAATTTTTTCTTACTTTAATCAATAAAATTGAAATATTAATTTTTTTATTCTGAAATAATTTTCTATTGCATTTAACCAATATGCAGTAAATATAAAAAAAATATCTTAAAATTTTTTGCATATAAATCCCTCCTTTTAGTTGATATAAGATATAATTGACAATTGTTTTGTGCTTAAAATGGCCTATAGTTAACGGGCATTTCATACTTATAATAATCAAGGTAGATGTTTTAAATATATAAGTTAAAAATAAAGAATTTAAAACTAAGAATCGCTGAAATATTTTTTTCATTATTTAACATCCTGTCTGTCGTTTTCTGTGCAACGTTTGCGTCTACGAAGTTCTGCGGTACTTCCCTATAAAAACGTCAATTTTAACCAACATAAGACCCACCAAGCCCCAATGGCAGCATTTCGTAGCTACCTCCTATGGGGTCTCCTAGTTCTTCTTGGCTCATTTGCAGGCAGCACTGCTGTCAGACTAAGCCGTTCAACTGCTTACCTGAACAGGAGCAGTTTTCCGGAAGGCTTCATATTTGGGACGGCATCGGCTTCTTATCAGGTAATTCAAAATAGTTTATAAGAAAGCTCTTCTTTGAGTATCATGAGATCTCAAGCAAGATGAATATTGCCTACCCATCTATGTTCGTTCTGATTCCAGTATGAAGGCGCAGCGAAAGAAGGTGGAAAAGGACCGTCTATATGGGATACCTACACTCATAGATATCCAGGTCCCTCTCTGATCTCTCTGTTCTTTAATGGACGAAATTCTTGTTAAAATTATTATTTCACATTTTTTTAGTATAATTTGATGGAGAGGAAGAGCAATAATTGGCAACAAAAGAGGCGTACAAGTTTTTTGTTTTGTTTTTTTTTTGTTTTTATTAATTCTTATTCTATACAGAAATCGAGGCTCTTTTAGGCATCTTGTCTGTCCATTATCCATAAGTCAAGTTACTTTAGTCGATGCCAAGAGCAAGAAAGAAAATGATTGGTTCTTGTTATCACTTTCACTTTTAAAATGAGCGTACGCAAATGAAGCGTACATATTTATTTGTTATTTGTCTTGATTCTCGGCTTTTTTAGACGACTTGTCTTTCCGTTCTCCAATGGTCAATTGGTTTGTTCAATTTCCTCACTACTTTTTGTCTTTTTGTTTGTTGCTTTCGCTTTTCAATTTTCTTTAGTCCGATGACTGAAGTTACCTAGTTTTACTCATGCTCTTCCAAGTAAACTCAACTTGAAAAAGATGTCCAGAAGCCCAGTGCTGATATCTATTGGCTGAGGATTCAATTCTATATAAATGCCAGAAATCCGTCTTTTTATGCATGTTGATATTGGAATAATACCGGTATGTATACCAACAAGCTGCATGTGGCCAAATTGTGTTATGACGTCGCTGTAATGTCTAGAAAAGGATAAACAACTTGACTGGAATACCAAACAGCTGTCGCCATTTAATAGCACTAAATTTCTCATATCCCCTATAAAAAAAAAAAATATGATTGACGTCATTGTTGATTTCAAGTAATTATTAGTTCAAGGAGTTCATTTAAAGTATCACCTTCTAGAAAGTTAATAAAATCTAAATATTTTGATGTTAAGTTTGATATTTTAAGTGCGTAAGTTGGGTACATGTATAGTGTTTCTTTAGGTCTAAACTTCTTGATCTTAAGTGTGATACTTAAAATATGTAAATTGAGTTTGTTTACTTATATCTTTATTTCCTTTCATTGTAGATTTTTCTAAAGCTTTATTAATGTGACCATGTGTTCCTAAAATGACAAGACACAAATGCAAAGAAAAAAGATTTAAAAAGATTTGAAAAACAAAAAAAAAAGTAAAATAAAATAATTGAATTTCAAAACATTATATATTGGGGTGAAATATCAAATTTTGCTCTTTATTTTGGAGAAAAGAAAAGAAAAAAAGAACAAAACAGAGAATTTCACGTTCCACAGTTCTTTCCTTCTCAAGAGGGTTTTCTTTTAATTTGGTAAGTGTTCTTGGTCCAAATTGTCTCTACAAATCCATTTTTTGTGGCAGAAAAAAAATTTTTTTGGTTATAAGGAGACGAATTGTATGCATATAAAAATACGACAAGGAATTTTCTTTTGAAGGCCAAAGATAATTTGAATAATTTACCTACTTAATCTTTTACTTTTTCTTGTTTCCAACTTTCTAGAGCAAAATCTTCAATCCCAAACATAAAACCACCACAAGTTATCTATATTATGTTGGTGATTATTTGTCATTTTTAGTTGGTTTATGAGCCCAATTATTAGTGTGGAAACTCCCTAGTTGTATACTCAACAAAAGATCTTTTACATTGAAACTACAGAAAAGATAGCGGATCATAGTAATGGAGATATAGCTGTCGATCAATATCATCACTACAAGGTACAGTGCATATTTATGAAAGTCTATTATGACAATTTAGCTTTCTAGTCAATAATTCTCACTTAATATTAGATAATTAAAAAGAAAATATTTTAATCCTTTATAACATTCAATATTTCTCCATGTTACAGGAAGATGTTCACATTATGAATGAAATGGGTTTAGATGCATATAGATTCTCAATCTCATGGTCCCGAGTTTTACCATGTAAGATTCTTATTTGTGTCAACTTTACTTTGTCATCAAAGTTCAAGCGCAAAAGATGGAAATGAGAATAAAGAAATAAACTTAAAGAAGCACCATCAAGCCTTTACCAAGATGAATTTTTTCTTTCTTTATGACAGATGGAAAGCTAAGTGGGGGGGTAAACTGGGAAGGAATCAAATACTACAACGACCTCATCAATGAGCTCTTATCTAAAGGTAGCCATTCAATCTTATAACTGCATCATATATAATTACTTTATCATATGTTCTTGACGTTTACTCTATAGTTTTCTATAATTGAGTGCAGGTCTAAAGCCCTTTGTGACACTTTTCCATTGGGATCTTCCCCAAGTTCTGGAAGATGAGTATGGTGGTTTCTTGAGTCCTCGAATTGTGTAAGTGATGAATAACTTCGTGGTCATCCATTCACTTATCAACATACTTTCAGTTCTGTCATGGGTGCTAATTAAATGCATAATGGAGAACCCACATGAGGGAATCTGATGTATTTCCTCTTATGTTTAACTATTAAAAGTTTATTGAGATACAATTAAGAGAAGATTTAATCATACTAAAAGATATTATTAAAGATTCATGTTATCCCACATTAAAAGTGTGAACATGAGATCTGATACTATATTAGAGTATGAGAACCCATTTCAAAATCTTATAGCATTAAGTTTGATGTCATACAATTTAGCACATATGAATAGCAATTATGCCCCTAACATGTCCAGAATTGAACCTCCAACCTATTTATCTTGGCCAAACTCTTTTACAATTTCAGACTAAACTAATGATCATTTTTCAAGCTGGAATCTTTATGTTTTGTTGCCTTTAGCCTTACAGCTCAGCCTTGCTCTAATTATAAATAACTATCCCCACTGGGTTCAATGTCTAAATAATTGGCTAACCTTTTTATGTATATTGTCACACACACACACACACAAAAAAAAAAAAAAAAGGGATGATTTTCAGGACTATTCTGAGCTTTGCTTCAAGGAATTTGGTGATCGGGTGAAGCACTGGATTACATTAAATGAGCCACTGAGCCTCAGCTTAGGTGGTTATGCACTCGGGATTCTAGCACCGGATCGTTGCTCCGACTGGCAACATCTGAACTGCACTGGTGGAAACTCTAGCACGGAGCCATATTTGGTCGCACATCACCAGCTTGTTGCCCATGCTGCTGCTGTTGAGGTGTACCGGCAAAAATATCAGGTTCAATACCAGAACTGCTTTTAAAGTGTACCGCGATATTTGCGTTGGATTGCTCAGGCTTCTGGAGCTCGATTAATCCCATGTTGTGATCATCATAATGAGGATTAACATAGGTGAAAGCCAACTAAAAGTTGTGTTCTGTATGAATATTGAATATGTGCAGGCAATACAGAAAGGCGTTATAGGAGTAACGCTGGTGACGAACTGGTTTGTGCCGTACTCTAACTCGGGGCGTGATCGTAGTGCCGCACAAAGAGCCCTTGATTTCAACTTTGGATGGTCAGTGCCGCTATAATAGTTTGTCACTTCTGATAATTATTCGTGTTTCTCTGTTTATATTCAAGAGATTCAAGCTAGCGACTTGAACTCTTCCGATACCCACTACTTTTCCAAATCTAGAGGGAGAAAATAGAATGAAAACTTGACAGTATTTTGGAACTGTGGATTAAGGATGAGAATGAAAAGTAATATATGGTCATACTTCATTGAAAAAAGTTTTAAAGTGCATAAGTCTTCTATATTTTCTACAGAATCATGAGGTCCGAGAAATAATACAATATGTGGTCTGTATTATTGCAGGTTTGTAGACCCTTTGACCAGTGGTGACTATCCACATAGCATGCGAACTCTTATTGGAAAGAGGTTACCCGTGTTCTCGAAAGAGCAGTCCAGGGCAGTAAATGGGTCGTTTGATTTTATTGGATTAAACTACTATACATCTAGTTATGCAGCCGATGTACCTTCACACAAAGTTGTTAATGCAACCTTCATGGTAGACATGCGCGTTAATCTATTATGTAAGTAGAAGGCAAAAGCTCGGTTGTTGATGTTATGACCATGATTTGCTTACGAAACTAATAAAACTGGACCTAACTTTTTGTTGTCGCAGCTGTACGCAGCGGGATTCCTATTGGTCCTAAGGTGTGTACCAAATTAATCGATTTCATTGATTTGCTTTGAAATATTAAAATCTTCCACTTGCTGTACTTTAGTTTTTTGTTAATTTAATTTATCATTCCACCAAAAAAGAAAATAATTTTATTCATTTGCCAAAAGGGAAAAGTGCTTCTGAGATTATCACCTTAGCTTCTGGTTTGGTAAGGTGTAAAGTTTGGATGCAGATATAATTTTCAAAATACTTGTAGTAGATGGATTTGATGTGCCTTCTAGCAAATGGATTATATGATTTATTTGCACATAAATGACTTAAGTGTTTGACAGCATTATTTGGGCTGAATCATCTAATCGGCTCTGTTGTGTAAATGAAAATCCAGGCTGCTTCTGATTGGCTATATGTCTATCCGAGAGGATTACGAGATCTTTTGCTATACATCAAGATGAAGTATCATAATCCTCTAGTTTACATCACCGAGAATGGTAGTTTTGTCAAAACATTCAATAATTGGTTCATAAAGTCATCATACCAGTTGTTTTAGACTAACATCCTCGTATTACAGGAATTGATGAGTTTAATAATGACTCATTGCCGCTTGGGGAACAACTCGTGGACAAACATAGAATTGATTATTATTACGGCCATCTTTATTACCTTAACCATGCTATCAAGTACCTAACAAAACTCTCTCTCTCTCTCTCTCTCTATCAAGTACTTAACGAAGCTGTCAACTTGTGGTTAATGTTTTACAAGTTAATTTATTTGATGTTTCTCTTTTGTACAGAGATGGTGCTAATGTGAAGGGTTTCTTTGCTTGGTCGTTGTTGGACAACTTTGAATGGAGTATAGGTTACACCGTTCGATTTGGTATCAACTATGTTGATTACAAGAATGGCTTGAAAAGATATCCAAAACTTTCAGCCCATTGGTTCAAAATCTTCTTGAAGAAATAGTCATGATACATTGGAAATATCAAGTTGAAACAACCAGAAGATCATTTCTTCTCTATCTATGTATTCCTTAAATAATGTCCCTGTTTACGAGGTAGTATGTAAGGTAAAGAAGTGCTTTGTATTTGCTACACGAGAAATCTCTTCAATTTGGTACTTTCTGAAATTCTCTTAATTATTGAAGTTGAGCATCTAATAAATTGACATCAGTTGCTTATCAAAACTACGGTGCACGGCGACTTATGTAACACGTAGTTTGTGAGATAGCAATCACAAACTAAAGATCGGACTAAAGCACGCAAAATATCTCAAGTATACTTTAGGACTACACACATCAATCATTTTTAACTTTTCGCATACCATCTTTCTAATGAGAAAAATGACGTATAAAGTTTTCCACTTTGATTGAACCTATGAGGAAATACTAAAAACACCAACGATGTATTCGAATCACAAGTAAAATAAGCAAATCACAATCAACACAAAAGAATTTCTACGTGGAAAAACTCCTCCAATGTGAAGGATAAAAAACTACGGGACCGATCACGGAGTCCACCCAAATCTCCACTATATCAATCGTTAGGATACAACCCAATCAAATCCTTAACAATAGCAACAGGATAAAGATTTACTAATTCAACAATAATAGAATCACCAATAAATAATGGAGAACAAGTTGTAAACAACAACTTAACCAAGAAAAGTTAGAAAAATATCACCCAAATTTTCGACCACAATCTGCTGGCTTCAAGAGCTCCAAACGACGATCCAACCGTTCACAATGAAGAACACTCAATCCCGAACCTGCTGACAAAAAATCAGCTCAATCGGACCACGGATCAACCTTGATCAGATGTTTGATCAACTGTTGCGCAGGGCCTCTAATTCCTGCGAAATTCTGCTCTTTTCTTTTCTCTCTCTCTTTTCTTTTTGACGGCCACTTACCTCTTCTCTTAAAGAAAAAACCCTATATTTTTTCTTTTAAACCTTAGGGCCACATTACCCTAATTAGACCCAATAATAAGTCCCCGAATATAGGTTGGACCAACCCAACAATTCTCCCCTTCCAGCCCAAATGAGGGAGATTCCATATGTCCATTTCTCAAGCACAATTCAAACCGGCCTCATGCCGACAAAACTCAAACTTTTCTCGCCATAGAGCCTTTGTCATCATATCAAAACCATTATCCTCAGTATGTACCTTTTTAAGTGCAACCTTTTTGGTTTCCATGATATCTCGTATCTAATGATATCTTACATTAATATGCTTTGACCTTTAATGAAAAGTAGAGTTCTTAGCAAGACATATAGCACTTTGACTATCACAAAATAGCACATACCTTTCTTGCACGAAACCAAGTTCTTTTATGAATTCCTTCATCTAAAGCAACTCTTTATATGCTTCCGTTGCTGTAATAAATTCTACTTTTGTTGTAGATAGAGTAATACATTTTTGTAATCTTAATTGCCATGCCACAGCTCCCCCTGAAAACTTAATCAAGTAGCTTGAAGTAGATCTTCTATTATCAATATCTCCTATCATGTCAGAATGTGTATATCCCACAAGAATAGGCTTATCACTCCCAAATGAAAGTTTCAAACTAGAAGTGCCTCGAAGATATCTTAGAATCCACTTCACTGCATTCCAATGTTCTTTTCCAAGATTAGAAGTAAATCTACTAACTACTCCAATTGCATGAGCTATATCTAGCTTTGTACAAATCATTGTATACATTAAACAACCAACAGCCGAAGCATAAAGAACTATTTTCATATCTTTTCTATCTTCCTCATCTGCAGGACATTGTTTCTTATTAAGCTTAAAGTGTGTAGCAAGAGGCGTGCTCACCACTTTAACTTTATCCATACAAAACCTTTGAAGCATTTTCTTGATGTACTCCTCTTGAGACAACCATAACTTCTTAGCTTTTCTATCACGACTGACTCTCATACCAAGAATTTGCTTCACTGAGCCTAAGTCTTTCATTGAGAATGACTTACTTAACTCCTGCTTCAACTTTTCAATTCTTGCAGCGTTCTTACCAACTATAAGCATGTCATCTACATAAAGCAGTAGAATGATAAAGTCATCATCTGAGAACTTCTGCACAAACACACAATGATCAGAATTTGTCTTCTTATAGGCTTGCTCCCTCATAAAAGACTCAAATTTTAGATGCCATTGTCTCGGTGCCTGTTTTAAAACATATAAACTTTTCTTTAGCTTGCAAACATAGTTCTCTTTACCTTTTTTTTTAAAACCCTCTGGTTGCTTCATATAAATTTCTTTATTTAGGTCACCATGAAGAAAAGCAGTCTTTACATCCATTTGCTCAACTTCAAGATCAAGACTGGCAACCAATCCCAAAACCACTCGAATTGAGGACATTTTCACAATAGGTGAGAAAATCTCATCATAATCAATTCCCTTTTTCTGACTGAAACCTTTAACAACTAGTCTAGCTTTGTATCAGGGTTATGAAGAATTTTCATCATGCTTCAATCTATAAATCCAACGATTTTTCAAAGCTTTCTTGCCCTTAGGCAATGTCACCAACTCAAAAGTTTGATTATCATGCAAAGATTTCAACTCATCTTGCATTGCATCAACCCATTTTTTCTTATCCACATCCTCTACTACTTCTTCAAAGCTCTCAGGCTCACCTGCATCAGTCAACAATACATACTCCTCAGTGGAGTATCTAGAGGATGGATGACGACCTCTAGTAGACCTCCTCAATGGTGGAACTGAAGATAGATTTTGCTGAACATTAACAATATTATCTGTTTGAGTGTCACTATTATCTGCAACCTGTTGGTCATTCTGAACCTGATCCTGAACATCATGTTGAATATCACTCTCAACTTATTCTGGCAACTGTCGCTGTAAATCATTTGAAGGAATTAGATCAATATCAATACTAATCTTAGAGCCTTGTGACATATTCTTCTCACTCTAGCCAATATCTGTCATATTTTGATTCTAAAAAAATATAACATCACGACTCCTCGCAATTTTCTTCACAGCTGGATCATAACACCTGTAGTCAAATTCATCATAATCATAACCAAAAAATATACATTCTCGTGTCTTGACATCTAACTTAAACCTCTCATCCTTTGGAATATGAACAAATGCTTTGCAACCAAATACTCTTAGATGGTTATAGGAAACATACTTGCTAAACCAAAATCTATCTGGCACATCACCATCTAAAGCAACAGTTGGAGATAGATTGATAACATAAGCTGCTGTAAGTAATGCCTCACCCCAAAATGTCTTTGGCAAGTTAGCATTTGAAATCATGCATCTAACTCTCTCAACCAATGTCCTATTCATTCGTTCCGCTATACCATTCAACTGAGGTGTTTTTGGAGGTGTCTTCTGATTTCGAATATCATGTTGCCTACAATACTCATCAAATGGTCCAATGTACTCACCACCATTATCTGATCGAATGCATTTCAACTTCTTTCTAATTTGCCGCTCTACTGAAACTTGAAACTACTTAAACACATCTAGCACTTGATCATTTGACATCAAAACATAAACCCAAACCTTTCTTCTGTAGTCATCAATAAAGGTCACAAAGTAGGATGCTCCACCAAGTGTCCTTTGGTTAATTGGGCCACAAACATCTGAGTGTATTAACTCCAAGAAATTTGATTTTCTTGAAGGAAGGTGACTATAGAATGAAACTCTTTTCTGTTTTCCAGCTAAACAATGTGCACACTTTTCAAGTTTTGCACTCTTAATCCCAGATAATAAGTTCTTCTTTGCCAACACATTCATGCCCTTCTCACTCATGTGACTTAACCTTTTATGCCATAAAGCACTTACATTCCTATCTTCCACTACATTACAAATGTTCTTGGAAATCTTGGCCTGAAATAAATACAAAAAAAACTCTTTTTTGCCTCTAGCAATAACTAATGAACCCTTAGTAAGTTTCCATTGTCCATTGTTGAAGATATTGCAAAAACCTTCATCATCAAGTTGTTCGGTAGAAATCAAATTCAAGCAAATTTCTGGTACATGTCTAACATTCTTGAGAACCAACTTGGATCCATTACGAGTCTCCAAGCATACATCTCCTATACCTACAACTTTAGCCAAGTAATCATTACTCATCTTCAATGTGCCAAAGTTTCCAAGAGTATAAGAAGTAAAGAACTCTCTCTTGGAAGTAATATGAAGAGAAGCACCACTATCAATTACCTAACTTGTCTCATTGCTTACAAAATTCACATTATCATCATAGCACACAATAACAAGTTCATTAGTAGCTGCTGCAACTCGATCATTATCATTGTTGTCCTTCTTCTCCTCACTTTCATTAACTTTTTTCTTCTCATTTCTACCTTTACCATTTTTCTTTTCATTTTTCAGCTGGAAGTAATTTTTCTTGATATGACCCATCTTGCCACAATGATGGCACTCTATATTTTTATGCCATGATCTAGACTTACTTCGACTTTTGTTATAACCTCTCAAACCTCTACTATAACTTTTCCCCCTATTTTCAACAACCAAAGCTTTAGAATAAGACAAAGAACCCTAACTCTTTCTTCTCATCTCTTTATTTAAAATACTAGTCTTGGCAAAATCCATAGTGACAATTCCATCGGGAGCAGAGTTACTCATTGACATACAAAATGTTTCCTAAGATTCTGGTAAAGTACCAAGTAACCAAAGTCCTTGTACTTCATCTTCAAACTTCATATTCATGCTTGAAAGTTGATCTAACATTCCCTGAAACTCATTCAAATGATCATATATGGATTGCCCATCTTTGTATTTCAAGCTAATAAGTTGCTTCATTAAATACATCTTATTATTTCCAGTTTTTCGAGCATACAAAGATTCAAGTTTGTTCCATAAAGTCCGAGCATGTGTTTCTTTACTAATGTGATTCAAAACATTCTCATCTACAAATTGTCGAATGAACCCGCATACAATTTTATGCTTAAGAGTCCAATCGGCCTCACTCATGTTATCTGGTCTAGTTTCACTAAACACCGGTAAGTGCCAACGCTTCACATAAAGCAAATCTTCCATCTTACCCTTCCAAACATGATAGTTTCTTCCATTCAAACTAATCATCCTATTAGTGCTTAGTTCCATCGTTTAATCAAATCCAAAGATAAAACAACCACAACCTGAGCGCTCTGATACCACTCTGATGGGAAAAACGACATATAAAGTTTTCTACTTTGATTGAACCTATGAGGAAATACTAAAAACACCAACGATGTATTCGAATCACAAGTAAAATAAGCAAATCACAATCAACACAAAAGAATTTCTATGTGGAAAAACTCCTCCAATGTGAAGGATAAAAAACCACGGGACCGATCACGGAGTCCACCCAAATCTCCACTATATCAATCGTTAGGATACAACCCAATCAAATCCTTAACAATAGCAACAGGACAAAGATTTACTGATTCAACAACAATAGAATCACCAATAAATAGTGAAGAACAAGTTGTAAACAACAACTTAACCAAGAAAAGTTGGAGAAATATCACCCAAATTTTCGACCACAATCTACTGACTTCAAGAGATCCAAACGACGATCTAACTGTTCACAATGAAAAACACCTAATCCCGAACCTGCTGACAAAAAATCAGCTCAATCGGACCACGGTTCGACCTTGATTAGATGTTTGATCAACTGCTGCGTAGGGCCTCTAATTCCTGCGAAATTCTGCTCTTTTCTTTTCTCTCTCTCTTTTCTTTTTGACGGCCACTCACCTCTTTTCTTAAAGAAAAAATCCTATATTTTTTCTTTTAAACTTTAGGGCCACATTACCCTAATTAGACCCAATAATAAGTTCTTGAATATGGGCTGACTAACCCAACACTTTCCCTATGGAGGACCATGCGAAGGACCACAAAGATATCCTCTCATTTCAACGTCTAGACCTATGGAATTGAAAGTACATGTTTAATGCTCGCCTCTTATCTTTCTACTCCTCCTCCTCCTCCTCCTTCTTCTTTATCTTTTTTATTTTATTTTTCTAGACATATCTTAATGTACATACTTGGGTGTCAAATTTAGAATCAAGACATTCGAAATAATAGCTACCTTCAATTGAGTCAAGTGCTTATTGACTCTTATCTTTCTCTTGCTTGTATGGGCTTCGACGTTCATAGGACTCACCTGTGAGGGACAAACAATGAGGAAAAAAAAACGCTAATAATTGTGATAGGTGGTGTAGATGTTCTTCTATCGATTGGATGATTGGGTGAAGGGCAATTTAATGAAAACTCAAAGGCATGTGTCGATCAACAAAAAGTGATTGAGGTACTCGAACAGCAAATTTGATGAGAAACTTTCAGCTTCTTGCCCAAGCAGCCGCTGCTGAAGTGAAAAGGCATGAAATTGTGGCTCCATAAATTGATATCCCCAGCGAATTTGTACTTGAAACATCTAGAGTGCATTAATAGAAATATAAGGTCAGAATTAAAATTCGATGCAGACTCCTACGGGGCTCTGGACAATTTCGCTAGTGTATGTAGGTTATTTTACAAGCAAATAAAAAAGTTCAATTGAGTTTATTTGTAGTATTTTAGATCCAAGATTGGAAACCTTTCTAGAACACACAACATTGAGCCAGTTTGAATCAAGCCTTCGAATATTTCAAGGATGAAACCATTTCTTATTCGAGTTATTCTCCTTGCACACAATTGAGCTTCAAAATCTCAAGCTATATTTGGAAGTCAAATGGAATGCTATATGGCACTCCTTTTCCTGTTAACCCAGGCTCCGAAACTGGCTCAAAAGCTGATACGGAACAGTCCCAGCTCCTACTCTTTAAATCACTGTCTGCGTTCCTTTCATCAATTATTTTTTCAAGTTCCTTCAATCTTTCTTTGAATCGTTCAAAAGCCATATTTATCCATGGATCTTCTGCCCATGCTGTCTCCATTGTCTCCCCAATATACTCCTCGTCCGGGGAGTGATAAAACAGTATGTTCAGAACAGCCATTATCATTGTTGCTTGAAGTTGTGAAGGGAAGCATTTCAGAAGTGCACCTTCAGGTTTTTGCATGAACTTTTGCCATGATTCTTCCGTAGGGTTCTCTGTGGGCATGTTGATTCTAGCAATAGGTGGCCGGTTAGGGAAATAACCTGCATAAGAGTATTGCCCGAAGTTTACCGCTGCATGTTGACCAGAAGTGACCCAAGTGATCGTAGTGACGATGTCAATCAGATCTTTGGGCGTTTTCAGGACTGGCCACCACGGTCCGTCCTTCTTGTCAGCATGGCCTACTGTTCGAATTTCTGTCCACCGTGCTTGGAGCTCTTGATCAGTTTCTACAAGGCTGGGGTTTGGGTAGTAGTGGTTGACATAATCCGTGATCCATAATTTGATAGCATCCCAAAGGATCAGGCCGTCGTTCGCAGATGGGTAATCTTTAATTGTAAGCTTCAGGCCATGAGGAGCACTTGGATCTTCAACAGCCATTCCCCTACATAAACCAAAAAAATTGGTTCGGATGTTTGTTTTAGACAAATGATAAGCATAGAACCTACCTGATCAACATGGTGAAGGGAAATTTAGGGACTACAGCACTTGCTATTTCCAAATAGCTTTTAGGCTTTGACAAGAGGCTGGCTAAGAGATTACCTGCTTACCAGATCGACAAGTAAAGCTTGGTGGTCGAACCGCAATAGAAGATCGTAAGCAACGGAGCATAGTTCCATACAATATTGGCCAGGACTGAAGGCGGACACAATGGTTCCCCCAGCATTGATAAGTGCCTCGCGAGCAAGAGCATTGATCTCGATGGTGTAGCGGAAATGAGGGTACAACAATCTATAAATTGGATGCATCACACTAAGTTGTCTATTGGTAGCAATTACATAAGGTTCCGTCACACAATGTGTTGTTAGCCAGCAAAGCAGCACGCACGAATGCCTATGTTACTACCGTCCACTCATTTAAAATTTTGTTGTGATAATTCTATAATCTATCAAAAATTGAGGACAAAAGTTTCACATCATAAATATATAATTTTTAGATAACATTTAAATGTAAACCATGTTATCTAATTCATGAACTAGTCTTTATATTGAACTTTGAGCTTTTTAATATTTCATACAAATGGATCTAAATAGTACCACATACCAGTGACTAACAAGCTGGTGATAGCCAGAGTCATGGGAGAGGACGTGAGCTTTGGCAATCCTCCAAAGCCAGATACCCATTGAATGCCAAGAGGGTGTAAAAACTTGCCTCCATAGGCGGCCGACTCAGTTCAATAGCCAGTGGCCTCAATGTGCCATCTTTGGTTAAGAAGAATACTGTCCGTGAACCATAAAGCGTAGTGCCTTCAAGCTGCCTTATTTTGTTGACAAAAGGTAACAATAGATCATGGTAATCTAGTATGAACAACTTCTTCTGTTTTATGGCCTAGATACATTCAAGTTACGCGTAGTTATGGATAAGTGATAATTGGGTGATAAGCGTTTCTTATGCTATGCATCTTCCTTACCTTGTCAACTGTCATTAGACCTCCAATTTCTTCTGTAATCATCTCCGTTGTAATGGCTGATTCTTGTGGGCCGTAAATATCTGTGTCAAGTTTACTCCTTAGTGGCCATTCCTGCATCAAGTTTACACAATTTTTAGAGCATCTAGAACAAAAAAGAAATATACTGAAAAATATTTTACACTAAAATGGACATAATTTATTTATATATTTTTATAAATACTTGAGTTTATTCATCTAAAAATGGAAAAATACAAAGATTCAAGAATATATTCCAACTAGGCAAGCTCTGTTAGAAATACAAACGGAAACGGAACCGCCAACTAAACCTACAATCTCGCCAACCACATATGAATCAAAAACCAAAAATCAACAAAAATTAAAATTCAATACATCGGCCATATCTGAAGCAGAAACAATGGTTCTTAAAGATAAAGCACATGCATGTACCACACACGCCATTCTACCAAGGCAAATTATGGACAACATAAAGATGCATGCATGTACCTCACATGCGTCATCTTCTTCCTCATGCCCATGCAAGAACAAATTTTTATCTCCTTCATTTGACAATTATACAAAACGATCTCTTTATTTCAATGATGAAGTTTTCCACTCAAAATCTAGAAGGTCTTAGGGTTCTTCATGTATGAGGTTTTCATAATCAATTTTGTATTGATTATCATCATTAAGAGATGATTTACATTTGTTTTCCAACTACTATAAAAAGGTAGTTGGAGTGTACTCAAGATTTATCCAAGAAATACAAATTGCTCTTTTCATATTGTTCTTCATATTTTTTATTTTTATAAGAATTTCTATAATATATTGTAGAAACTCTTATTTTAACTAGCTCATCTAAGAAGGAATCAAATTTAGAATCCTTTAACTATAATATAATAAAACATTTGTCTAAGAAAATTTAATATTTCTAAATAGAGAGGTAATTTCATTTATTTTTGCACAATGAGCAAAAATCATCATAAGATTATAGATATACTCGATGGTTATGCATGGGAACTAGAGTTCAATCCTTCTGTAATCAAATATTCTAAGACGTTTCAACCCATACCGTGACCAACTTTATGCTATTTGGGTTGACACCAGCAAGAGTCTGTCGAGCGAACTCGTCGTCCCTAAACCAAAAGAAATTGTCCCCTGAGATTCAAAAAAGAATTCATGATTTTGAATAAGAAAAGAGAGGGCCTCAGATACAAGACCTATGATTTTTGTGTTCAGTTTTCTTACTCTTCATTGTTTCGGGGCTCTCAAAGCGAAGCACACCTCTTGTTTTCGAGAGGGTTTTCACAAGCCTAGGCATGACGGCATTGAGGAATCGCTCTTCGATTTCTTCCTATGGCAAGTCAACTCCTTCACTGAAGTGTGAGTCTATGGCCTTGACGTACGGGAATCCAAGATCTGCATCCACCATTACCCTTCCAAGGCGTGGCACTAGTATTCGGAGCACCATATATAGTGCTTTCGTTGAAAATGCAAGCCCCTTAATCTCCGAGAAGCTTTCATCCCGTGGAACATAAAACCTTCTACTTCTCTTCTCCGACAGTGGATATAAGTCAACGGAAATCAGTCAATGATCACAATTAATCAATGGACTAAACTTACATGATCCATGAAATATTAAACAATTTTCTTTTTCTAAATGTATTGAAGAATAACAGATTACAAAGAAATTAATATAAGCAAGATTAGGAAATTTTCAGATAATTCCAGTGCTTGTTTGAACTATTATAATAACATAAACGGAACAGAAAATGCGAAAGAGAAAGTAAAACAAATAAAGAAAGAAGGGTGAATAATCGAGAGACTTTCTTCAACATAACTGTAGCAGAAAATTTTCAAAATAGTGATCTTGTTGACAAAATATAAGATTGTTTGTACAACCCATTAACTAACATATTGTTATTACTGTATATCTGACTTGTATATCATTATCACCAAATTATGATTATAATTTACATTAAACTAAAATAAGGACAACAAAACTAATTTAATGAAACTATAATCGCAGGGCCAATGGCCTTGTTACAACACTACAAAGAACAGAACATATGTTGAAATTGGTGGCTTGTAAGCCTCACTTCATATATATATTGTAACATTGTAATAGGCTGAGACCAAAATGTTGGTCTCAGCGGGTCACGTTTTTTCTTTCCTTGTTATATTGTAAAGACACATGATTCTTCTTTGTAGCGTTTGATTGGAATAAACTTGAACTCAAGCTTTTCCACAGAAAATCTTCACTTTACCATGGATTGCTGCACTTCAGCTTGCCCATTGTTTCAACTTTCTTCAACATTACTGTAGCAGACTATTCTCCAAAGGTTTCTCACGGCAATTGTTCTAAAGCTTGAACGAGAATTCATAGAAGTTAGTTAGGAGTTTTCCAGATTTAGCTAGACAATACGGTAGTTGGCTGAGTTTGCTTGTGGGAAGAGCTTGCTGTTGACTAATGTGGCAGCGTTTGCTTGTGGGAAAGGGAAGGGCCTCTTGATGTTGATTGATGTGGCACCAGTTGGTTGTAGGAAAAGCCTCTTGCTGTCATCAACTATTTCTACGTTAGCCTGTTTTTCTATGTACTTTAACAGAAAGTTAAGTGGTAGCAACATCATCAATCTCGATTATCTCCACTCACCATTGTGCCCTTTGACATAGAGAAATAGAGAAGAATGTGGAGGCTTAAGATAGCAGATGGCGGCAAGAACCCTTATCTCTTCAGCATAAACAACTTTGCTGGGAGGCAGATATGGGAGTTCGACCCTGAGGCTGGTACCCCAGAAGAACGGGCTGAGGTTGAAGAAGCCCGTCCAAATTTCTACGAGAACCGCTAACACGTCAAACCTAGCAGTGATCTCCTATGGCAGATGCAGGTACTCCATTCTCTACCTCTGGACTGATGTCGATACATTTACGGTAAAAGCAGCTACTTTTCTTTTACTGCAAGCCTTTTTGTTAAATATTAAGAATTGTCCCGTATTATTAAAATATGAGTTTATAAATTAATTTGTATATAAAAGATACCTTTGTCCCGTATTATTAAAATATGAGTTTATTAATGTAGAATTGTCCCGCTGGTGGACACGTGATTCTTTTTGTTCGCCTCCTTATCTTGAGTGCGTTGGAAAGTACTTTCTACATAAATTTTTATCTTAAAACAAAAAGGTTCAATCCTTAAATGTGAACCTAGTACCATAACATGCGTCGTTAAATTCATGTTTGAATTTTTTATTCTTTTTGGAATGAATAGAATAATAAAATATTAAAAAACAGTATAAATCTTAAATGTGTAATTTTTAGAGTCATCAAAAAGCTTGTAAGATACCAATGTTCATGTAATATAATATTGTGGAACGTTCTTTTATAAAGGTATACTTATATCCCTAACCATCTTTCATTGATATATCTTATATATAAATTTTTTTATTTTATTTCATAAAAAACAAGAGGACCTGTATTTCATTGCAAAAAAAAAACATAATAAAGTTTAGAAAATGTACTAAATACATTATTTTCAACAATTTTCATTTGAGCATGGTGAAAATTCTTTTTTGCATGAATCATTTTCCACAAATAAAAAATTTCTATATTTAAATATGAACTCCTATACCATTTTTGAGAATTTATATCCTTTTTAAACTAATTTGTAAGAAAGGGACATATGTTCTAGTTTAGAAAAGATACTACAATAGGATTGAGAAAATGTGGGACACACTATTTTCAACAATTTTTTTAATAAAATCTAAAGACCATATATGACCCATTTTTGAATAGTGATAAGCATAAATTCCACATATAAATGATGATTTCACATGGTTAATTTACACATTTTGGAAAACCAACCAACTTATTTTACGGACAAATATTCATAAATCCCTAGTAAAACGCACGGCCTAGCTTTCTAAAGCTATTTTGACTATTGACTTGGGAAATGAAATTATACACCTTAGCGGGTGTTGATATTTCTGCCGATACAGGATGACATGGAAGTTTTTGAATTTAGATATAATGCTAAGAAAGATCTAATGTTTTCGATGTTGTTTACACTAATATGCTACTTACATTTTTTTAAAAAAAAAATTGCAGTTTCGTAGAGAGAAAAACTTCAAACCAACGGTTCCCGCCCTAAAGGTTGAGGATGGCGAGGAAATCACATATGAAAAGGCCACATTTGCATTGAGAAGAGCTGTGTATTTCTTTTGTTCATTGCAAGCCAATGACGGTCATTAGCCTGCAGAAAATTCTGGCCCATTGTTTTTGGTTCCTCCATTGGTAACTCTTATAATTTTCATCATTTTTAAATAGTGGTAGTCACTCAATTTTTATTTATTTATTTATTTTTAACACACACCAAGACTCATATTCTTTGATGAGAGAAACATGCAACCCCCAGTGCCAATTGCGCCACACTTTTCGAGTAGTTACTCAATTAAATAAAAACAATTTTTGAGGTACCAACAAAATCATAGAAAGGCAGCTTTTATTTATAGTATCATCCACTAATAAAATTATTTGACTTGTCCAGTATCTAACACCCAAACATCTTCCAAAGATTGACCGGGTTGTAACTAGTATAATTGGATAATGACGTACCTGCTATTGATTTTCTTCTAATCTTCACCTCGACACAACTACTAAATACCTTCTTCTTAACCCAATAATATGCAGGTAATTTGTCTATACATTACAGGTCATCTTAACAACGTGTTCCCAGCAGAATATCAAAGAGAAATGCTCCGATACATATACTGTCATCAGGTGCGTCTTCTTCGAAGCTTTATGTGTTAATTAACCAAATAGGACCAAAGTTTCCACTGAATTGCTTGCTTTCTCATCTATATCTCTCTTTGTTTTTCTTTTTTCTTCTCTATTATTACTTTTTTAAGGTTATAGTTATCATGTTTAACGCGTATCTGCAAATTCGGCATATTGCAGAATGAAGATGGTGGGTGGGGATTACACATAGAGGACACCAGTAGCATGTTCTGCACTGCTCTCAACTACATCTGTTTGCGTATATTAGGGGAAGGACCTGATGCTGGTCAAGACAATGCCTGTGCAAGGGCACGAAAGTGGATCCTTGAGCGTGGTGGTGTGTCACACATCCCTTCATGGAGAAAGACATGGCTCTCGGTACAACTACGTTTTATAAAACACCGAATTGGAGTGTATCATGACAATTTTTCAGGTTCCAACTATTCGCTGTATTCGCAAATAGTTAATTTTGGTGTACGTTTTCCCTTTCCAGTAGATACTTGGTCTGTATGAGTGGGCGGGAACCAACCCAATGCCTCCGGAGTTTTGGATTCTTCCTCCATTTCTTCCTATGCATCCAGTTTTGTCCACTGCTTTTTTCGGCTTCCAAAAATTGGAAGTTTACTCTAGACCCTGTTAGCATGATGAAATGTTCTCAAGATTAACTTGTCCAGTAGTTGAGAATTATATACAGCATTCGTTAAATTATGACTATCACCTCTATTTGAAGTCAATGCTACTTGGGAGACCTTTACTTTTTTCTGTTTGATTATTAAACTTGCTAACTATTGCTAATCAATACCCTTTCCCGTAAAATCCAGCCAAAATGTGGTGCTACAGCCAAATGGTGTATATGCCTATGTCATATCTATATGGGCAAAGATTTGTAGGCCCAATCACTTCTCTTATTCTTCAATTAGGGGCAGAACTTTATAGTCAACCATTCAACGAAGTTAATTGGAAGAAAACACGTCATCAATGTGCAAAGGTGAGTTTATCTTAACTTTGATGTTTCTCATTAATATGTGCTTATTGCTAGATATGTTCTCCAATATTCTTCTAGCGCAATTATCATGCAAAACTATTGTCACAGGAAGACTTCTATAATCCCCATGCTCGAATACAAGATTTGCTTTGGGATAGTCTATACTTAATGACCGAGCCTCTTTTCACCCATTGGCCTCTAAACGAATTGGTCAGAGAGAAGGCACTTCAAATTACAATGAAGCACATTCATTATGAAGATGAGAATAGTCAATACATTATAATGGGGGCCATAGAAAAGGTAATCCAATTAGAAAATCAAAGGAAGCAATAGTGAGCATCTATTTGTACTATGTAATAGTACTTCTAAAGCCATTTACAATTGAACAGGTTCTTTGCATGCTTGCTTGTTGGGTTGAAGATCCAAATAGGGATTATTTCAGGGAACATCTTGCTAGGATCCCTGATTACATGTGGATAGCTGAAGATGGAATGAAGATGCAGGTCTCTATGCATATTCTTGGGAAAAAAAAAATCCTAGAAACGGCATGGGCAATGATGGGTCTTATTCATGCGGACAGGTCCGTTTATGGTTTTCTTTCTCTTATATCATACTGTCATATGCTTTTCTTGCTTATTCTGATACAAAGAAAGTAATTGCATTAGGCTGAAAGAGACCCAAAACCTCTTCATCGTGCTGCAAAACTGATAATTAATTCTCAGTTGGAAGATGGCGGTTTTCCTCAACAGGTACCTCCTTTTACATAGCTTCAAACTAAGAGAAAGAAAATGATAAAAACTAAATAACAAGGAAAAGTTGACCAAAATCTATAGTTCACTCTTGCACTACGAAACTAGAGCTAAATTCAGGAAGAATAGGGGGAAAGCAGAACAGCTTAATTTGAAGTGCATTGGAGGAAATTACTGCATAACTTTACAACACTTGGTCGCTTTCTTATACAGGACATTGTTGCGGCCTCCCTAAAGACATGTATATTACACGTTTTTGCATACAGAAACATTTTCCCGCTGTGGGCTCTTGCAGAGTACCACAAGCGTGTCCCATTGCCATCTAGAAAAGTTTAAATCAAATAGTAGACCATGCAGCTCAACTACTGGACAAGTAGCACCGATCAAAAAGTGGGTTCTTAATTTTCATACTGTTCCGATTGCTTGAACAAGCTGTTACCTTGAATGCAGGGCAGAGCTACAAAACTTTACCCCTCTGCTTTATAAATGGTTTGTAGAGCCTGCCAGTTCAAGACCCGTTGCCTTGTGAGATTAACTTTTATATACTGCATCAATAACTTTTGTAAATGCTGTACTACTTATGCAGTTTTATTTTTTATTTTTTGCTAGGAAGCCTGTATTGACGACTATTCTCTGTCAAATATCGTGGAGCTTGGCCTGATGAGTTGTGCCATTCATTCTATTGAAAGTTATTGTCTTCGTAAATATTTTATATGTTGGATAATCAATTTATCCAAATCATTATTTGTTCCTCGGTGTAAGCAGAAATATTCTGTCTAATATTAGAATCCAATAAAGAAAAGATATGAAGCAATTAATACACAAATATTATTTATGTGTCATCAATTTATTTCTAATAATTGCTTTAGATGGTGAAGTGCCAAATAAAGTTTAGTTTGGAAATGATGTTTCCAATAATTATCTAAAGGTGTTTGGTTGTAAAACATTTCTTCATATTCCAAAGGATACGAGGCCTAAGTTAGATTTCAAGACGAGAGAATGTATATTCATTGACTATGGTTCTAATGAGTTTGGTTATAAGTTTTATAATCCAATTGTGAAGAAAATAGTGAAAAATTATGATATCATATTTTTGAGAATTAGAATATAATAGATATTAACCAGAAAGAAAAGATTGTGTCACAAGAATCTAAGATTTGTATCAATATTGACTTAATTCCTTAAAAATGATTTGTAGAGATAATGGCTTGAATAAGTTAAAGGTGCCATTAAATATGATGTTCAAGATCAAATTTAGAATTAGATTCAAAACAACTAATAGGATGTAAATAACAATGATACTCAAACAAATAATATTGTTGATATTCGACTGGATTCATCTATAGTTCCATCATTGAAGACGTCTACTAGAGGTTATCATCTATCCTCCAAATACTTTGTTGAGAAGTATGTATTATTGATTGATGCAGGTGAGCTTGAGAGCTTTGAAGAAGCAATAAATGATGTGGACAAAAAAATAAAAATAAATAAAGAGATTGTTGCAATGCTAGATAAGTTGAAATTTTTATATAATAATCAAACATTTGAATTGGTGACATTGTTTAAAAGCAAGAAACTTTAAAGAATTATTAAATTTATAGATTGAAGTATGATGAAAAAATTTTACATTCTCAATACAAAGCTAGATTAGTTATTAAGAGTTTTAGTCTAAAAAAGAGAATTGGTTATGATGAGATCTTCTCACCCATTATGAAATTGTCTTCAATCCAAGTGGTTTTGGGATTGATTTTTAGTCTGAATCTTAAGATTGAGGAAATGGACATGAAGACTACTTTTCTTCATGATAACTTAAATGAACAAATTTACATGAAATAGTCAAAGGATTTCAAAAAAAATCCTGTCAAACAAGCTTTCCAGTCCTTGAACGGGAGTCGCAGCAGGTTCATTTTGCTCTCAAATAAAATATTAAGTAAAAGTAAATTTATATCATAGAATTAAATATACTTTTAGAATGAGGTATTTCCCGTGCTTGAAAGCTCAACACAAAACCCACAATTCGTATTGGAGTATATTAAAAATGTTTTGAAAGTGTTTCATACTTTATATACTATTTTTAAAAATATTTTTTATGTGAAAAAAATAACTCTTACCTTTTAACAAAGTTCAGAATAAGATTGGAGGTTATAATTCTTTTAGAGCATAATATAATCTTTTATGCACTTCAGCCCATAGATGTGTAGGCTCGGCTGCTCTTTGGACAATGTCATATTAAGATGCCATTTGTTTGGCATGGACGGCCTGTTGACCACATACGATAAGAAATGAAACTGCCCCTGTTTCTTTTTGGTCCCAGCGGACCCATGATCTAAGTAAGCGTTGTTTATAATTAGAGTTCACATCACCCTTTATTACATTATGTTCACCATGAAATGATTAGGAGAACTGTTCGTATACTAAAATTACTCAGGCAGTTTTAGCTTGAATTATATGTATTCGACCAAATTCACCTAGATTGTTGGTTGAATACAAATATAGAAAATTTATTATACAAAGTTGTTTGGCTCATATAAGCTTGTGTAAAATCATATTATATTATATTATATTATTTTCATTTCATGATTTTTATAACTTCAAATTATGATAATATTCAAACTACCTTTTTCATAAGAGAAAAAAAAAAAAGCAAATTCAAGTCCGGAGATACTTGAGTTATAACTCTTTCTTTTTGCATTGTATGATAAATAGGATTGTCATATGTTGAAAATAATCTCCTTAGAATACGGACACCCTATGAAAAAGTGGTCCATGGATTCTTTCGAACTACAACATACGACCTTCTATATCTAGCTATAATATTATAGATTTGCTTTACTCTTTGCTTCTATTATCATTGCTACTTTTGTACCTCTAGACATTTCATCCAAAGAAGCAATTTTTGGGTGATACCTTTGTACCTCTAAGTATTCCACGAGAGAGGCTATTTGGAGGGTGAGTGGTGGCAAATTTAGGACTACGAAATCCAAAGCAACCTTGTCATCATATTAAGAGTGCTACAAATTCTATTGAGAAGAAGAAAATTAACAATTATTCAAAAATGACAGATGTCAATGTATAATGAATATATACAGACTACAAAACATAATTATGAAAACATGGGACTTACTACAAATATTTAGTTTGTGAAAACCACTCAAATGATCCTAATAGTAAATAGTTCGTGACTAGTACAAATTTCTTAGAAACATAAATAAAAATGTTTTCAAATGAATAACTCATGAATATATTTGAGTTTGTCTGTCAAATAAGTGAATTGAATTTGAAGATAATACTCAATCCCATTAATACACTTAACTATGTTTGTATGAAAATTAGAATTGAACATTAATGCCGTCTAACAAATTGCTTGAAAATTCAAAGTTTGGCCTAAGTTTGACCAATTTCATTTATAGTTGTTGTGATTTATCCTAATTAGTAAGGACTTTTTTGTCTTCATAACCCCTAGGACTTATGCATGATGTGGGTATGTGCTAGACAGTTCAAGAATTATGTAGAATCGTGTAGATATGTGTTGTAACGGTAGAGAAAAATTAAGGAATCTCAAAATAAAAAACCCTATAAACAGAGGCAACATGGAATAAGCTAAGTGGCTTTGAGGAAAGGCTTGGAGGCTAGAAGCCTCGTGGCTTAAAGCCCTTTATGGCTTGGCATAGCTTGGTAGCTTGATGTGTGAAGGGATGGTGTGTTGGAAAATAGGGTTTTGCTATGACTGAAAATATTTTCTTGAAAAATATCAATTCTCAAAATATGTTTTTCTAAATGTGCAAAAAGTAAAACTATAAGAAGTAAAAAGTGTACAAATTATAATATCAATTAATGATATTATAAAGTAACCGGGTTCCTACATTCTCTCATAAAATATACTTTTAAAGTATTTGTTACATATATTCAAATAAATGTTGATTATGTAAATATATTGTTTACCTAAATATTTCCTTAAGAACTATGAAGTATACTTTAATATATTTTAGGAATATGATACTTGGTTGGTGAAATTACAGGAAAAATATGTGAGCTTAAGTTCAATATATGCAATACATTACAAATGTATTGATATTGGATCATGTTGATATTGGACCAGGTACACATACTGAATATATATATAGTATTACTGGACTGGATTGTGGCTGTTGGACTGTGAGAACATAGGTGCGGTCCAAGTTCACGTCAGCCTGCCTGATCCCGTTTCCACTACAGTGTTGCATTGATCATTATCTGAGATCTACATTACAGTGTCATCTTGATCACACTAGAACCCTTCTCAGTATGCTTGCTGGCTACAACGTCATCTCACTTAAGGGCACATAAGAGACGCTTATCTCTCAAGGGGTTAAGCCCTAACCGTGTCATTCTCACCCTGACGCTGCCTTCGTCTCTCTCAAGCACCGAAGCTCCAACGGAACAAATCTGGAGGAGATGGGTTGTCAGAACGGTCAGATTTTGAATCAAAAGGGTGAAATGAAGCTGATTTGATGGACAATCTACTATTCCCAATGGATAAAAGGCTATGGTTCAAGTTTGACTCAAATAGAAAACCCTAGATTTGCTTCTATTTAAAGGAAATGTGTTCGTGAAGGGATTGATTGATAAGCAACATCTATTTGAAGCATTTTTCTTTGTGAAGATAATTTGCTCAACTTGCTTAACATCTAATTCGAGATCATACACCATTTTCGTGGGTTACAAGCTTTCAGTGATAGTTGATTATTTGGTTCAATCTTTGAGAATATCATCAATTATAGCTTGTACAACATTATTTATATGCTGATTTCACTTATAAACATTTTTGCACATAAATCTTGAGGAAAATCCGAAACCCTAATTTCACCAATTTGGGGATTTCGTATTAGGAGCTTTGTATCTTGATATATTTGTTTAAATAGCTCTTTTGATCAGTAATATCCCATATATTGACATATTATTTGGGGATTTTCTATTGTATATGATCCTTTGATCACTATCTATACTCGGACGTGGTAATTCCTTGAGAAGGGATTAGTTGGATTAGGGAGAACATGTTCTCCTAATCAGATTGAGTAAAGGGGACTTCAATCAGTTTGATTGAAGGAGAAGAGGGTGGACGTAGGACTCTAAGATAGAGTGCCGAACCACCGTGGTAAATTGGGTATTTCTTTTCTTATCCTTTCCTTGATTACATATTTCTGTTTGCATATTATTACTATTATACAAATTGTTAAAGTTATTGTTAGATTTAGAAAGAAAAGGATTTTTCAGTACAATAACAATTCAACCCCCCCTTCTTGTTAAGTCATAAAACTCAACATGGTGCAAGAGATTTGCAAAGTCCTTGAATTGTAAAGAAAGCCAATGCCAAAATTATGTAAGCAATCAATAGCCCAATAGAGAGTGAAAGATAATACTTATACTCTCAATCATTACTCTTATCATTAAAAGGAAAAAGGGTCGTAGATGTGGTGATAGTGGATGTAAGCATGTTTGGTTGAACCACTCTAAAATTTTGTCTCTTATTGTGTCTTAATTTATATTCCACATTGTTGTCTATTATTAGTGCGATGCGTACCTCGAATGTTCCAACCAGTGGTATCAAAGTTGAGGTTCATTGGTTTCTTGACTTGGAAGCATCTCATTGTGGTTTCAAGCTTCAAAATTGAAGCTTAAAAGTTTGCATAGCTGTATTTCAAGCTAGATTAACACTTTTGAAAAGGTAAACGACTTCTCATTGATTTTTATATTGAAGATTTGGCTTTGAAATCAAAGAATTTTGAGTGGGTCTTTGTTGGGTTGGAGAAAACCCAGTTTCAAACTCATTTTAACTCAAAAATGACGAAAAGATGCTACTTTTGGAGAAATGAAGGCTATATATGGAATCAATGTTGCTAGATTTACTATTTTGGATTTTTTTTACAAAAAAGACGAAAAAATGGTCAATAGAGTCACTGAACGGCCGTCGAAGATGGCAAAGTGAAGAACTAGGTCGTCATGACCCAGATCAAGACTCAGATAGCCAAGTGGGTTAGTGTCTACAAAGTAGGCTAAGTGTAGTTGGATGTAGGCATGGGCATAGGTAGATGGATCTAGGCCGTTAGTAGGTCCAACTAATTAAGCTAGGTGAAGTTTGTTGGATGGGGTCAAGTTAATTTGTAAGCATATTACACCCGATAAGCTATTAGGCCAATTGTGTGGGCTTAGAAGTTGGGTTGGATCGATTAAAATGGGTTGGTACATTGGGTTGCACTAGCTTATGGAATAATGAGCTAAACTAAGAATAGTCTAAGAAACGGGCTAAGTTAATTAGGCTAGATATAGCCTAAGGCCATTAGAGGTTAGGCCACTAAAGTCAGGTTGGATCCCAAAAACAAGTTGATTAGGACTTGAACCCACAAATGACAAGTTGATCATAAATGGATGACCAAGATGTGTTTTCAAAGATCTACTATGATATAGGGCATTTGTGACTAAAAAAATGCTATCAGGATGATCTATAACAGATTGCAATTATATCCAAGGAAGAATCATAATAGTTAGTGGTGGCATGTGGCTGGAATTGTTGGGTTGAGTTATGAACATCACAAGTTATGATGAATTTCCGGCAAAAGGTGTTCAATCAAATGATTTAAAGGTAGCAGTTGATGTATTGGTTGACGAGGGATTGATTAGGAGCAAAAATTAGTTGAGTTAGTGGTAGAAAATGGTAGAAATTATGTTGGCTCACAAAAATGAGTCAATTAGTGAAGCTGGGTCAGGTGCATGACCAAACGCGTAGAGACACTACCTAGTACGTGAAGTACATGCACATGTAGCGCGTGAAGCCTATGCATGAACAAAGAATTGGCATGTGAATTCCATGTATGAGTTAGAAAATTTTCAAGTATTTTTAGCCAATCATGGGTAGTTTTTCGAATAGTGTTTGATGGTATTTTTGGATTTAAATTTCAATTTATAGAAGTTTAAAAAATAGAAAAAAAACATTGCAGATTGGCTAGTTTGCTTAAAATGGGCTAAGTGAGGTTGCTTGTGACGTGAACACTTAGAATTAATGTTCATTGAGGGGGAGTTGATTGTAAAGCTAAGATATCTCAAGGTTTACACAAATGGTGGATTTAGTTTAAGTTTAATCACTTTAAAGTTTGGATGTTCACAATAGAAAAGTTTTTTCCTTGGAATGAGTTCATGTTGAGAGCTTGGAATGGTGTGATACCTATTGAAAATGATGCACCATGAGATGTGCACAGGACAATTGTAGAGTGATGTCTTCTCCTTTTAGTGATTCAGTTGTGATTGCCTAGTGCAAGGTTGTTGCACTAATTATTCCAAATAGGGGAAGATTTGTTGTAATTTGTCATAATTATTGAGGACTCTTTTGTTCTCACAACCCTTAGGACCCACGTGTGATGTGGGTATGCACTAAATGGTTCTAGAATTATGTAGAATCTTGTAGATATGTGTTGTAACAGTAAAGAAAAATTAGGGAATCTCAAACAAAAAACCCTATAAATAGAGGTGGCATGGAATAAGCTTAGTGACTTTGAGGTGAGGCTTGGAGGCTAGATGCCTTGTGGCTTAAAGTTCTCTATGGCTTGGTATAGCTTGGTGGCCTAATGCATGAGGGGATGGTGTGGGAGATTTACAAAGCCATTGAATTGTAAAGAAAGCCAATACCGAAATTATGCAAGCAATCAATAGCCCAATAAAGAGCAGCTATATCTAGAAAGTGAAAGATAATACTTGTACTCTTAATCGATGTTTTTATCATTAAAAGGAGAAGGGGCCATAAATGCGGTGATAGTGGATGTAGGCACGTTTGGCAGAACCACTTTAAAATATTTTCTTTTATTGTATTTCTTGATTTATATTCCATGTTGTTGTCCATTATTAGTACGATGCGCAGCTCGAATGTTCTCACAATAGTAGTCTCACCTTTCTTAATGCCATCTACCAAATTGGCACTATCCTTCAAAAAACTTGCATAAAAGAGGTTTATCAAGTTTGCAATAGCACTCTACTAAACCACATGATATACACCCCAAATGTAGTTATTTGTAGATAAGAAAGAGTTTTAATTCGTATGTTGACAGCGGAACAAAAAAGGAAAGAGAAAGTGGGAGACGAAAAGAGCAACTTCGGAAAGCTAAGAGGAAATTAATCCAAGGATAAAAGGAAAATTCAAAGAGTGGGCTGTGGAGCCTAATGATTAATATAATATGATTAGCCATTAATTGTAGAAAGTGGGTTGGTAAACGACTATGATTTGTTGTATTTTTATTTTTCCTTCCCTTACTCAAATAACTTTCAAAGTGTTGCATCTATATAAGAAACCATGTCATCCCAGAGTGTCACCCATGACAACCAAAACCAGCTATGGCAGACCAAGGTTATCTTCTTAGAGTCTTTCTGCTTGTTCTTGGTTCATTAACCTATTATAGCCTTGTTATTAAACCAAGCCTTCACACTAATTCACTCAACCTGAGCAGCTTTTTAGCGGGTTTTATTTTTGAGACGAGATTAGCATCTTACCAAGTAAATTTTGGATTTCCTCCGTGTTCTTAACCTGATAGCGTTTTCCTTCAGGTGTCCTGAAAAGTCAAGCATGAAGCATATGTGTGGTTCAATCTAGGTTGAAGGAGCTGTAAATGAAGGTGGCAGAGGAAAAAGTATATGGGATATATTCGTCCATAGATATCCAAGTCTCTCTCTCACTTTCTATTCTTTGAAAACAAAGCATTCTTTTTGCTAATGGGCTTTATAGTATGCTAAATTACTAGAAAAAAAAAACTGAAGTTGGGTCCACAATTCATTATAATGCATAAATTATAATGTCCAAATTCTTATGGTTTCATGCTTACTCTTGCATATACTCTCACTACATTATTGGAAAGTATAAAAATGATAACTTAGTCTTTGTTAAATTTATAGCTCAATTTTAAGTTGTAAAAATGTTTTATATCTTATAAAATTCATATGAAATTGCAGATAGGATAGCTAATGGTAGTAATGGAGACATAGTTGTTGATCAATATCATTGCTACAAAGTATGTACATATAATAAAAATTAAAAAAATGTGACATCACATGTACAGTTTTCTAAAGTTTCAAGGTCTATGGTAGCAATCATAAATCAATTTGTTTAACTAATTAAAGCCTACCTAGGCATAAGATGTTGAAAGAAAACTTTAGTATTTTGGTAATAATTTTTTTTTTCTAATTATGTATTATAGGAAGATGTTGAACTTATGAAAGAGATTGATACAGATGCATACAGGTTTTCTATCTCATGGACATGCGTTTTACCAAGATTCTTGTTTGTACCAAGTTTAAATTGCTTTTTTTTTTTTGGTGAAAAGTCAAATTATATATCACCCATAAAAAAAATTTACAAGATTGTTTGATTACAAAATATCATCATCTAAGCTCAAATATTGCACTTGGTAAATTGTTTTTTGACTTCAAATTTATAATAAATAAATGTTAATAAATGTCAATATTTTAGAAACAATATTTTCAACCTTTCATACGATCATAACTATTCATATGGGTTAAATTTTAGATGGAAGGCTAAGTGGGGGTGTGAACCAAGAAGGAATAAAGTATTACAATAACCTCATCAATCAGCTCCTGGACAAAGGTCAGGATTGGATTTAGTCTTGTGCTTCATCATAATTCATGTCCTTATCTTGAACTTACAGATTAGTACTTATTTTTAAATTACTAAATGCAGGTATAGAGCCCTTTGCGACCATATTCCACTGGGATATCCCCCAAACCCTTGAAGATGAGTATAGTGGTTTCTTAAGTCCTAGCATTGTGTAAGTGATTACTAAAGTCATACTGTCTATCCATTTTTAATTGATGTAGGACCTTTTTTTCTTAATAATTGTACCATAATTATGTTCTGAATAAGGACCAGTTTTTGGAGAGAAAGAAAGGAAGGACCCATTTATGGAGTACATCATCTTTATTGATTGTATATCAAAAGTTAAGGCTCCCAGTTTCATATAATTTTTCTCAATATAAATCCTTTTTAAAGTCGAATCAATCAATTAAGGAACAGTCTGTGAATCTTTCTATCAACTGGACATCTTTATTGATTCGAGATAAACACATTTGTGCCTCGTAATTTTCAGTAATGACTTTCGGGATTATGCGGACCTTTGCTTCAAGGAATTTGGTGACCGTGTAAAGCACTGGATTACACTGAACGAGCCTTATACCTACAGCAGTTATAGCTATGCAAGCGGGCAATTAGCACCTGCTTGATGTACAAGCTGGCAGAATCTGAACTGCACCGGCGGAGATTCAGGCACAGAGCCATATTTGGTTTCTCATCACCTCCTTGCTCATGCAGCAGCTGTTAAAGTGTGCAAGAAAAAATATCAGGTTCTATATGCAAGAATTTAGCACAACTAAACTTGATTATTTCATGTTTCTCTAAATGTTAAAAATGATAGAAAATGAATCATATCTAACTCTAGTTTTTTTTTAAAAAAAAAAAAAAGAAGAAGGAAAGAACCTAAACTTTAGTACTATGTTAGGAAGTCATATCCCACCTCCATAAAATTTATTTCTCTATAAACTTTTCTTTCAGAATTTTACATTTTCCATGTGCAATTTAACAATAAATAATAATGCAGTAGCATACCTTATAGAGTTATTAGTAATATTTTAGGTAATATTTAATATAATTTTTATTATATTTAATTATATTTTTTTGTTTTATGCAGTAAACCTAAAATAGAAGAAAAATGAAAAAAAGAAGCACAAAACCAAAAAAAAAAAGAGAAAATAAAAGGAGAGCTAAAAAGAGGGGCTTTTATTGTGCGGGCTTGTAAAGGAGAGAGGGGCCTCGGGCCATCATCCAGTGGGCTTTGGATCGGGGTAAAAGGAAAAGAAACCGATGAGAAGAGTGGTGAGAACGTCGGGCTTTGGTCGGGCTTTGGATCGGGCTAAAAGGAAAAGAAACCGATGAGAAGAGTGGTGAGAACGTCGGGCTTTGGTCGGGCTTTGGATGGGCTTTTGGGTCGTGAAGTGGGTGGACCGCAAATGGGGAGAACCAGTTGGAGGTGGGTGAAAAACCGAAAGAGGAGAGTCGAGCGAGGGAGCGGGAGGATTGTCAGACCGGAGAGAGAGTGAAACAGAGGCGAGCGGCTTCTCCTGGCCGGAAAATCACGTGCACGCGCGACAGCGCGGAACCTTGAGAACGGCCGACGGTTGGGCGAAAGCCGACCGTCACGTTCGTTTCCGGCGAAGGAGAAGCGTTTTCCGGCCGACGTTGAGTGCTTTCCGACGATCTGAAAGCAGATCTGGCTTCACACTGCAATTTCTGGCGTTTCTGTACCAGTTTCTCGGCGATTTACGGCAGTTTCCGGCGAAGAACGGCGAACGCCGTTCGAGTCTTCTCCGTCAGATCTACGCGTTTCTGAGGTGGATTTGCGCGATGTTTTTGCAGATCTGCAACCTAGGCGTCCTAATCTACATTTCTGGAAGTTTCTGTGAAGACCAGCGGCAACTGCGGCGGCGCGTGGCGGCGAACGCGGAGGTGGCACCGGCGCGTGAAGGAGCGTGCGAAAGCGCGTGACGGCGCGTGTCCCTCGTTTCGTCCCTTTTTTCAGACAGAACCTTCTCCACCCCTTGATGTGCAGATTTGTGCAAGTTATTTTGTGATTTGAAGATATTTGGTTACAGCTTTAATGTTTTTAACTTACAGAATGCTTTGTTCACGTTTTTGCACTGATTTAGTTTGTGTAAGTAGGTTTTAATTTAGTTTGTTAGAGCTACAATGTAACTTGATTAGGAATGTTATGATTATTTATATTTTATAAGATATTTTATAAATGTGAAGTTGCGTATTAGGGAGTTTAATATTTTTAAGTGATTAGTTACCACTTAAATGATATAATTTGTATGTTAGAAGCCGACATAAGATAACATATAGTTGTTTATTATAATATGTAACCATAGATTAATATGGATAGACATATAGCATATGATTTGTGTGACTTTAAGTATAAACTAGAATATTTATAAATTTTAATGTACTTATTTCATTTAATTCATGGATAAAAATATAAGAAGTTAGTAAAATAAATATATTCATTATACCTAGATATAGGATAGTAAATAAATTAAGAGATTTTATTATTACATGAGTAGAATTAATCTTGGTAGCATGGATGATCGACATTTATATATAGTAATTAGGTGAAATTGAAAGTTTTAACATATCTTGTTAATCAAGTTTAGGTTAAATTTAGTTATTTATTTGATGTCTTATCATTTTAATTTGTTAAATAAACTCTAGAGTTTATTTACCGTTAATATTTAATTAATTTAATAAGCATCAATTTTTATAGAACGATACCCATACTTATCATTATATTATTTGTTCCACATATATATTTCTATGTAGAATTTGACCGAACAATGCTCCAAAAAAAAGATCCTAACTATTGTGCACAAAACTTAGGGAGTACAAAAAGGTGTTATAGGGACTACGCTTGCATCAGGATGGATGGTGCCATTCTCTGATTCGGACGACGACCGTAAGGCCACCAAACGGGTCATGGACTTCACGCTGGCATAGTAACTTTTTATTCTTGGAAAGCAGAATTCTGTCTCTCCAGGCTACCTTTGCCTTGTCCAATGTAGTAAACGTCACATTGGCTTCACCTTTATTATACCACAACACTTCTCACAGGGTTCTTTATCCATGAGCAAAGCCACAGAACATTAAACTTAAATTTTCAATAAACTTCTTACTAATGTGGGACTAGTCCTATTAGAAAATGTCCACTATTTTCTGGAAGTTTTTGGACCCATATTGTGGGAATTTTTACTAATGTGAGAGATTCACATGCAACTATTTTCTTTATTTACTTTTTTTTTTTGGGATAGAAATGTAAATTTACATTGATAAAACGTAGTATATAAAAGTATATGGAGTATTACAAGAATATCTGCTATTTTTTTGTAGGTTTTTGGGCCCATTGGTTAATGGTGAATATCCGCAAAGCATGCGAACCCTTGTCGGAAACCGATTGCTGAAGTTCACCAGAGCACAATCGCAGTTGTTAAAAGGGTCGTTTGACTTCATCGGATTAAACTATTATACTACAAATTATGTAGCCTACACACCTAACCTTAATTCTACACCTCCGAGCTACTTGATAGATTACCGTGCTGAACTTCTGAGTAAGAAGAGAAAACCCTACTAGCAAGTTCTATGTTTCTTATGCATCTATGCTAACTAGGCACTACCGTTTTTCTTTTTCTTTTTTCTTTTCCCGGTGGCAGGCGAGCGAAACGGGATCCTCATTGGTCCACAGGTATCTGCTAAAATTATATTTGAATACCAAGCCTTGTTAGTAATTTTGAACAAATTCATAATAGTTGTAGTCTTGTATCTTCTTTTCCTAATTTTCCAGTCTTAGAGATTGTCTTGGGCTGTGAGATATATCTTGCTATGATGGACATGGTGCAATAGTAGGACCTACAAAAATATACCAATTTGTTCCCTCAAGCTCCCTCATATAATGATCCTCATTTTCTTTTTAACCGCTGGCTGCATCAAGTTGGATCCATGTTTATCCTAGAGGACTTCAAGATGTCTTGCTGTACGTTAAGAAAAAGAATCATAATCCACCAGTCTACATTACTGAAAGTGGTAATTTCTTATTTCTTTTTTTTTTCTTAATTAAAAAATATAGTAGTTAGATCACAGTTTAAGCCAAATATCTATGACCATATTGTAGGATTTGATGAATTCAATAATGCCACCTTGTCGCTTCAGGAAGCTCTTGCAGACAAACATAGAATTGAGTACCATTATGGACAAACGTAAAAATCTCTCGCTCCACCTCCCAAGTGTCATTGGCTTTGACGTCCTTGTTTATTTTTGAAACAGGAGAGGCGTTAACGTGAAAGGATACTTTATATGGTCATTGCTGGACAACTTTGATTGGACCTCAGGCTACACCGTTCGCTTTGGCATCTGTTATGTTGACTATAAGAATGGATTGAAAGGTATCCTAAGCTTTCAGCTCATTGGTTCAAGAGTTTCCTCAAGAAAGAGGTATGAGATGCTCATATAATATCAAGTATTTTTATTATTCCCAATCTTACATTTATAAATGAAATGTGTCAAATACTGCTCTTCTTTAATAAAAGAAATATAATATTAAGAACTTTTTATTAGTCTAACCTTATCAAGAAACTGAAGATTGTTTCTTCACACCCCCGCCCCCGGGGCCCCGGGTGTGGCAGCGCAGCACAATGTGATCCCCATCCGTCAAAAGTTTTGTACAGAATAAATTAGGTCTTCGTTTTAATATTTTCATAGCCATATGAACATATCTTATGGTAACTGACATAGAAGGCTAGTTTTGAAATTTCGATCCAAAATTAATGATGAAGCAAGTTAGTTCTAATACTAATTTGTAAGAAGAAAATTTTAGTTGTACAGTAGTGCCCCTTTAACGTACTAGTATCTTGGCGCATGACTTCAACATGAAAATTCATGTATCCATCTGTTTTGTTGAAAATTCATGAAAATTTATGTTATGAAGCGGAGGGCGACTCTGCAGATTTTCTACGTTTCTAAACAGCTTCTACTTTATGCACTTCTACGAGAAAAAATTGATTTCATTAGAGAAGCATAGAAAGCAGCTATTAGGGATGATATAGGATCATATTTTAAAAAGTTTGGAGTATAAAAAAATGTTTAAAGATTAATATAGCCATTCCCACACTACGTGTTGTATAATTAAGATATCTATATATAGTGTCGATTTCTTGCTTAGTTCTAGATTTAAAAAAAAAATGAAAGAAAGAAATTTCCCCGAATGATTGTAAACAACCATTTGTTGCTAATGCTTGAATTTCGAAGTAGGCAAACAAGTCAAGGAAAAATCATGGTCAATTATATCAATGTGGTATCCCTCAAATAGAAGTCATATCAATCTATACACCATCGTTTTTTGATCATGCCTGTGGGATTTGGATTTTTCTTGTTTGTCTTTGCTTTGTTGCTTATTTCGCTGCTATCGGACTTATAGTGGACTTGATCAAGCGGTTCATACTAAGTCCTGCCAGTTGGATCTTGCATTAGATTCTAATAAGATACAGTCTCTAATAGGCTGGCCGACCTGATTTGCCCACTTGATCAAATCAATTGCCGGCATTGACTGGCCAACTTGTTCTAATTGGCTGAACTGCGCACTGCCAGGACTCCACAAGTGACACTTACAGAGAACTAACACAAAAGAGAAAGGACTAATTACCCATTAATATTAAAAGAAAAACTTCTCTGCAAGAAAATCATCTGGCTTTGTTTAACAAAACCCCCCTCCCCCCCCCCCCCCCCCCCCCCCCCCCCGCAAAAAAAAAAGAAGGTGAAATAACTTTTAGGTGAAATACATACATTAATCGTACACAAAGTTCGCTGAATGCAACTTATTTCTAGTGTATGCTTTTGTACCAATAACTTTTTAAATTTTCATTTATTCAGTAACGTTTTAACTGAAGACCTTCTGCTGTAATTATTACAATTTTTGGATATTTAAGTGGAACCAACGCATGAACTGTTTTTCATCCTCAAATGGATGTACTTAACATTTCTTCTCTTTTTTTTTTTTTGGTGAAAAGATGAATTTGTATTATAATAGTGACAAAAAGCCATGAAAAAATGAACGTTAGAAGTTTCTAAATATTATTCAAAATAATATTTTTTTATAAAGATTTTTTTAAATAAATAAATTCTCTCTTGTACAATTTTTTTTTTTTTTACTTTGGTCAATGAGATTGAAATATTAATTTTTTTATTCTAAAATATTTTCTATTACATTAAACCAATATGCAGTAAATATAAACTAAAAAAATATCTTAAAAATTTTTGCAGATAAATGCCTCCTTTTAGTTGATATAAGACATAATTCACAATTGTTTTGTGCTTAAAATGGCCCAGAGTTAAGGGGCATTTCATACTTATAATAATCTAGGTAGATGTTTTAAATATATAAGTTAAAAAAAAAGAAGTTCAAACTAAGAATCGCTGAAATATTTTTTCATTATTTAACACCCTGTCTGTCGTTTTCTGTGCAACGTTTGCGTCTACGAAGTTCTGCGGTACTTCCTTATAAAAACATCAATTTTAACCAACATAAGACCCACCAAGCCCCTATGGCAGCATTTCGTAGCTACCTCCTATGGGGTCTCCTAGTTCTTCTTGGCTCATTTGCAGGCAGCACTGCCGTCAGACTAAGCCATTCAACTGCTTACCTGAACCGGAGCAGTTTTCAGGAAGGCTTCATTTTTGGGACGGCATCGGCTTCTTATCAGGTAATTCAAAATAGTTTATAAGAAAGCTCTTCTTTAAGTATCCTGAGATCTCAGGGAAGATGAATATTGCCTACCCATCTATGTTCGTTCTGATTCCAGTATGAAGGCGCAGCGAAAGAAGGTGGAAAAGGACCGTCTATATTGTTGGGTTGGTCCAGCCCATATTCGGGGACTTATTATTGGGTCCAATTAGGGTAATGTGGCCCTAAGGTTTAAAAGAAAAAATATAGGGTTTTTTTCTTTAAGAGAAGAGGTGAGTGGCCGTAAAAAAAAAAAAAAAAAAAAAAAAGAGAGAAAAGAAAAGAGCAGAATTTCACAGGAATTAAAGGCCCTGCGCAGCAGTTGATCAAACGTTTGATCAAGGACGATCCGTGGTCCGATTGAGCTATTTTTTGTCAGCAGGTTCGGGATTAGGTGTTCTTCATTGTAAACGGTTGGATCGTCATTTGGAGCTCTTGAAGTCAGCAGATTGTGGTCGAAAATCTGGGTGATATTTCTCCAACTTTTCTTGGTTAAGTTGTTGTTTATAACTTGTTCTTCACTATTTATTGGTGATTCTATTGTTGTTGAATCAGTAAATCTTTGTCCTGTTGCTATTGTTAAGGACTTGATTGGGTTGTATCCTAACGATTGATATAGTGGAGATTTGGGTGGACTCCGTGATCGGTCCCGTGGTTTTTTTTATCCTTCACATTGGAGGAGTTTTTCAGCGTAGAAATTCTTTTGTGTTGACTGTGATTTGATTATTTTACTTGTGATTTGAATACATTGTTGGTGTTTTAGTATTTCCTCATAGGTTCAATCAAAGTGGGAAACTTTATACGTCGTTTTTCCCATCAGAGTGGTATCAAGAGCTTAGGTTGTGGTTGTTTTATCTTTGGATTTGATTGAACGATGGAACTAAGCACTAACAGGATGATTAGTTTGAATGGACGAAATTATCATGTTTGGAAGGGTAAGATGGAAGATTTGCTTTATGTGAAGCGTTGGCACTTACCGGTGTTTAGTGAAACTAGACCAGATAACATGAGTGAGGCCGATTGGACTCTTGAGCATAAAATTGTATGCGGGTTCATTCGACAATTTGTAGATGAGAATGTTTTCAATCACATTAGTAAAGAAACACATGCTCGGACTCTATGGAACAAACTTGAATCTTTGTATGCTCGAAAGACTGGAAATAATAAGATGTATTTGATGAAGCAACTTATTAGCTTGAAATACAAAGATGGGCAATCCATATCTGATCATTTGAATGAGTTTCAGGGAATGTTAGATCAACTTTCAGGCATGAATATGAAGTTTGAAGATGAAGTACAAGGACTTTGGTTACTTGGTACTTTACCAGAATCTTGGGAAACATTTCGTATGTCAGTGAGTAACTCTGCTCCCGATGGAATTGTCACTATGGATTTTGCCAAGACTAGTATTTTGAATGAAGAGATGAGAAGAAAGAGTCAGGGTTCTTTGTCTCATTCTGAAGCTTTGGTTGTTGAAAATAGGGGGAGAAGTCATAGTAGAGGTCCGAGAGGTTATAACAAAAGTCGAAGTAAGTCTAGATCATGGCATAAAAATGTAGAGTGCCATCATTGTGGCAAGATGGGTCATATCAAGAAAAATTGCTTCCAGCTAAAAAATGAAAAGAAAAATGATAAAGGTAGAAATGAGAAGAAGAAAGTTAATGAAAGTGAGGAGAAGAAGGACAACAATGATAATGATCGAGTTGCAGCAGCTACTAATGAACTTGTTATTGTGTGCTATGATGATAATGTGAATTTTGCAAGCAATGAGACAAGTTGGGTAATTGATAGTGGTGCTTCTCTTCATATTACTTCCAAGAGAGAGTTCTTTACTTCTTATACTCCTAGAAACTTTGGCATATTGAAGATGGGTAATGATTGCTTGGCTAAAGTTGCAGGTATGGGAGATGTATGCTTGGAGATCGTAATGGATCTAAGTTGGTTCTCAAGAATGTTAAACATGTACCAGAAATTCGCTTGAATTTGATTTCTACCGAACAACTTGATGATGAAGGTTTTTGCAATATCTTCAATAATGGACAATGGAAACTTACTAAGGGTTCATTAGTTATGGCTAGAGGCAAGAAAGAGTCTTCTTTGTATTTGTTTCAGGCCAAGATTTCCAAGAACACTTGTAATGTAGTGGAAGATGGAAATGCAAGTGCTTTATGTCATAAAAGATTAAGTCACATAAGTGAGAAGGGCATGAATGTGTTGGCAAAGAAGAACTTGTTATCTGGGATTAAGAGTGCAAAACTTGAGAAGTGTGCACATTGTTTAGCTGGAAAATAGAAAAGAGTTTCATTCTATAGTCACCCTCCTTCAAGAAAATCAGATTTCTTGGAGTTAGTACACTCAGATGTTTGTGGCCCAGTCAACCCGAGGACGCTTGGTGGAGCATCCTACTTTGTGACCTTTATTGATGACTACTCAAGAAAGGTTTGGGTTTATGTTTTGATGTCAAAAGATCAAGTGCTAGATGTATTTAAGCAGTTTCAAGTTTCAGTAGAGCGGCAAATTGGAAAGAAGTTGAAATGCATTCGATCAGACAATGGTGGTGAGTACATTGGACCATTTGATGAGTATTGTAGGCAACATGGTATTCGACATCAGAAGACACCTCCAAAAACACCTCAATTGAATGGTATAGCGGAAAGAATGAACAGGACATTGGTTGAGAGAGTTAGATGCATGATTTCAAATGCTAACCTGCCAAAGACATTTTGGGGTGAGGCATTACTTACAGCAACTTATGTTATCAATTTATCTCCAACTGTTGCTTTAGATGGTGATGTACCAGATAGAATTTGGTTTGGCAAGGATGTTTCCTATAACTATCTAAGAGTATTTGGTTGCAAAGCATTTGTTCATATTCCAAAAGATGAGAGGTCTAAGTTAGATGTCAAGACACGAGAATGTATATTTCTTGGTTATGGTTCTGATGAATTTGGCTACAGGTGTTATGATCCAGCTGTGAAGAAAATTGTGAGGAGTTGTGATGTTGTATTTTTTAAGAATCAAAATATGACATATATTGGCCAGAGTGAGAAGAATATGTCACGAGGCTTTAAGATTAGTATTGATATTGATCTAATTCCTTCAAATGATTTACAACGACAGTTGCCAGAACAAGTTGAAAGTGATATTCAGCATGATGTTCAGGATCAGGTTCAAAATGACCAACAGGGTGCAGATAATAGTGATACTCAGACAGATAATGTTGTTGATGTTCAGCAGAATCCATCTTCAGTTCCACTATTGAGGAGGTCTACTAGAGGTCGCCATCCATCCTCTAGATACTCTACTGAGGAGTATGTATTGTTGACTGATGTAGGTGAGCCTGAGAGCTTTGAAGAAGCAGCAGAGGATGTGGATAAGAAAAAATGGGTTGATGCAATGCAAGATGAGTTGAAATCTTTGCATGATAATCAAACATTTGAGTTGGTGACATTGCCTAAAGGCAAGAAAGCTTTGAAGAATCGTTAGATTTATAGATTGAAGCATGATGAAAATTCTTCACAACCCCGATACAAAGCCAGACTAGTTGTTAAAGGTTTCAGTCAGAAAAAGGGAATTGATTATGATGAGATTTTCTCACCTGTTGTGAAAATGTCCTCAATTCGAGTGGTTTTGGGATTGGCTGTCAGTCTTGATCTTGAAATTGAGCAAATGGATGTAAAGACTGCTTTTCTTCATGGTGACCTAAATGAAAAAATTTATATGGAGCAACCAGAGGGTTTTAAAGAAAAAGGTAAAGAGAACTATGTTTGCAAGCTAAAGAAAAGTTTATATGGCTTAAAACAGGCACTGAGACAATAGTATCAAAAATTTGAGTCTTTTATGGGGGAGCAAGCCTATAAGAAGACAAATTCTGATCATTGTGTATTTGTGCAGAAGTTCTCAGATGATGATTTTATCATTCTACTACTTTATGTAGATGACATGCTTATAGTTGGTAAGAATGCTGCAAGAATTGAAAAGTTGAAGCAGGAGTTAAGTAAGTCATTCTCAATGAAAGACTTAGGCTCAATGAAGCAAATTCTTGGTATGAGAGTTAGTCGTGACAGAAAAGCCAAGAAGTTGTGGTTGTCTCAAGAGGAGTACATTAAGAAAGTACTTCAGAGGTTTTGTATGGATAAAGCTAAAGTGGTGAGCACGCCTCTTGCTACACACTTTAAGCTTAGTAAGAAACAATGTCCTACAGATGAGGAAGACAGAAAAGATATGGAAAGAGTTCCTTATGCTTCGGTTGTTGGTTGTTTAATGTATGCAATGATTTGTACAAGGCCAGATATAGCTCATGTAGTTGGAGTAGTTAGCAGATTTACTTCTAATCCTGGAAGAGAACATTGGAATGCAGTGAAGTGGATTCTAAGGTATCTTCGAGGCACTTCTAGTTTGAAACTTTCATTTGGGAGTGATAAGCCTATTCTTGTGGGATATACAGATTCTGACATGGCAGGAGATATTGATAATAGAAGATCTACTTCAGGCTACTTGATTAAATTTTCAGGGGGAGCTGTGGCATGGCAATCAAGATTACAAAAATGTATTGCTCTATCTACAACAGAAGCAGAATTTATTGCAGCAACGGAAGCATGTAAAGAGTTGCTTTGGATGAAGGAATTCATAAAAGAACTTGGTTTCGTGCAAGAAAAGTATGTGTTATTTTGTGATAGTCAAAGTGCTATACGTCTTGCTAAGAACTCTACTTTTCATCAAAGGTCAAAGCATATTGATGTAAGGTATTATTGGATACGAGATATAATGGAAACCAAAGAGGTTGCACTTGAAAAGGTACATACTGAGGATAATGGTTCTGATATGATGACAAAGGCTCTATGGCGAGAAAAGTTTGAGTTTTGTCGGCATGAGGTCGGTTTGGATTGTGCTTGAGAAATGAACATATGGAATCTCTCTCATTTGGGCTGGAGGGGGAGAATTGTTGGGTTGGTCCAGCCCATATTCGGGGACTTATTATTGGGTCCAATTAGGGTAATGTGGCCCTAAGGTTTAAAATAAAAAATATAGGGTTTTTTTCTTTAAGAGAAGATGTGAGTGGCCGTCAAAAAAAAAAAAAAAAAGAGAGAGAAAAGAAAAGAGCAGAATTTCGCAGGAATTAAAGGCCCTGCGCAGCAGTTGATCAAACGTTTGATCAAGGACGATCCGTGGTCCGATTGAGCTGATTTTTTGTCAGCAGGTTCGGGATTGGGTGTTCTTCATTGTGAACGGTTGGATCGTCGTTTGGAGCTCTTGAAGTCAGCAGATTGTGGTCGAAAATCTGGGTGATATTTCTCCAACTTTTCTTGGTTAAGTTGTTGTTTACAACTTGTTATTCACTATTTATTGGTGATTCTATTGTTGTTGAATCAGTAAATCTTTGTCCTATTGCTATTGTTAAGGACTTGATTGGGTTGTATCCTAACGATTGATATAGTGGAGATTTGGGTGGACTCCGTGATCGGTCCCGTGGTTTTTTTTATCCTTCACATTGGAGGAGTTTTTCCATGTAGAAATTCTTTTGTGTTGACTGTGATTTGATTATTTTACTTGTGATTCGAATACATCGTTGGTGTTTTAGTATTTCCTCATAGGTTCAATCAAAGTGGGAAACTTTATACGTCGTTTTTCCCATCATATATGGGATACCTACACTCATAGATATCCAGATTCCTCTCTGATCTCTCTTTTCTTTGATGGAACGAAATTCTTGTTAAAATTATTATTTCACTTTTTTGAGTATAGTTGATGGAGAGGAAGAGCAATAATTGGCACCAAAAGAGGCGTACAAGTTTTTATTTTTTATTTTTTATTAATTCTTATTCTATACAGAAATCGAGGCTCTTTTAGACCTCTTCTCTGTCCATTATACAGAAGTCAAGTTATTTTAGTCGATGCCAAGAGTAAGAAAGAAAATGATTGGTGCTTGGTATCACTTTCACTTTTGAAAGGGGCGTACCCAAATGAAGCGTACATGTTTATTTGTTATTTATTTTGATTCTAATATTTTTCAGACGACTTGTCTTTCCATTCTCAACGGCCAAATTGTGTTATGGTGTTATGACGTCGTTGTCATGTCTAGAAATGGATAAACAACTTGACTGGAATACCAAACAGCTGTCGCCATTTAATAGCACTAAATTTCTCATATCCTCTATAAAAAGAAGGTGGCAGACGTTATTCTGATTTCAAGTAATTATTAGCTCAAGAAGTTCATTTAGAATATCTCCTATAAGGTATGGTGCACATTTATGAAAGTCTATTATGACAATTTAGCTTTCTAGTTAATAATTCTCACTTAATGTTAGATGATTAAAAAGAAAATATTTTAATCCTTTATAACATTCAACGTTTCTCCATGTTACAGGAAGATGTTCACATTATGAATGAAATGGGTTTAGATGCATATAGATTCTTAATCTCATGGTCCTAGGTTTTACCATATAAGATTCTTATTTGTGTCAACTTTACTTTGTCATTAAAGTTCAAGCGCAAAAGATGAAAATAAAGAAAAAATAAATAAACTATGTCATAAGTTGGGGGGGGGGGGAAATTGGGAAGGAATCAAATACTACAATGACCTTATCAATGAGCTCCTATCTAAAGGTAGCCATTCAATCTTATAACTACATCATATATAATTATTTTATCATATGTTTTTGTTGTTTACTTCATAGTTTCCTATAATTAAGCACAAGTCTAAAGCCTTTTGTGATACTTTTCCATTGGAATCTTTCCCAAGTTTTGGAAGACGAGTATGGTGGTTTCTTGCGTCCTCAATTTGTGTAAGTGATGAATCAATTCACTTATCAACACACTTTCAGTTCTATCATGGGTGCTAATTAAATGCATAATGGAGAACCCACATGAGGGTACTTTATGTATTTCTTCTTATGTTTAACTATTAAAAGCTTATTGAGATAATATGGGTTTCACAATTAAGAGAAGATTTAATTATAGTATAAGATATTATTAAAGATTCGTGTTATCTTATATTAGAAGTATGAAAATTAGCTCTAATACTATACTAAAGTATAAAAATTCAATTCAAAATTTTATAACATTAAATTTGATGTCATACAATTAAACACATATCAATAGTAATTACCCCCTTAATATATCTAGAATTGAACCTCCAACCTATTTATCTTGGCTAAACTCTTATACAATTTCAGACTAAACTAATGACCATTTTTCAAGCTGGAATCTTTATGTTTTGTTGCCTTTAGCCTTACAGCTCAGCCCTTGCTCTAATTATAAATAACCATCCCTTCTGGGTTCAATGTCTAAATAATCGGCTAACCTTTTTATGTATATTGTTGCACACACACAAAAATAAAAAATAAAAGCGATGATTTCCGGACTATTCCGAGCTTTGCTTCAAGGAATTTGGTGACCGGGTGAAGCACTGGATTACATTAAATGCGCCACTGAGCCTCAGCTTAGGTGGTTATGCACTCGGGCTTCTAGCACCGGATCGTTGCTCCGACTGGCAAAATCTGAACTGCACCGGCGGAAACTCTACCACGGAGCCATATTTGGCCGCACATCACTAGCTTCTTGCCCATGCTGCTGCTGCTGTTAAGCTGTACCGGCAAAAATATCAGGTTCAATACCCAAACTGCTTTTAAAGTGTACCTGTGATATTTGCGTTGGATTGCTCAGACTTCCTGAGCTCGATTAATCCATGTTGTGATCATAATAACGAGGATTAACTTAGATAAAAGCCAACTAAAAGTTGTGTTCTGTATGAATATTGAATATGTGCAGGCAAGACAAAAAGGCGTTGTAGGAGTAACGCTGGTGACGAACTGGTTTGTGCCGTACTCTAACTCGAGGCGTGATCGTAGTGCCGCACAAAGAGCCCTTGATTTCAACTTTGGATGCTCAGTGGCGCTATAATAGTTTGTCACTTACTTCTACTGATAATTATTTGTGTTCCTCTGTTTATATTCAAGAGATTCGAGCTAGCGACTTGAACTCTTCCGATACCCACTAGTTTTCCAGATCTAGAGGGAGAAAATAGAATCAAAACTGGACAGTATTTTGGAACTGTGGGTTAAGGATGAAAATGAAAAGTAATATATGGTGAAAGACAATCCTTTTGGAGACTTTAAGGGGATGTACTGTCACCTTTCAAAAGGATCCTAGACTTTCTCTGATCAGGATCATGGATGGCAAGTTTTTGATTGCACTGCCGAAGGTTTGATGGTAATCTACTTCATTTTAATCCTTGAGTGGTTTAGACTACTGTGTTACATTTGTTCTTAACTAAACTCTGCTATATTTCACAGTGCTGCTTGCTTTTGTCCATGATGCCACTTGAAATTGTTGGTGAGAAAATAGAACCTGGACGATTTTATGGTGCAATGAATGTCCTTTCTCTACAGGTGAAAATTGACTTCCAGTAGTATTTTGCTTTAAACTAACTTCTAGTAGCATTTTGCTTTAAACTGAAATCATGACTTTCTTTAAATCTTCAAAGGCTCTTTAAGATTTTGGGTCACATTTAAAGTTATTCTTCTTAAGGAGCTTGGTAAATGGCGTTGCAATCTTCCCATAATTTGCTATGAATTGCCTATAATACCCCATGAATCCAAGAAAACCCCTAAGCCCTTTAAGTTATTTTGGTTTAATCCAATTAACCATATCTTGTACTTTTTCCTTGTCCATAGATACACCTTTATCACTAATCACATGACCCAAGTATTTCACTAGACTTTAGCCAAAAGAACACTTTGCTTAACATATAACTCATGTGCCTTGAGTATCCCAAAAACTTCCTTGACATGCCCCAAATGCTCTTGCCAACTTTTGCTATAAATTAAGATATTGTCAAAAAAAATCTAAAACAAACCTCCTAAGGAGGTCTTTAAAAATCGAGTTCCTCAAGGCCTAAAATGTAAATGAGGCATTGCAAAGTCCAAATGGCATGACTAGGTACTTATAGTGGCCTTGGTAGGTTTGAAATGTTTTCTTATAGATATCCTTAGACTACATCTTTATCTGATGATAGCCTAATTTCAAGTCAAGTTTTGTGAAATATCTTACCCCATGTAACTTATCTATAAGCTTCTCGACTATAGGGATCGAAAATTTATCATTAACTGTTTCTTTATTTAATACTCTATAATCAACATAGAGCCTCTAAGAACCATCCTATTTCTTTACCAAGAGTACTAAAGATGAACACAAACTAGTGTTGAATCTAATAACCCTGGCTTCTAGTAATGACTTAACCATCTTCTTCAACTCCCTTTTTTGGTGGTGGGGATATTGATAAGGTCTTAAGGCTACTAGTTCACTTCCTTCCTTAAGGGGTATTCTGTGATTAAATTCCCTAGCTGGTAGGAGTCTTTTCGGTTCCTTAAATAACTTTTCAAACTTTTCTAACAACTCATTTAGTCCCTTCCTGAGTTCCCCCTCAAACTCTACTTTTAAAGCATGCACCATACCTTTCACTAGCTTAGAAATATTAGATTCTCTTGCAACATCACATTGCATTGTAACCACTTGCACTAAAAGCCCAAACCATTCTTGCTTCAACTCCTTACAATATTTATTTTCATCTACCAGCAAATTCCCCCAATCTTTAATCTTTGTAATGTGACCAATTTACCTTTAATTCTAAAAACCATTTGCATGAACTCGAAATCCCAAAGGATGGGCCCAAGTGTTTTCAACCATTAAGGTTCTAAGATTACTCATGTTCTTGGCATAGATAGTACATAAAAATCCAGCTTCATAGTCACTCCTTGAATGGTTAAAACCAAGTCTTTACATATTCCTTCACTTTTTAACTTATCCCCATTCACCATTTCCACTTTCAGGTCCTTGCCTTCACTTACTTTAAGGCCCCATTTATGCACCAGTTGGATGCTTACAAAGTTATGCATGCTTCCAAAGTTGATTAACACACACACTTTCTTCATTTCTTACCCCATCGAGCCTCTCACTCTCATGGTTTGAGGAGTAGTAGACCTTTATATGGCCTTAAAGGATACCTTTAGTTGTTTTCATTTGTTTTGAGCTCTGTTTCAACCAATTCCAACACTACACTATCATTGTCATCATCATCCTCTTCTCTAATTAACATAAATAATTTTTTTTTTACAACAATGACCCATGATATACTTTTCATCACAATTAAAACATAAGTCTTTTTCTTTTCTCTCTTGGATTTCCTTAGGAGACAACTTCTTAGTAGAGCTTATTGATCCTTCATTCTTGTTCTAGCTAGTGTTTACATTTCCATAATTTTTTTAAACCGTTACTTTTTCTCTCTAACTATTAGTATAATCATCCTCCCACAAATATGCTAAGCCTATAGCATCTACTAAATCTACTAGTTTTTGATATCACACTTCCTTCAAAAGACCATCTTTCAACCCAAGTAGGAAACGGTATCGTGTGGTAATGGAAGCACAAATCTAACTAGGAGAGTATAAAAAAAAGGCTCATTTGAGACAGCTCAGGTTCCTAGATGAGTTCCAACATGACTTGTAGGAGGCCAATGCAACAACGAGGTTAGAGTGTGTCTTGGAGAAGGAGATTGAGATTGTGCTGTGTGCACAAGAGAAAGGTCAGCTTTAAGTTAGGCTAGATTAAGTGCCAAAACAAGCACTAGATGAATTACTCAAGCAATGCTTGCAACAAAAGAGAGATGGAAAAGGAGAGTCTGAAAAGTAGTGTGGCAACTTCTAGTAGCAAAAAGCCAAATGGACTTCAATGTACGCCCCATAGCAGGTCATCATTCTCTGACCTGTCAAGTCAATTAGTCACCAGCACATTCTTTTTCCACCTGGGAAGGCCATTGGAGTGTCTCTAGTGAGTAGACTTTTGAAGGGACAAAATTGCCCTTAGAGTTTATTGGGCTTCTTTTTATAATTGTCCCTAATATATTAGTATTTAATTTAACACAGTAGTTGTAATTCTGCCAAACTCAACCTTGAGGTCAAGATTGTTTAAAGGGGAAGGAATTGTCATAGGCATAAATGTGGCAAACATATTATCTTGTAGTTGGTAGTTTTATGGGGCCCTTGTGTAGACTTTAGTGGAAGTGGGACTGGACTTTTATGGAAAAAGATGTGGTTGGTGGGCATTTAATGTAATGGGGGCAAAATTGTAATGGTGGTTGGCTATATAAGAGGTGATAACCATGAATGAAAGAGGAAGACGAGTTTACACAAGCTTTGGCTTATGTCTTGGTGTTGTGTCCCCTTATGATGCAGAGTTGTTGCATCCTTGATGATGCAATTGTGCATTGTCCAATCTGATGTTGATGTGCCATTTCCATTATGATGCAGATGTGTTATGTCCACTTTGAGGCATGAAAGATAACTTCTACAAATCCAAATCAACCTCACTCAAACCAAGTCAAGATTAGGATTCCAGAAGATTGCAATAGAACAATAATTCCCTTGTTATGTATTAGGCTTATTTTATTAGTCCCTTACTTATTAATATGTATATATTTTTGTATTAGTAAACAAGTAGGCTTGAATCGTAAGGATAAATATTTCCATTGCCACTACAAAGTTAACTTGGACATCTTTCCTTTCATTATGAACTCTTGTTATAGTTATGTCTTATATTTAACATAACTAATTGACATTTTTATTAAAGATGCTTAAATCTAATCTCATATTAAGAATGAAGATACATGAGTTTAGTATGATATTAGATAAGAATATATCTCTTATTGCCCTTGAATATTAAGATAGACTTTTTTACTTTAACATAATATCAAAATCATGACCTACATCCTAATGTTATCTCTTTTGCACGTAAATTATTATCCATGTCAATTTTTGTCGGCCTTTAGCAACAAGGAGCAAGAAGCCAAATGGACTTCAACACTTGCCCCACAACAAGTCATCATTCTCCAATTCATCTAGTAGATTAGTCACTAGTGGATTCTTCTTCCAGGGGGAAGGCAATATCTCCAATGAGTAAACTTTTGAAAGGATAAAATTGCCCTTATAGTTCATTGGGCTTCTTTTTATAATTGTCCCTAATATATTAGTATTTAATTTAGTAGGTAATAGGACGTGTTATATTTAGCACAATAGTTGTAATTTTGGCACACTCAACCTTGAGGTCAAGGTTGTTTAAAGGGGGAAGGACTTGTCATAGGCATAAATGAGGCAAACATATTATCTTGTAATTGGTAGTTTTGTAAAGCCCTTATGTAGACTTTAGTGGAAATGGGATTGGGCTTCTACGGCGAAAGATGTGGTTGGTGGGCATTTAATGTAATGGGGGCAAAACTATAATGGTGGTTGGCTATATAAAAGGAGACAACCATGAATGAAAGAGGAAGATGAGTTTACACAAAGCTTTGGCTTGTGTCTCAGTGTTGTGTCCCTTTATGATGCAGAGTTGTTGCGTCTTTAATGATGCATAGTTGTTGTGTCCTTAATGATGCAATTGTGCATTGTCCAATTTGATGTTGATGTGCCATTTCCATTATGATGCAGATGTGTTATGTCCACTTTGAGGCATGGAAGATAACTTCTACAAATCCAAATCAACCTCACTCAAACCAAGTCAAGATTGGGATTCCAGAAAACTACAACAGAACAATAACTCCCTTGTTATTTATTTGGCTTATTTTATTAGTCCCTTACTTATTAATATGTATATACTTTTGTATTAGTAAACAAGTAGGCTTAGATCGTAAGGATAAATATTGCCACTACCACTGCAAAGTTAACTTGGACATCTTTCCTCTCACTATGAACTCTTGTTAGAGTTATGTCTTATATTCAACAGAACTAATTGACATTTTTATTGAAGATGCTTATATTTAATCTCATATTAAGAATGAAGATACATGAGTTTAGTATGATATGAGATAAGAATATATCTTTTATTGCCCATGAATATTAGGATAGACTTCTTTACTTTAACATAATATCATGACCCATTTCCTAATGTTATCCCTTTTGCATGCAAATTATTGTCCATGTCAATTATTGTCGGCCTCTAGTAGCGAGGAGCAAGAAGCCGAATGGACTTCAACACCCACCCCAAAGCAAGTCGTCACTCTCCAATTTGTCTAGTAGATTTGTCACCAGTACATTCTTCTTTCGCAGGGGAAGGTCACAAAAGTATCTCTGATGAGTAGACTTTTCAAAGGATAAAATTGCCCTTATGATTTATTGGGCTTCCTTTTATAATTGTCCGTAATATATTATTATTTAATTTAGTAGGCAATAGGATGTGTTATGTTTAGCACAATAGTTATAATTTTGGCACACTCAACCTTGAGGTCAAGGTTGTTTAAAGGGGGAAGGACTTGTCATAGGCATAAATAAGGCAAACATATTATCTTGTAATTGGTAGTTTTGTAAAGCCCTTATCTAGACTTGGGTGGAAATGGGATTGGGCTTTTACGGCAAAAGATGTGGTTGGTGGGCATTTAATGTAATGGGGGCAAAACTATAATGGTGGTTGGCTATATAAGAGGAGACAACCATGAATGAAAGAGGAAGATGAGTTTACACAAAGCTTTGGCTTGTGTCTCAGTGTTGTGTCCCTTTATGATGCAGAGTTGTTACGTCTTTAATGATGCATAGTTGTTGTGTCCTTAATGATGCAATTGTGCATTGTCCAATTTGATGTTGATGTGCCATTTCCATTATGATGCAGATGTGTTATGTCCACTTTGAGGCATGGAAGATAACTTCTACAAATCCAAATCAACCTCACTCAAACCAAGTCAAGATTGGGATTCCAGAAGATTGCAATAGAACAATAACTCCCTTGTTATGTATTAGGCTTATTTTATTAGTCCCTTACTTATTAATATGTATATATTTTTGTATTAGTAAACAAGTAGGCTTAGATCGTAAGGATAAATATTGCCACTACCACTGCAAAGTTAACTTGGACATCTTTCCTCTCACTATGAACTCTTGTTAGAGTTATGTCCTATATTCAACAGAACTAATTGACATTTTAATTGAAGATGCTTAGATTTAATCTCATATTAAGAATGAAGATACATGAGTTTAGTATGATATGAGATAAGAATATATCTTTGATTGCCCATGAATATTAGGATAGACTTCTTTACTTTAACATAATATCATGACCCATTTCCTAATGTTATCCCTTTTGCTTGCAAATTATTGTCCATGTCAATTATTGTCAGCCTCTAGTAGCGAGGAGCAAGAAGCCGAATGGACTTCAACACCCACCCCAAAGCAAGTCGTCACTCTCCAATTTGTCTAGTAGATTTGTCACCAGTACATTCTTCTTTCGCATGGGAAGGTCGCAAAAGTATCTCCGATGAGTAGACTTTTGAAAGGACAAAATTGCCCTTATGATTTATTGGGCTTCCTTTTATAATTATCCTTAATATATTAGTATTTAATTTAGTAGGCAATAAGATGTGTTATGTTTAGCACAATAGTTGTAATTTTGGCACACTCAACCTTGAGGTCAAGGTTATTTAAAGGGGGAAGGAATTGTCACAGGCATAAATAAGGCAAACATATTATCTTGTAATTGGTAGTTTTGTACGTCCTTTATGTAGACTTCGGTGGAAATGGGATTGGACTCTTATAGCAAAAGATGTGGTTGGTGGGCATTTAATATAAAGGGGGCAAAGCTGTAATGGTGGTTGATTATGTAAGAGGTGACAATCATGAATGAAATGAGGAAGATGAGTTTATGCAAAGCTTTGGCTTATGTCTCAGTGGCATGTCCCCTTGCGTTGTAAAGGTGCTATGTCCGTAATGATGCGGTTGTGTAGTGTCTAATCTAATCCTAATGTCCCATTTCCATTATAATGCGGGTGTGATGTGTTGTTTCTATTATGATGCGGGTGTGATGTGTCCACTTTGATGTGGGGAAGATAGCTCATACATATCCAAATTAACCCCACTTAAACAAAGTTCTTATTAGGATCCTAGAAGACTATGATAGAATAGTAATTCCCTTGTTATGTACTAGGCTTATTTTGTTAGTTTCTTACTTATTAATATGTATATATTTTTGTATTAGTAAACAAGTAGGCCTAGATCATGAGGCTAAATCTTGCCACTATTGCTACAAAATCTACTGGGACGTCTTTCCTTTCACTATGAACTCTTGTTATAGTTATATCCCATCTTCAACATAACTAATTAACATTTTTATTGAAGATGCTTAGATGTAATCTCATATTGAAAATGAAAATACATGAGTTTAGTATTATATTAGATAAGAATATATCTCTTATTGAATATGAATATTAGGAGAGACTTTTTTAGTTTCACATAATATCATAATCATGACCTAGTTCCTAATGTGATCTCCTTTGCATGTAAATTATTGTTGGCCTATGGCAGCAAGGAGTAAAGAGCTAAATGGACTTCAATGCTTGCCCCATAGTAAGTCATCATTCTCCAATCTGTCCAATAGATTAGTCACTAGTGTATTCTTCTTCCACTAGGGAAGGCTGCCAGAGTATCTCCAATGAGTAGACTTTTGTAAGGACAAAATTGCCATTATGGTTTGTTGGGCTTCCTTTTATAATTGTCCTTAATATGTTAGTATTTCATTTAGTAGGCAATAAGATGTGTTATGTTTAGCACAATAGTTGTAATTCTACCAAACTTAACCCTAAGGTCAAGGTTGTTTAAAGGGGGAAGGAATTGTCATAGGCATAAATGTGGCAAACATATTATCTTTTAGTTGGTAGTTTTATAAGGCCCTTGTGTAGACTTTGGTGGAAGTGGGATTGGGCTTTTATGGCAAAAGATGTGGTTGGTGGGCATTTAATGTAATGAAGGCAAAGCTGTAATGGTGGTTGGCTATGTAAGAGGTGACAATTGTGAATTAAAAGAGGAAGACAAGTTTATGCAAAGCTTTGGCTTGTCTCAGTGTTGTGTCTGTGTCCTTGATGATGCAGTTGTGTAATGTCTAATATGATGCTAATGTCCCATTTCCATTATGATGTGAGTGTGATGTGTCATTTCCATTATGATGCGGGTGTGATGTGTCCACTCTAAGGTAGGGAAGATTACTGCTACAGATCCTAATTAACCTTACTCAAACCAAGTTTTGATTAGGATCCCAAAAGACTGTGATAGAATAGTAATTCCCTTATTGTGTATTAGGCTTATTTTGTTAGTTTCTTACTTATTAATATTTATATATTTTTGTATTAGTAAACAAGAAGGCTTAGATTGTGAGGCTAAATCTTGCCACTGCTGCTACAAAGTCAACTTGGATGTCTCTCCTCTCACTATGAACACTTGTTATAATTATGTCCTACCTTCAACATAACTAATTAACATTTTTATTAAAGATGCTTAGATCTAATCTCATATTAAAAATGAAGATACATGAGTTTACTATTACATTAGATAAGAATACATCTTTTATTGTCCATGAATATTAGGAGAGATTTTTTTACTTTAACATAATATCATAATCATGATCCACTTCCTTATGTGATCTCCTTTGCATGTAAATTATTGTCCACATCAATTATTGTCGACCTCTAGCAACATGGAGCAAGGAGTTGAACAGACTTCAATGCCCGCCCATAGTGAGTTGTCATTCTCTGATTTGTCCAGTAGATGAGTCATCGATGCATTCTTCTTGCACTAGGGAAGGCCACCAAAGTATCTCTAACGAGTAAACTTTTGAAGGGAGAAAATTGCCTTTATAGTTTATTGGGCTTCTTTTTATAATTTTCCCTAATATATTAGTATTTAATTTAGTAGGCAATAGGATGTGTTATATTTAGCACAATAGTTGTAATTCTACCAAACTTAACCCTAAGGTCAAGGTTGTTTAAAGGGGGAAGGAATTGTCATAGGCATAAATGTGGCAAACATATTATCTTTTAGTTGGTAGTTTTATAGGGCCCTTGTGTAGACTTTGGTGGAAGTGGGATTGGGCTTTTATGGCAAAAAATGTGGTTGGTGGGCATTTAATGTAATGAGGGCAAAGCTGTAATGGTGGTTGGCTATGTAAGAGGTGACAATTGTGAATTAAAAGAGGAAGACAAGTTTATGCAAAGCTTTGGCTTGTGTCTTAGTGCTGTGTCTGTGTCCTTGATGATGCAGTTGTGTAATGTCTAATATGATGCTAATGTCCCATTTCCATTATGATGTGAGTGTGATGTGTCATTTCCATTATGATGCGGGTGTGATGTGTCCATTCTAAGGTAAGGAAGATTACTGCTACAGATCCTAATTAACCTTACTCAAACCAAGTTTTGATTGGGATCCTAAAAGAGTGTGATAGAATAGTAATTCCCTTATTGTGTATTAGGCTTATTTTGTTAGTTTCTTACTTATTAATATGTATATATTTTTGTATTAGTAAACAAGAAGGCTTAGATTGTGAGGCTAAATCTTGCCACTGCTGCTACAAAGTCAACTTGGATGTCTCTCCTCTCACTATGAACACTTGTTATAATTATGTCCTATCTTCAACATAACTAATTAACATTTTTATTAAAGATGCTTAGATCTAATCTCATATTAAAAATGAAGATACATGAGTTTACTATTACATTAGATAAGAATACATCTCTTATTGTCCATGAATATTAGGAGAGATTTTTTTACTTTAACATAATATCATAATCACGATCCACTTCCTAATGTGATCTCCTTTGCATGTAAATTATTGTCCACATCAATTATTGTCGACCTCTAGCAACAAGGAGCAAGGGATTGAACAGACTTCAATGCCCACCCCATAGTGAGTTGTCATTCTCTGATTTGTCCAGTAGATGAGTCACCGATGCATTCTTCTTGCACTAGGGAAGGCCACCAAAGTATCTCTAGCGAGTAAACTTTTGAAGCGAGAAAATTGCCTTTATAGTTTATTGGGCTTCTTTTTATAATTTTCCCCAATATATTAGTATTTAATTTAGTAGGCAATAGGACGTGTTATATTTAGCACAATAGTTGTAATTCTACCAAACTTAACCCTAAGGTCAAGGTTGTTTAAAGGGGGAAGGAATTGTCATAGGCATAAATGTGGCAAACATATTATCTTGTAGTTGGTAGTTTTATGAGGCCCTTGTGTAGACTTTGGTGGAAGTGGGATTGGGCTTTTATGGCAAAAGATGTGGTTGGTGGGCATTTAATGTAATGAAGGTAAAGCTGTAATGGTGGTTGGCTATGTAATTGTGAGTGAATAAAATGAGGAAAACAAATATATTCAAAGCTTCGGCTTATGACTCGATGCTATGTCCCCTTATGATGCAGAGGTGTTGTGTCCCTAATGATGCAATTGTTTAGTGTTCAATCTGATGTTGATGTGCTATTTTCATTATGATGCGAGTGTGATGTGTCGAGTATAATGTAGGAAAGATAACTATTACAAATCCAAATCAAGCTTGCTCAAACCAAGTTCTGATTGGGATCCTGAAAGATTGCAATAGAATAGTAATTCCCTTGTTAGGTATTAGGTTTATTTTGTTAGTCTCTTACTTATTAATATGTATATAGTTTTGTATTAGTAAACAAGTAGGCTTAGATCGTGAGGATAAATCTTGCCACTACTATTGCAAAGTCAACTTGGACGTCTCTCCTCTCATTATGAACTCTTGTACTAGTTATGTCCCATTTTCAACACAACTAATTGACATTTTTATTAAAGATGCTTAGATCTAATCTCATATCAAGAATGAAGATACATGAGTTTAGTATTATATTAGATAAGAATATATTTCTTATTGCCCATGAATATTAGGATATACTTTTTTACTTTAACATAATATGATAATCGTGACCCACTTCCTAATGTGATCTCCTCTACAAGTAAATTATTGTACATGTCAATTATTGTCAGCCTCTGACGGCCAAGTTTGAGCGGGAATAAAAATCAGAATCAACCCACATACGCTCTGCAGATCTACCCAGGTCGGCAACCGTTGAAGTTTCAAATTCGATTGTACAATTTGCCGTTTCACACATTAATTCATTTGCCAGCCGTTGAGCTATCTCTGATATATAAATACACCATCATGTATTTCATCTTTTACCTACGGATGTACTCTGTTTTGCATCATGTATTTCATCTTTTACTCAATGAAACAACTCTTTTTTTCTCATCCATACTCTCTGTTCATAACGCTAGCAGAAGAATATGGAAGTTTGTCGGCCATGATGGAAAGACAAAACGAAGAGTGGTGGAGACTGGTTTTATTGTTTCATGACCTGCTCTGATACGGAGAAAAAAGCTAGCAACGACCCAGCTGCTGTGAATCTGGAGTTTGTGTAGAATTAACAATTAAATGAGTACAAGCATGGTTTTACAAACTGATCTTTACAACATATTTATTTAGAAAATAAATCAAATGAGTACAGGGGATTGTGTTGGCCTTCAAATTTCTTATGTGTTTGATCGGAAAGCATGTGTATAGAAGGAGAACGGTGTTGATGAACGGTTGCTCATGTTACTACCTCTACATGCTTTTTTTTCTTTGAGCTCTTGTGGTGTCCTAGCTGTGAACTTCTGGAAGTTGTTCGTTTACGGTCTTACTGCTTCTTATCTGAACTGCATTTATTAGCAGCAACATGTAGGCATTCCTTACGCTCCAGCCCTAAGTCAGAGAAGCTAGGAGCAAGGTCACTCCTTGTTTTCAAGCTTGCGGTCTTATATTCTATTGACCCCAATAGAGATATAGCAGGACTTCACTCATAAGGCGGGGGAAGTTGTGCAGTAGCTTACATGTGCCCCGAAGCCTGCATGTTCAGGAGCTTCTTCGTTTTACTTTTTATCATTAGCGTAGAGTTAAATCTTATATAAAAATGGCATAGATGGCATAGATGGCACAGATGGCAAAGGGTTAAATAGAAAGCCTTTCCCGAACAGTTTGCTTTTAAAGCTTTGTTTCGAGTAGTGTTGTAGTAGGGTGCTTGGGCCTTGCGATTATGGTTTCTTCATCGCAGTTTAATGTCAATCTTGTTTGTCAAAGTTTTTTGTTATGTTGATGCATTTGCTGCTTTTAGCCTATCATCCTTCTTTTCTTATCTCTTTTATAAAATTTATCACAAAGAAAATTATGTATAAACCAGACAGCTGACAAAAGAATTTTCTAAATGTATTGAAGAACAGATTACAAAGAAATTAATATAAGCAAGATTAAGAAATTTTCACATAATTCTAGGGCCTGTTTGAACTATTGAGAGTCATAATTCCATACGTACCGGTGAGGAGTAGAATTTCGATAAAATTATCGTAACGTAAACGGGACAGAAAATACGAAAGAAAAAGTAAAACAAATAAAAGAAAGAAGAGTTAATAATAGAGAAACCTTCATAAATACAGAGCCGAACGGCCCTGTTATACTTGACAGAATCATAATACCTTCAATACCTTCAATAAATGCTACATTTATAGATGAAGCTTGTGTAAGTTGTGGGTGGTGCAAGTTGTGATCGTTGTGGACCCGGATTTCGGGAAGGCCGCCCTGTTCTCGCACAGAAGCGAAGGCTGTCATTTTCTTATCTAATAGATGGGACGATGATTTGAGAGCCATCACTTCTGAGGTATATATACCTGGTTATCAAACCTGCAAGAGACCAACAAAACTCTGTTTGCCAAGAAGGATTAAGATTCGGGAGAGTCCATTCTACTTGTGTTGCTTTAGTGGGGGCTGCAATTCTTCTTACGGTATGAGCCATCTAAATGGCTCCATTCAAGAACTCTTTTGCTTTTAATTTTCAAAACAATGATCTTGTTTGTACAACCCTTTGACTAATATGTTGTTATTACTATATATCTGACTTGTATATTATTATCATCAGACTGTAGTGGCTGGATAAAACAGGAGGAAAGGTAAGTGATAGCAACATCATTAATCTCGATCATCTCCACTCACCATTGTGCCCTTTGACATAGAGAAACATAGAAGAATGTGGAGACTTAAGATAGCAGATGGCGGCAAGAACCCTTATCTCTTCAGCATAAACGACTTTGTCGGGAGGCAGATATGGGAGTTCGACCCTGAGGCTGGTACCCTAGAAGAACGGGCTGAGGTTGAAGAAGCTCGTCAAAATTTCTACAAAAACCGCTATCACGTCAAGCCTAGCAGTGATCTCCTATGGCAAATGCAGGTACTCCATTCTCTACCTCTGTGCTGATGTCGACAGCTTCACGGTAAAAGTAGCTACTTTTCTTTTATAGTAAGCCTTTCTGTTAAATATTAATGTAGAATTGTCCTGTATTATTAAAATATGATCTTATAAATTAATTTGTATATAAAAGATATCCTTTTTCCTTGAGTTAATTTTGTGGAAACATTAACTTTTTAATATGCTGTTGAAACCCAATTCTTTTTTAACGCTAGTATGAATATAGGTATAGTTTAATACAGAGTGCACACAACCCAAAACTGGTACTTTCTTAACTTCAACTTTGATCGTCCTCTTTTCTCTTTAGAGAAAGATGATAAAGAGATGTCTACTAAGACATTAAATGATGGAACTTGGTCCAGGTACTTCATATTTTTCCCTACTTCCTAATTTACGACCAGCTAAGCAAAAGTGACACCACAATAGTGTGTCGGCGGATCTTTGTATCAGAAAACGTAGGCCCACTGTCCCTAGCCATGCTTAGCAATCAGAGGTTGTTTCTTGCATCTCAGACAGCTCGCCCGCTGGTGGTTATGCTTATGTGACACGCAATTCTTTTGATTCACCTCCTTATCTTGAGTGCGTTGGAAAGTACTTTCTACATAAATTTTTATCTAAGCAAAAAGGTGCCATCCTTAAATGTGAACCTAGTACCATAACATGTGTCGTTAAATTCACGTTTGAATAGAATAATAAAATATTAAAAAACAATATGAATGTTAAATGTGTAATTTTTGGAGTTATCAAAAAGCTTGTAAGATACAAATGTTTATGTAATATAATATTGTGTAAGGTTCTTTTATAAACATTTTGTATTGATATATCTTATATATAAATTCTTTGATTTTGTTTATTAAAAAACGAGAGGACATGTGTTTCATCCCAAAAAAAAAATACCATAATAAAATTTAGAAAATGTATGACATACATTATTTTCAACAATTTTCATATGAGCATGGTGAAATGCTTTTTGCATGAATCATTTTCCACAAACAAAAAGTTTCTATATTTAAATATGAACTCTTATACCATATTTGAGAATTTATTTCCTTTTTAAACTAATTTGTAAGAAGGGGACATATGTTCTAGTTTAGAAATAATACTACAATAGGATTGAGAAAATGTGGGACACACACTATTTTCAACAATTTTTTTTAATAAAATCTAAAGACCATATATGATCCATTTTTGAATAGTGAAAAGCGTAAATTCCACATATAAATGATGATTTTCAACATGTTTAATTTACACATTTTGGAAAACCAATCAATTTGTTTTATGAATAAATATTCATCAATTCTCAGTAAAACGCACAGCCTAGCTATGTAAAACTATTTTGACTATTGACTTACGAAATGAAATTATTCGCCATAGCGGGTGTTGACATTGCTGCCGATATAGGACGACTTGGAAGGTTTTGAATTTAGATAATATTTACCTATACTTAGAAAGATCTAATGCTTTCGATGTTGTTTACACTAATATGCTACTTCCATTTTGAAAAAAATTGCAGTTTCTTACAGAGAAAAACTTCAAACCAACGTTTCCTGCCGTAAAGGTTGAGGATGGCGAGGAAATCACATATGAAAAGGTCACATCTACGTTGAGAAGAGCTGTGCATTTCTTTTGTTCATTGCAAGCCAAGGACGGTCATTGGCCTGCAGAAAATTCTGGCCTGATGTTTTTGGTTCCTCCATTGGTAAGTTTGATAATTTTCATCACCTTTAAACAGTGATAGTCACTCAATTTTTTATTTTTTATTTTTTTAACACACCAAGACTCATATTTTTGGATGTTAAACATGGAACCAAGAGGTCTAAGCAACCCCTAGTCCCAATTGCCCCAAACTTGTCAAGTAGTTACTCAATTAAATAAAAATCATTTTTGGGGTACAAACAAAATCATAGAAAGGCAGCTTTTATTTATGGCATCATCTACTAATACAATTACTTGACTTGTCTACTATCGAACACCCAAACATCTTCCAAAGATTGACCAGGGTGTAACTAGTAAAATTGGATAACGACGTACCTGCTATTGATTTTCTTCTAATCTTCATCTCAACACAACTACTAATTACCTTCTTCTTAACCCAATAATATGCAGGTAATTTGTCTATACATTACAGGTCATCTTAACAATGTATTCCCAGCAGAATATCAAAGAGAAATGCTCCGAAACATATACTGTCATCAGGTGCGTCCTCTTCGAAGCTTTATGTGTTAATTAACCAAATAGGACCAAAGTTTCCACTGAATTGCTTACTTTCTCATCTATATCTCTCTTAATTTTTCTTTTTTCTTCTCGATTATTACTTTTTAAAGGTTTGAGTTATCATATTAACGCGTATCTGCAAATTCGGTGTATTGCAGAATGAAGATGGTGGGTGGGGATTACACATAGAGGACACCAGTAGCATGTTCTGCACTGGCCCTCAACTACATCTGTTTGCGTATATTAGGGGAAGGACCCGATGGTGGTCAAGACAATGCTTGTGCAAGGGCACGAAAGTGGATCCTTGATCGTGGTGGTGTAGCACACATCCCTTCATGGGGAAAGACATGGCTCTCGGTACAACTACGTTTTATAAAACACCGAATTGGAGTCTATCATGACAATTTTTCAGGTTCCAACTATTCACTGTATTTGCAAATAGTTAATTCTGGTGTACGTTTTTCCTTTCTGGTAGATACTTGGTGTGTATGAATGGGCGGGAACCAACCCAATGCCTCCGGAGTTTTGGATTCTTCCTCCATTTCTTCCTATGCATCCAGGTTTGTCCATTGCTGCTTTCGGCTTCCAAAAATTGGAAGTTTACTCTAGACCCTGTTAGCATGATGAAATGTTCTCAAAATTAACTTGTCCAGCTGTTGAGAATTATATACAGCATTCGTTAAATTACGACAATACTTCTATTTGAAGTCAATGCTACTTCAGAGACCTTTACTTTTTTCTGTTTGATTATTAAACTTGCAAACTATTGCTAATCAATACACTTTCCCCTAAAATGCAGCCAAAATGTGGTGCTACAGCCGAATGGTGTATATGCCTATGTCATATCTATATGGGAAAAGATTTGTAGGCCCAATCACTCCTCTTATTCTTCAATTAAGGGAAGAACTTTATAATGAACCATTCAATGAAGTTAATTGGAAGAAAACACGTCATCAATGTGCAAAGGTGAGTTTATCTTAACTTTGATGTTCTTCATTAATATGTGCTTATTGCTAGATATGTTTTCCAATATTCTTCCAGTGCAATCATCATGCAAAACTATTGTTACAGGAAGACTTCTATAATCCACATTCTCGAATACGAGATTTGCTTTGGGATAGTCTATACTTAATGACTGAGCCTCTTCTCACTCATTGGCCTCTAAACAAATTGGTCAGAGAGAAGGCACTCCAAGTTACAATGAAGCACATTCATTATGAAGATGAGAATAGTCGATACATTACTATGGCAGCTGTAGAAAAGGTAATCCAATATGACAATCCAAGGAAGCAATGGTGAGCATCTATTTGTATTATATAACAGTACTTCTAAAGCCATTTACAATTGAACAGGTTCTTTGCATGCTTGCTTGTTGGGTTGAAGATCCAAATGGGAATTATTTCAAGGAACATCTTGCTAGGATCCCCGATTACATGTGGATTGCTGAAGATGGAATGAAGATGCAGGTCTCTATGCATATTCTTCCCGAAAAAAAATTGTGGAACATTTTATGCTTTTGTTTGGTCACACATCATATTGAACTATAATAAAAAGATTCCTAAAATATATTTATTTGTAGATATAGTTTTGTAAATGTAACTTACCCAATAATTTAGGAAGGTCCTTTCTACGAAAAGGAAAAGGATCGCTGACTTCAATATTTGCCATTTGTATGTAGAATATTGGGAGTCAATCGTGGGACACCAATTTTGCTATTCAAGCTTTACTTGAAAGTGATCTAATTGATGAAATTGGACCTACACTAGCAAGGGGGTATGACTTCATAAAAAATTCTCAGGTTTGGTTTTGGACATTGAAACTAAATATTCATCAAAAGTATCACATCTCTGCATTTGCCTAAAGAATAAATAAAACTAACATTTTGTTTTCTACTAAAAATTTTAAAGGTGAAGGACAATCCTTCTGGAGACTTTAAGGGGATGTACCGTCACATTTCAAAAGGATCCTGGACTTTCTCTGATCAGGATCATGGATGGCAAGTTTCTGATTGCACTGCCGAAGGTTTGACGGTAATCTACTTCATTTTAATCCTTGAGTGGTTCAAACTACTGTGTTATATTTGTTCTTAACCAAACTCTGCTATATTTCACAGTGCTGCTTGCTTTTGTCGATGATGCCACCCGAAATTGTTGGTGAGAAAATAGAACCCGGACGATTTTATGATGCGGTGAATGTCCTTCTTTCTCTACAGGTGAAAACTGACTTTCAGTAGCATTTTGCTTTAAAGTTCACCGATCTAGCAACTATGAGCATGTATAGAGCAGTTATTTCGTATGTACATCAACACCTTCATATAATAGTCTCTATGTATGTCTTAATACAGGGAAAAACTGGAGGTTTATCAGCCTGGGAACCAGCCGGACAAGCAAAATGGTTGGAAGTAAGCATTTTATCATCTGAAGTGACCTTTAAACATTCTTATGGGAATGCTTAACAATTCTCCAGTGTTCGTCAACTTAACCCTTATTTGCTGTATATTATCAGCTGCTTAATCCCGTAGAATTCTTGGCGGACATTGTCATTGAGCATGAGTACGCTGAGTGCACTGCATCAACAATCAAAGCATTAGTTTTGTTTAATAAGCTATACCCTGAGCATAGGAAGGAAGAGGTTGAAAACTCCATAAAGAATGCTGTTCAATTCCTTCAAGACACACAATTGCCCGATGGTTCATGGTGTGTTCCTCCACTAGTTTTACATATTATTTCGAATGTACTTGAGAGGTCAATTACGTAGTATATGTAATTCCCCAGGTACGGAAATTGGGCAATTTGCTTCACATATGGTACATATTTTGGGCTTAAAGGCCTGGCGGCGGTTGGCAAGACTTGCAACAACTGTCCAGCCATGCGCAGAGGCGTGGATTTTCTGCTCAGAACACAGAGAGATAATGGTGGATGGGGAGAAAGCTATCTCTCCTGCCGGAACAAGGTAATGTCTTGAGAGGCGTAATGCTAAGATTTGGATTCTTCTTAATTTCTGCACTATCATTCTTTCCCAACGTTAACCTAAGCCGCACACTTTAAGTTATTTTGGAATTTGCCGCTAAATTCTGAAGAGAGAGAGAAAGTTATAGAGTGTTTTTTATCCCCGTGCAGTAGGCTTCATAGAGAAAAATTTAAGAATTGTTAATAACACGCTCCATCTTTTCTCGAAAAAAATTTTATAAGGGGATGAATTTCAATCAAGGAAGTTTTTAGATCGGTTTGTGTGGTAGATTTTTTCCTGTCTCTAAGATTTTTCCGATGATAGATTATGAAACTCTGAAGTCTTTGTACTTGATAATGTAGGAATATGTACCTCTTGCGGAAAACCGATCAAATCTGGTACAAACAGCATGGGCAATGATGGGTCTTATTCATGCGGGACAGGTTCTTTTATGGTTTTCTTTCTCTTATATCATATTGTTATATGCTTTTCTTGCATATTCTGATACAAAGAAAGTAATTGCATTAGGCTGAAAGAGACCCAAAACCTCTTCATCGCGCTGCAAAACTGATAATTAATTCTCAGTTGGAAGATGGCGGTTTTCCTCAACAGGTACCTCTTTTTTCATAGCTTCAAACTAAGAGGAAGAAAATGATAAAAACTAAATAACAAGGACAAGTTGACCAAAATCTATAGTTCACTCTTGCACTACGAAACCAGAGCTAAATTCCGGAAGAATAGGGGGAAAGCAGAACAGCTTAATTTGAAGTGCATTGTAGGAAATCACCGCGAAACTCTTATACTTTGTCTCTCTCTTATACAGGACATTGTTGCGGCCTCCCTGAAGACATGTATATTACACTTCTCCGCATTCAGAAACATTTTCCCTCTGTGGGCTCTTGCAGAGTACCGCAAGCGTGTCCCATTGCCATCTAGAACAGTTTAAATCAAATAGTGGACCAAGCAGCTCGACTACTGGAGAAGTAGCACCGATCGAAAAGTGGGTTATTAATCAAATAGTGATTGCTTGAACAAGCTGTTATCTTGAATGCAGCGCAGAGCTACAAAACTTTATCCTTCTGCTTTATAAATGGTTTGTAGAGCCTGCCAGTTCAAGACCCGTTGCCTTGTGAGATTAACTTTTATATACAGCATGAATAAGTCTACAGTTCTCATTCGGCGTGATAAAACAAAAATGCTGTACTACCTCTGCTGTTTTATTTTTTTCGCTAACAAGCCTGCAATGACGACATTATCTGTCAAATATCGTAGCGCTGGCCTGATGAGTCGTGCCATTCCTTCTATTGAAAGTTATTGTTTTCGTTAATATTTTATATGTTGGATGACCAATTTATGCAAATCATTATTTGTTCCACGATATAAGCAGAAATATTGTCTAATATTAGAATCAAATAACGAAAAGATATGAAGCAATTAATACACAAATATTATTTGTGTGCCATCAATTTATTTCTAATAATAGCTTTAAATGGTGAAGTGTCAAATAAAATTTAGTTTTGTAAGAATGTTATCTATAATTATCTAAAGGTGTTTGGTTGTAGAACATTTCTTTATATTCCAAAAGATGAGAGAATGTATATTCCTTGGCTATGGTTCTAATGAGTTTGGTTACAGGTTTTATAATCTAACTGTGAAGAAAATTGTGAAAAATTATGATATTGCATTTTTTGAGAATTAAAATATAATGGATATTAACCAGAAAGAGAATATTGTGTCACAAGGCTCTAAGAATCATATCAATATTGATTTAATTCCTTCAAAATGATTTATAGAGATAGTCACTAGAATAGTTTGAAAGTGCCATTCAAATTGATGTTTAAGATCATATTTAGGATTAGATTCAAAATGACTAATAGGATATAGCTAATAATGACACTTAAACAAATAATATTATTGATGTTTAACAAGATTCATCTACAGTTCCACCATTAAAGAGGTTTACTAGAGATTCTCATTGTTGGATCCTAAAGCAACCTAAGAGGAGGTGGTGAATTAGGTTTACCAAAAATAGTATTGTCTTCTTAGTTTTGTTATATGTAGCAATTAATAAGTACAACATAGCAACTAATGCATTCACACAAACCACAAACAAACAAGAACACATAATGTTTAGAAGGTGGTTCGATCCACGCCACGTCGACACCTACTCAATCCCATTCTAGCAACCTGTTAAAGTTACTCTTTAATTAATTAACCAATTGATTACAAGGGTTATCCAAACCCTTACAACGAATAACCAATCCCTCAAACTCGATTACAAATTTTGACCCTAATATTATAATGTTAGAACTAGGCTTCCATAAAGTATACAAGATTCAGTTCAAAAGCCCCTAACAAATGCTACTAGGCTATTACAAAGTGATTTGGACAAAAGCCTCAAATTCAATTCAAACCCTCACATTGTTTACTTGCAGAAAATCAACTTAATAATAGAGAATATTGAAGCACAAATTGATTCTTTAACAAGTAAGTAATAAGCTCATAATATAGTCACCCAATGAAGAGTAAAATTGTAAGTTGGATAAACTTAAATGAAGACTATGATATGCTTGAGATGAGCTTGCTTTTTCTCTAATTTTTGGACAAACCAAATAACAATATGTTAATGCTCTTAAATAGCTTCAAAACAATTGACCTCTCACTATAAAGTAACCGTTTTGACATCTTTGAACAAAATCACTTCTTCTTCCTATTAGAAGTTAAGAGAGAATGAAAGTAGGACTTGGTTGTTTTGTCTTAATTTATTCAAAATCATGCTCTAAAATATCATTGTTTTATCTAGATTTTAAGTTACTGATTCGGAGCTTTGTAGAAAAAAGAATATAGGTTGAAAGATGTTTATAAAAGCCCTATGAAACCGTCTTTAGAAATTCTCTAATTTACTTCCAATTTCTCTTTTAAGTAGTTTAGGCATAAACTTGAAGAACTCTTCAATTTCTTCAAATTAATCTTCTGAGTAGTAGATCTTCAATTTTTCTTCATAAAATTGTTCCCTTCTCTGTTAGCTTTCCAATGAGACCTTTTTCATCTTGAATAGAATTGTAATCAGTGGTCAATTTAGGCAGCAAAGTCACGGAATTGAGTGGGTTACGAGTTGAGCTGGGTTTAGGATTGAGTTAGGGCGTGGGTCATAATCACGAACATAAGTCGCAGGTCGCACATGTAGGCCATGCTCTTGGGTTATAGGTTGCGCTTGTGGACTTTAGGTTGACAAGGCAGGCTTTATGGGTCTAACTTATGGATTGGGTCTTGTTCATGCAAGCTCATGCCTAGTCTTGGTAGTGCGGGCTAGATCATGATTATGACTAGGTTGCGCACTAGACTAGGTTATGTATGTTAGGCTTCACCAATTCGGCTTTTAATTTATTTACTTATTTTTTTGCATAATTGCTTAGCATTACTTTTCTAATAAAACCCAATAAATAAACAAACAATAATTATAACATTTCCATATTATAATTCCTATTTGTCATCACTAAAATATTAATATATTCCAGCATTCTCCCCCTTTTTTATGATGATAAAATAAAACATTTTGATGTAATACAAATAGGTTTCAGCCTATCATTTTCCAATTTCCAAGTCAAGCATAAGCACTTTGAAAAATACTTTCAAACACATATTCACGCATAAAATAAGTCAAGTCCAAAGTACATCAATAGCTCATCAATATAAAAATTAAGAAATATATCAAGTCATATATTTCTCTCCCTATATCAAGTCCAAAATGTATATGACCAATATAACATTATGTATTTCTCCCTTTATAAAAAATTCAAAGTACATTAAATATATATGATCAACATAGCATTATACCATATATTTCTCCCCCTTTTTGTTTTATCAACATAAAAATCAACAAACTATGAACCATAAAATATGGCATGGTGTTATTTCAACATTTTGCAAGAGCTCATAACTCCCCCTCAATGATAGCTTCCTTTTAAGATATGCCAAATAGCCATGAAGCAAGGCAAAAAGAGAACCATCATACATCATAATAGGACAAAAATTGATGAAGTTGTTGTTTTGTGTCTACAATGACATGAAAATGCCTTAGTAGCATGAGAATGTCTCCCCCATATAACCATAATGACAACACACTTTCTCAACACATATGTAGAAATTTGTAGCATAATTATTGCAAAAAACAGATTTCATAGCACCATATTTGTAGAATTTAGAGTTCACGGCAGCACTATAGATAGAGTTGAGTTCCAAACATAAACAAAATTTAGATTCTAACAACATAAGAGAATATGTATAGATCTTATAAGGCATGTGTTGTATCAGCAAACAACGAAAATTGGAAAGATCATACCATATATGATGAATCAAGAGCTCCCCCTAAGTAATTGTGCTTGCCATTGTTGTAGAGTGGAGTTTGGAGTATTGTAGAGAAATACCAAGGTAAACTCCCCTTCAAATTAGGAAGGGCCCCTTATTGTTACAGGAAAGGGAATGTTGATTGACAATGGTGGCTACTTCAATCATGAGATTGATGAAGAGCACATGTATGCCAATACATTAATGTAATGATGTAGATTTTGCAAAATTGGACTTATAAATCATCTACATTTTACATTCCTAACCTCTTCTTAGATAACAAAACATTTCTTTGTTGAGATGTTTAATAAAGATGTCAATAAGTTGGTGGAGAGTGCTAACGTATTCTATGGTGACATTTCCTTTAAAGGCATAATCCCTTAAGAAATGATGTTTAATCTCTATGTGTTTAGTACAAAAGTTTTGAATAGGATTTTTTATGAGGTTAATAGCATTTTTGTTATCACACTTCAAGGGTATAGAACTTTAAAATGAACTAAAATTAACAAGTTGATTTTTACTCCAAACAACTTGTGCATAACAACTACCCAATGCAATATATTTGGCTTTGGTAGTAGAAATAGAAACACTTTGTTGCTTCTTAGAAAACCATGAGACTAACATACTTCCTAGAAATTAACATGTCTCACTAATATTTTTATAATCAGTTTTACAACCAATGTAATCCGTATCACTATATGCATGCAAATGAAAATATGACTCTTTAGGATACCATATACCTAACTTAGGTGTATGCTTGAGATATTAAAAGATTCTCTTGACAATAACAAGATGACTCTTTGTAGGATCAACTTGATACCGTGCACAAATACACACACTAAAAAGAATATCATGTTAGGAAGTAGTGAGGTATAACAATGATCCCATCATACTTCTATAAGTCTTTGATCAATGGAAGGACCTTCCGGATCAACATGTATATGAGTAGAAGTGCCCAAAGGAGTTTCTATTTCTTTAACTTGATCAAAATTGAACTTCTTAAGAAGTTCATATGTGAATTTACTTTGAGAGATAAAAATACCATTTGTTGTTTGCTTGATTTGCAATTCTAGCAAATAACTAAATTCTCCCATGATCCTCATTTCAAATTCTTTTTTCATAATTTCAGTAAATTTAGTGCACAAAGATGGATTCGATAAACCAAAATGATGCCATCTACATATATTTAAATTAAAAAAATATCATAATCATGTCGCTTGATGAATAAAGTAAGGTCTATAGCACCCTTTTTGAAGTTATTTTCCACCAAGTATGTACCCAACCGATCATACCAAGCTCTTGGAGCTTGTTTCAAACCATACAATGCCTTAGTGAGTTTAAAAGCATGATTTGGAAACAAAGGATCTTCAAAACCGGGAGGTTGTTCAACATATACTTCTTCATTTATGTAACCATTCAAAAATGCACTTTTGATGTCCATTTGAAACAATTTGAAATGCTTATCAGATGCATAAGCTAAAAGCATGCAAATGGATTTCAATCTAACTATGGGTGCATAAGTTTTATCATAATCTATGTATTCTTCTTGGTTATATCCTTATGTAATAAGTCTAGCCTTATTTCTAACTATTGTTCCATGTTCATCCATTTTATTCCTATACTCCCATTTTGTTCTAATAATAGTTTTACTTTCTAGTCTAGGGGTTAATTCCTAAACTTTACTTCTTTGAAACTAATCCAATTACTATCAAGTAATGCTTCTTTAATGTTCCTAGGTTCTTCTTTTGATAAGAACATAGCAAATGCACAAATATTATAGGTTGAGGAATGTGTACTAACCTTATCCAAGGAATTTTCAATAATATTGGTAGGATTTACCTCATTTCGTACCCTTGGATAAGTGGGGTTTCTTTGCATATGAACTCATTCTTCCTTTTCATTTTGTGTGATAATAGCACTAGGAGAGTTGTTGTCTAGAGCTTCCAGCAATGGTATAGATTATGAACCTTTACTTGTATTGGGAGGATTGATTTGTGAAGCATCCAGTAGTGTTGTAAGCATTGGATCTTCATTTGCACATGTAATCAGCTTTTCCTTTACTTGGGAGTTAATAGTTTCACCAAAAAATACATCTACTAATTCCTCAATAACTAATGTTCTTCTATTTAGGATTTTAAATGCTTTACTGCTATTAGAGTATCGTAGAAAAATTCCTTCATCATTTTTAGAACCAAATTTACCCAAATTTTATTTTCCATTATTATGCACAAAACACTTGCAACTAAATATGTGAAAATATGCTACATTTGGATTTTTTTCCATAAAACAATTCATATGACGTTTTCTCTAATATAGGTTTCATCATAACCCTATTTGAGACATAATATGCAGTATCTATAGCTTCACCCCATAAATACATAAGCAAATTATTTTCACACAACATGGTTCTACCTCGTTCTTGTAATATTCTATTCTTTCTTTCTAGTACATCATTTTGTTATAGTGGTCTTGGTACAAAAAAATTATGTTCAATTCCATTTTAGTGCAAAAACCTTCAAACTCATAATTCTTAAATTCTATTCCATTTTCTGTACGAATGCATTTGATTTTAGAATCTTTCTCATTTTATACCTTTTTACGAAAAATTTCAAACATATAAAAGGTTCCACCTTTATATGCAGTGCCAAATGTCCAAGTAAATCTAGAGTAATCATCAATAATTACAAATACATAATACTTACCTCCAAGGTTTATTAGTTACATGGGTCCAAAGAGATCCATATGTATTAATTCAATTGGTTTTGTGGTTGTAACTATATCTTTTAAATTAAAATAGTCTTTGCATGTTTTCCTTTAAAGCATGCCTTAAACATTACATTTTTATCACATTTTAATTCTTGCAGCCCTCTTACTAAGTCCTTTTTTTTTATACAATTTTACAAGTTGTTTCACATTGATATGAGCTAATCTCTTATGCCACAACCAGCTACTATTGTCCAAATCTACTACTAAGCATATTTCTTTGTTTTTGAAATGTATTAGATCTAAAACATATATATTTCCTAGTTTTTTTCCAAAAATAGCTGTCCTATTATTTCTACTAGATATTTTGCAGAAATTAGATCTAAACTTAACTTTATAATCCTTATCACATAGTTGAATAACACTTATGAGATTATGTTTTGATCCTTCTACATACAAAACATTATCAATTACAAAAAATGAGGATGAGTTACATATTTTCCCTATACCTATTATGATGCAAGAGGAGTCATCTCCGAAAGATACTGTTCCTTCATGTCTTAGGGCGATAATTGAAAACAACTTAGGATTTCCAGTCATGTGTTTGGAGTATCCACTATCCACAGTCCATGTTTCCTTACTATAATTGATCTTCTCCACTAATTGCAAACCTTACAAAACAGAAAATAATCTTTGATTTTGCTGGTACCACTTTTCTTTGGGTCCATGAGTGTTAGGGATCAGTGTGCCTTTTGGCACCCATATTCTCTTAATCTTAAAACTTCTACCAACCTTTAATAGACATTTATCAATAGAATGACCAACATATTTACAATATGTGCATCTATCATGCAAAGAAGTCATGCAGTGTTTCTTTTCAAAGAATCTAGTTAAAGGTTTTGCATTTTCATTTGATCTATAACCTATACTAGCTTTATCATACATGCCTTATTGTGATTGTATCTTTTCAAGCATGACACTACTATTAGTAAACTTGTTCAGCAAACATGTTGAGCTATCTAGTTTGCTTTCAAGCTCTTTCTTTAATCATTCAACATTTGACAGCTTTCTAGTTAAAGAATTAATTTCATTCTTCATATGCTCATGCTTTTCATTCAAATCAGAACATATACGCATGTTATCATTCATTTCAAATTTGTTTCCATGAGATAGAAGTGCTTCTTTAAGCTCTTTGATTTCAAGTTTCATGCTTGAATTTTCACTTGTACTTACCTTATGTTGTTTATTCTACCACAAAACTTGATTTCTTTAGTTGACATTCAAGTTCATTATTTTCAGATTGCATGCTAGACAGATTCTCTTTTAATGCTTTATTTTTAGATTCTAACTCATGCAATCTATCAACCACTTCATTAAATGTATCATTCAACTCATTGAATAAAGCACAATCTTAACACTTATTAGATCTACTTACCTTAAAGTCATCATAACTCTCAATTCCCATGAAGCATTGAAATTTTCTTTCCTCTTCTTCTTCAGTAGAGGATGAGCTTTCTCCATCCCAAATAGTCATTAATTCACTCATTTTAGCATACCTTTCTACTCCCATGAAGCATACATTTGTTGTCTCTACTACTTCTTCATTTGAAGATAAGGCATCATCCCAAGTAGCTACCAACACCTTCTTCCTTAATTTTCTATCCTTCTTTGCTTCAAGGTTGGGTAGCTTGCTTTTATATGACTTGGTTTCTTGCACTCAAAGCAAAGATTATCAATAGCCTTTATTTCATTCTTGCCATTTGCTTTGCAAAACTTATTTTTCAAGCAAGTAAAGCACCATCCTCATCAGAATTAAAATTATCATTATCATTTATAATAGTCTTAAAAGTAATATTTCTATTTACTTTTATAGACTCTTCTTTATCCTTAATCCTCCTTTTAATTTGAAGCTCATATGTTAATAGAGATCCCATCAATTCATCAAAATTCATTTCATTCACTTATTCTATGGTAGTTCTTTTAGCATCCTAACTTTCATCCAAACATGCTAAAATCTTTTTAACTAATTTATTATTTGGATAGGTCTCTCCTAGCAATGTAAGTTTAGTAACAATATTAAAAAATCTAGTATACATATTAGAAATATTTTCACTTGGTTTTGTCATAAACAATTTATAGTTATGAATCAACATGTCAATTTTAAAGTCTTTAAAATTTTCAATTCTTTCATGCAAGATCTCTAATTTATCCCAAATTTTTTTTGCCATTGGACAAGTAGAGATTTTATTATATTCAGACACAATCAAAGAATAATATAACATAGTCATAGCTTTACCATTTTTCTCCTTTTCCTTAGAAATTAATTTACCAAAGTAAAGGTGATTCTTTAGGTATTTGTATTGTTTTGTTTATGATTTTCCAAGATTCTACATCTTGTCCCATTATGTACATTTTCATTATGTTTTTCCATTGATTATAGTTTATACCATCAAATATAGGTGGTCTATTGAGTGCCAATATAGCAGCCATTTTGGTTGCTATGCAAGTGTCATTAATATCTAATTAACTATGGTGAGATTAGATATAACCTGGCTTCGATATTGATTATTGGATCATATAGCAACTTAAAAAAGGGGGTGAATTAGCTTTATAAAAAATAGTGATGTCATCTTAGTTTTATTATATGTAATAATTAATGTTCGATGAATTTTAAATACAAGTGAACATGTTGAACAAGTAATATAATGATAAGAAAAGTATCATCCCACGAAGATTGGTGAATACTAAACTAATTAAGTACTAATGATGAATAAATCCTAAAATTTATCTAGCAAATCAAAATATTGTTGATGATGAATTAAAATTTAAAACTTTCAAAACGAAAACTCAAGACTAATTAAAATTGAATCCAAGTAAGAAAAATCAAGATGAGAAACATGTTAGAGCTTCCGATTTCACCATAACTACTAGATATGAATTTTTATAGTTTATGCCTACAAGAATGATATTACCCATGTGATGGCGGAACTTCCTAATTTATTTACTATCCTATGTCTAGGTATAGCAAACCTATTTAGTTCATTAATTCACTATATCTCTATATGTGAATTGAAACAAACCAAATGCATTAGGATTTGTGAATATTCCTGGTTTACAATAAATCTTTCGATCATCTTATCACCAAAAGCCACACAAATAACATGGTATATGTCTATCCACATTTAATTCATGGTTATATATTATAAGAAGCAATTGCATATTATTACCTCTCAGTCTCAAATATGCACATCAAATCATTCAAGTGGTGGCCAATCACTTAAAAGCATTAAGCATAATAATATATAATTCACATAAATAAAATATCTTGCAAAACATAAAACTTATAGGATTCACATCATCATAGTTAGGCTACATCTTCGCTCTAACAAAAGAAGTTTAGAACATAATGAAATAACAAACTAAAGCAATAGTAGAAATTAAGCAAAACATCTTAAATACAAAAAACAGGAAAGTTGTCACCACACTGTCTTCTCTTTAAGAATTCCTCACAGAATTCCTACAATTCAAGAATGATAAGAAGTAGAGGGAAGCTTTTGCGCCTCTATTTCTATTTTTCTTTCTTGGTTTTCTCTTTCTTCTCTCACTTTTTCTCTCTTCCTTGGTTGATTTCGGCGGCAACACACGGCTTCTTCTTCTTTTCTCTCTCTTCTCTCTTTTCTCTCTCCTATTCTCCTCTACCCTTGTGCGGCGCCTTCTCCTCTCCTTTTAATTCACGTTCCTTTGCCTTTTTATTCTATCTTGGGATGCGTGCCCTAAGATTCTCCCTTAATAATTCACTTTTTTGCCCATTTTCCTTTATTTCCTTTCTTGTCCTTTTTTGTCCTTTTCCTCCTCTTTTGCTGCTTTACACGTTGCCTCTTCTTTTCTTCTTTTGACTTCTTTTTCTTTCCTTGTCTTCTTCATGTGCCTTTTTGTAACTTTCTCTTCCTTTATTTCTTTTGCTCTTTTGGGGTTTGCTGCATAAATAACACCAGTTTACATAAATATATCAAAACTTAAATATTATCTTATAAAACTTGTATTATTTATATCCTAAAATAGTCAAAATAACTCTATAAAAATAGAGTTATCAATTAATAAATGCAATGTAGTAACTAAAGCATTCACACAAACCACAAACACACAAGAATACACAATTTTTGATAGGTGGTTTGGCCTAAGCCACCTCGACACCTACTCCACCCTATTCTGGCAACCTGCTTGAGTCACTCTCTAATCAATTAACCAATTGATTACAAGGGTTATCAAAACCTTTACAACAAATAACCAATCCTTCAAACCCAGTTACAAATTCTCACCCCAACATTATTGTATTGGAACTAGGCTTCTATAAAATATACAAGATTAAGTTTAGAAGCCTCTAACAGATGCTACTAGGTTATTATAAAGTGATTTGGACAAAAGCCCCAAATTTGTTCAAACCCTAACTCTGTTTACTTGTAGAAATCAAATTAATAAAAAAGTATATTGAAGCAAAAATTGATTCTCTAACAAGCAAGTGATAAGCTTAAAATATATTCTTCAACTTGAATGAAGAATATGAGATAAGCTTGCTTTTTCTCTAATTTTTGGACAAACCAAGTAACAATAAGTTAATGCTCTTAAATAACTTCAAAACAATTGACCTCTCTTTCAAAGTAACTGTTCTGACATCTTTAAACAACATCACTTCTTCTTCCTATTAGAGGCTACCTCTTTCTTCTTCTTTGTCCATTTTGCGCTTAAGAGAGAATGAAGGTAGGGCTTGGTCCGTCTATCTTAATTCCATTCAAAACTGTGCTCTAAAATGCCATAGTTTTGTCTAAATTTTAAGTTACTACTTTAGAGCTTCGTGGATCAAAAAACAAGATACCAGGTTGAGTTTCTAGGTTTCTTTTGAATCCTTTTGAATCCTCAACAATCTTGAAGTAAATCTCCTTGGGTGCTTAACAGATTGATAGAACACCTTCTTGTTTACATAAGCCCTATGAAATCATCTTCAGAAATCTCTAATTTGCTTCCAATTTCTCTTTTGAGCATTTAGGGTACAAACTCAAAAAACTCCTCAATTTATTCAAATTAATCCTCTATAGGTAATGAGTATTTGATTTTGCTTCACAAAATTGTTCCCATCTTTGTTAACTTCCCAATGAAACCTTTTTCAGCTTGAACAAAGTTGTAATCAATGGTCAATTTTGGTGGCGAAGTCATGGTGTTGAGCAGGTCAAGGGTTGAGTTAGGTCACAGGTCATAATTGCAAATGCAAGTTATAGGTCGTGCCTTCTGTGGGGTCATATACATAGGCCATGCTCTTGGATTGCCGGTCATGCTTGTGGACTTTAGGTCGACATGGCAGGCTTTGTGGGTCTAACTTGCAGACTAGGTCTTATTCACATAGGCTCTTGCCTAGTATGGGTAGCGTGGGTTGGATCAAGATCTAGATTGGGTTACGTGCACTGGGCTTCACTAATTTAGGCTTTTAATTTATTTTTCATTTTTCTGCATAATTGTTTCAACATTCTTTTTCTAATAAAAACTCAATAAATAAACAAACAATAATTATAAATTTTTTATATTATAATTCTTATTTATGATCATCAAAATATTAATATATTCCAATAGTCATCCATCCTTTAGATACTTTAATGAAAAGTATGTATTATTGATTGATGTAGGTGAGCTTAAGAGCTTTGAAGAAGCAAGAAATGATGTGAACATAAAAAAATAAAAAATAAAAAAGTAGATTGATGCAATGCAAGATAAGTTAAAATCTCTGGATAATAATTAAATATTTGAGACATTGTTTAAGAGCAAGAAACTTTGAAGAATCATTGAATTTATAGATTGAAGTATAATGAAAATTTTTTACATCCTCGATACAAAACTAGACTAGTTGCTAAGAGTTTTAGTCTAAAACAGAGAATTGGTTATGATGAGATATTCTTATCCATTACAAAAATGTCTTCAATCCAAGTGATTTTCGGATTGGTTGTTAGTCTTAATCTTAAGATTGAGCAAATGGACATGAAGACTATTTTCTTTCATAATAACTTAAATGAAAAAATTTACATGAAATAGACAAAGGATTTCAAAAAAGAAAAGAAAAAAAAAGAGAGAACTATGTTTATAAGTTAAAGAAAGTTTATATAACTTAAATTAAGCACCTAGATAATAGTTTTAAAAATTTCTTTTATAGGAGAGTAAGTCTATAAAAAGACAAATTCTAATCATTATGTATTTATGTAGAAATTCTTAAAAGACGATTTTATCATTTTACTACTTTATGTAGATAACATGCTCATAATTGATAAGAATGTTGTAAGAATTAAAAACTTGAACCAAAATTTAAGTAAGTCATAGTCATTGAAAGAATTAGGCCTAGTGAACCAAATTCTTGATATGATAGTTAGATGAGGTAGAAAAGTCAAGTGATTATAACAGTTTCTAAAGGAGTACATCAACAAAGTGCTTTAGAGATTTTTCATGAATAAAGGTTAAGTGGTAAGCAAGCTACTTACTATATACTTTAAACTTAGTAAAAAGTAATGTCCTACTAATGAGAAAAAGATGAAAGATATGAAAAGAATTCTTTATACTATTGTTATTTGTTGATTAATGTATGCAATGGTTTGTACAAGGCTAAACATAACTCATGTTGTTGAAGTAATTAGCAAGCTCACTTTAAACCCTATAAGAGAATATTAAATGTAATAAAGTAGATCCTAAGGTATTATTAGATATGAGATACCATAAAAACTAAAGAGATTGAGCTTAAAAAAATACATACTAAGAATAATGGTTCATATATGATGACAAAGGAAATTTGGCCAGATAAGTTTGAGTTTTGTTGGCATGTAGTCAATTTGGATTTTGCTTTAGAAATTGATGTTTAACATCTCCCTCATTTGACTTAGAAGGAAAGGGGGGGGGTGTTGGAGGAATTGTTGTCTTGGTCTAACCTAAATCCAGTTTTACATTGGATCCTTATTTAAGATGGTGTTGCCTTAATATTGGATAAGGAGATTTTTTAAAGGTAGCCATAAAAAAAGATAAAAGAGATAGAGAAAACAAAAAGGAAATAAAAGAGTAGAATTTCACAGGAATTAGAAGTCATGTGTAGTGATTTATCAAATGCTTAATTAGGGTAAATCTTTGGGCTAATTGACTTGATTTTTTATTAGTAGGTTTGGGATTAGGTGTTCTTTATTTTGAACACTTGGATAGTCATTTGAAGCTCTTTATATCAACATATCTTGGTTAAAAATATGGGCATTTGTTCTTCAATTTTTTTTCAGTTAAGTTAATATTTTTAACTTGTTCTTCATTATTAATTATTTATTCTATTATTATTAGATTAGTGAATCTTTGTTTTCTTGATATTATTAAAGACTTGATTGGGTTATAAAGCTAAAGAGTTATACAATGAAGATTTAGGTGGATTCCATGATCGATCATATGATTTTTATCCTTCAAATTAAGGAGTTTTTGATATAAAATATTCTTTTCTATTAATAATGTAAATTGTAGTTTTTACATCTTTTACTTGTGATTCAAAGTAAGTTATTTGTGTTTCAGTATTTTCTCATAATTTCAATCAAATTGGAAAAATTTGGATTTCTTTTTCCCATCAATTGCTTCATTATCCCTCTGCACTTAGATCGATCTTTACATATTTTTTGTATCTTTTCCAAAATAAACTCTACAGAGTTGTGCTGTTATGCCTCTTTATCTAAGCTAAGTCTTTTGCTTTTGTAGTTTAAATAATAGTAGGATGTGTGAAAAGGGTATTCTTATTGTTTTGTAGTCTGAACTATCTTGTTTCGTGTTATCCATATGAGGGAGTTGTTTTTCTACATTTTCATCTTCAATAGTTCAGTTAAGTTGTGACCATCAATTTGTGAAGCACTTTAATCATTCTCTGACCGTTAGTTTGGTAAATGTGTTTTTTCAACGTTGGTATTCTATGAAATGTTTTTTGCTCTCTAGCTCTATTAAAATTTCCTAGCTTATGGCGTCCTTTTATTCATCTACTATTGAGATTTCTCATCTAATTTTTAGAGCAAAAAACCATTAATACTGGGTGATTAAGATTCATATTTATTTCAATTGTTCTATATACTCTAGACTAAAAAAAAATCATTTAAAGTAGGATGTTGTCAACTAAGCTTTCTAGTCATAGAACAAGAGTCGCAGGAGATTCATTTTGCTCTCCTGCACATCGTTGGGATAAATATCTTCCTTCCCATACATGTAACCCATGAAAAATGCAGAAGAAAAGTTAGTATTACATGCACGTGGTATTCTACCTATGCACGCTAAGCTTTAGCTTTCCTGTGAGATAACACTAGGACATGGGTCGTAGAAACCCTTTTTCCTAATGTTTTTATGGTGTGGACCAATATACTTCTCCTTATGAAATACGCATCTTTCATAATCAAATCCATCTCACCACATCAATCAAGCAAGATTCTCGGATTCTCCATCAACCACCACATCAAAATGGGTCTATAGAATGTAAACATTGACATATTACAAAATCTAGCCTTTCTATGCTATATCATGCTCACATTCCATTAAAATATTGGGACTATGCGTTTGAAACCACCATCCACATTATCAATTGCTTACCAAGCACAGTCATACAAAACAAATCACCATGGGAACAACTTTACAATATATATTCCATCTATCTCACATCTCAAAATATTTGGATATCTAGTCTATCCTTATCTATGTCCATATTTCAAACATAAATTAGAAAAACAGTTTACCCTATGTGTTTTCCTCGGATGTCCCATAAACTATAAAGGTTACTACTATCTTTGTCCATCAATAAATAAATTTGATATTATCTCCGATGCATTCTTTGATGAAAGTTAATTTTCATTTCATCAACAATACACTATTTAACATTCATCCCCAATCACCACATCATCTACTCCACCCTCATTTCGCTTTCTCCCGAAATTTCACAATCCTTCAAATATATAAGAACATTTGAATAATTCATCCACTGTGACATCTACAACAACATAATCTTAGATTACAATCATGTAACCTCTTACAATTACAACAACCACACAACCTACTCATTCCATGGTTACACGCATAAAAGGCGGTACAATTCCATATCATACTTTAACACAACAACAAACCTATGCATTAACTGCTTTTGTACATCCTTACAATGAACCACAAAATTTTACAGAGGCTTCAAAAAATCCCAATTGGTGAAAAGCAATGGTTGATGAATATATTTCTCTTCTAAAAACTCAAACATGAGAATTGGTTCCTCTTTTAAATCATATCACACCTGTGAGATGCAAATGAGTTTGCAAAGTAAAACTCCATTATGATGGTTTCCATGAGCATTACAAAGCACATTTAGTTGCCAAAGGATTTTACCAATGCCCTAGACTTAACTATACAAACACCTTTAGTCTTGTTGCAAAACCTGCTATAGTTCACATTATTATTTCTCTTGCTTACACGCAAGGTTAGACCATTAAACAACTTGATGTGAAAGATGTATTCCTTTATGGTAATCTAGATGAAGAGGTATACATGGTCCAACTACCTAGGTTTATTGACTCATCTAAATCCCATTTTTTATGTTGTTTAAAAATTTTTTTATATGGTTTTAAACAAGCACCACGTGCTTGGAATAATAAACTTAGTGCCTTTCTCCAATAGATTGGGTTTTCACCTTCCAAGGTTGATTCCTCATTGTTCATTTTACATCAACCTAGTTACACAGTCTTCATCTTAGTCTATATTGATGATATCATTTTTATTTGAAGTAAAGATACACTTCTTTATTATATTTTATCTGAATTACTTTGATATTAAAGATCTTGGTCATTTACATAATTTTCTTGGCATTGAAGCTCATATTAGCACCAATGGTCTTGTTTCTACACCAAGCCATGTTCACACATGATATTCTCCAATGTGTAAATATGTCATATGCAAAAGGCATTGCTACTCCATGTACCTTATACTATCCACCATCTCTCACGGATGGCAAACCTTATCCTAACCTTACTTATTATTGTAGCATCATTAGATCCCTTCAATATCTCACATTAACAAAACCTAACATATCATATGCTATAAATATTGTACGTCAATTTATGCATGCCTTAACAACTATCTATTAGACCTATGTCAAATGTATCTTGTGATTCCTTGTTGATACTCCATGTTATGGCATTCATTTTACTAAAATCTCAACTTTTTCTATTAACGCCTATTCTAATGCAGGTTAGGTAGGTGATCATAATGATCATTACTCCACTAAGGGTATTGTATTTTTCTTTGTTCCAATCTCATTTCATGGAGATCCTATAAAAAAAAAATTGTTACTCAATCAAGTACTGAAGCTGAATTCAAAAGTCTTATAGATACAACGATTGAACTCATCTGGATTGAGGCTCTCTTACACGATCTTCATGTTCCACTATCCAAACCATTAACACTTTGGTGTGACAATTTATCCTTATTGTACCTCTCAACAAATCATGTCCTTCCCTCCCACACAAAGCATGTCAAGATAGATTTTCACTTTATTCGAGAGCAGATAAAGATGAAAAAGCTTGTTGTTCAATTCATCTCCTCTATTGATTAAACGGCTGACATTCTCACCTAGGGCCTTTCCCCTACATAGTTCAAATTACTTCAAAACATGTTGACTATCCATACCGACCAATCAACTTATGAGGGGATGTTAAAGGAACAATCTCACCACATCAATCAAGCAAGATTCTTGAATTCTCCATCAACCACTGAATCAAAATCTTCCAAGGAAACCTCAGCCACCAACCATTGAATCTACAAAGATGACAACAATTCAAATTCAAATCAAGTCAATGATTTCCAAGTTTAAAATTATCCTTATATTTCCATAACATTCAAATGTCTTCCTAATTTGTATTAGTTACCTATCATTTATGTTTCTTATTTTTCCTACCTAAGTTAGAGATATTATTCACCCTATATATAGGGATTAGGCTTGTACATATTGTTCATCAAATTCCAAATAACATTTCACATATTGCATCTACCATTTTACTTCAGTTTAAGAATTTCTCTACAAATTTTAATTATTCTGTAGAACTTATTCTTTTAACTGTTGGTTCCAAGACCCTTCAACAATAAAGTTGGACATGCCACAATTGATAACACTGGGACGTGGCTCTTCAAATGCACCTAAACGTGGCACTTTCTCCTTCAAAATTTCTGCTCCTCCTCGAGTGGACGGTTCCACTTAACGTGGAGCTTCCAGGCTGGTCCAGTGTCTCCTCAACCCAAAACACCACAACCAACATCAGAAAACAACCCCCCATCCCTGGCACCGGGCGGAAGCAATATCCCTCAAGGGCTTTTTAATGTCCCAGCAGGAGAGCAATGAAAAAGTCATCAGTGTGTCTATTACAACGAAAGCGAGGTTTGAAGTCCATGAAATCGATGGATTGCAATTCACCTATTAGATGTCAAGTATCATCAACTTTTGGTTGCGGTGGCATAGAAAGTGAACAATGAAAATAAAAGTAAGAAAGGAGGATTATTCGAAAAGGAGACAAGGAGGAGAATAGCAACCTAGTCATGGGAACAGTCCTTGTACGTTTTCTATCAGTTTTATAAGTCTCGTGTTATTTAAATTTTGTTCAATAAATATTTTTATTTAAAAAAAGACTTACTTTCAAATGAAATATTAAGTAAAAGTAAATTTTATAACATAGAATTAAAATATACTTTTAGAATGAGACATTTCCTGTGCTTGAAAGCTCAGCACAAAACCCACAACCCGTATTGATGGTAAGTGAGTATATTAAAAATAGTTTTGAAAGTATTTCATACTTTATATATCATTTTTAAAAATATTTTTTATGTGAAAAAAATAACTTTTACTTTTTAACAAAGTTCAGAATAAGATTGGATTTTATAATTCTTTTAGAGCATAATATAAGCTTTTATGCACTTCAGCCCAAACATGTGTAGGCTCGGCTGCTCTTTGGACATTGTCATATTAGGATGCCATTTGTTTGGCATGGACGGCCTGTTGACCACATACCATAAGGAATGAAACTGCCCCTGTTTCTTGTTGGTGCCAGCGGGCCCATGATCTAAGTAAGGGTTGTTTACAATTAGAGTTCACATCACCCTTTATTACATCATGTTCAACATGAACTGATTAGGAGGATTGTTCGTATACTAAAATTACTCAGGCAATTTTAGTTTGAATTGTATGTATTCGACGAAATTCACCTAGTTTGTTGGTTGAATAGAAATATAGAAAATTTGTTATATAAAGTTCTTTGGCTTATATAACCAGGTGTACAATCATAGTATATTATATTATTTTTCATTTTGTGATATTTATAACTTCAAATCATGATAATATTCAAAGTAATTTTTTATAAGTAAAAAATAAATTAAATTAAAATTAAAATTAAGCAAATACAAATCCGAAGATACTTAAGTTATAATTCTTTCTTTTAGCATGATAAAGAGGCAAACTGATTTTGTATTGTATGATAAATAGGATTTTCATATGTTGAAAATAGTCTCCATAGAATACGGACACCCTATGAATAAGTGATTCATGGATTCTTTCGGACTACACCATCCGACCTTCTATATCTAGCTATAATATTATAGATTTGCTTTACTCTTTGTTCCTATTATCACTGCTACTTTTGTACCTTTAGATAGAAAGGCTATTTTGGGCTGATACCTTTGTACCCATAGGTATTCCACGAGAGAGGCTATCTAGAGGGTGAGTGGTGTCAAATTTAGGACCACAAAGTCCAAAGCAACCTTGTCATTAAATTGAGAGTGCTATCAAATTCTATTGAGAAGATGAAAATGAACAATTATTCAAAAATGACAAATGTCAATGTAAAATGAATATGTACATACTACAAAACATAATTATGAAAGCATGGGACTTACTACAAATATTTAGTCCGTGAAAACAACTCAAATGATAAATTCCTAACAATTAGTAAATAGTTCGTGACTAGTACAAATTTCTTGGAAATAGAAATAAAAATCTATCCAAATGAATAACTTATGAATATGTTTGAGCTCGTTCGACAAATAAGTGAACCAAATTTGAAGATAATACGCAGGCCCATTGATACACTTAACTACGTTTGTATGAAAATTAGAACTAAACATTATTGCCATCTAACAAATTGCTTGAAAATTCAAAGTTTAGCCTAACCTTGACCAGTTTCATTTATAGTAGTCTCACCCTTAATGCCATCTACCAAATTAGCACTATCCTTTAGAAAACCTGCACGAAAGAGGTTTATCAAGTTTGCAACGGCACTTTACTAAACCACATTATACACCCCAAACGTCCTTGTAGATGAGGAGGAGTTTTAATTCGTACGTTGACAGCATAACAAAGAAGGAAAGAGAAAGTGGGAGACGAAAAGGGCAACTTCGGAAAGCTAGGAGGAAATTAATCCAAGGATAAGAGGAAAATTCAAAGAGTGGGCTGTCGAGCCTAATGAGTAATATAAAACGAAAGGATTTACCTACTAAACTTTTCAAGATATCTTTCTTATCTTGAATTTATTGTATATGAGCTTAATGATATAGAAGACATTTTAAGAGGAAAAAAATTAATATCTCTATTCTCTTAATAACAAATAAAGAATGCAGTATGAAGGAGAACTTTTTTGTTTAGAAATATAAAATACTCTTAAGGTAATATTATTTTGAATAAGATTTGAAGGCTTTTAACTTCTATCTTTTCATAAATATGGTGACTTTTATAATACTGAGTTTTTTTTTTTTATTATTATGTTTAACACACGCACCTGGGAAGAAACCTCATATAATACTAAGGTATGCCTCTATGCTTATGTATTTTAATATTTATTAATAAATTTACTTTTCCACAAAAAAATATATGATCAGCCACTGATTGCAGAAAGTGGGTTGGTAAACTGAAAACTTTCGTAACGACTATGATTTGCCTTGTATTTTTATTTTTCCTTCCCTTACTCAAATGACTCTCTGAGTGGTGCATCTATATAAGAAACCTCGTCAATCCCAGAGTGTCACCCACGATAACCAAAACCAGCTAGGGCAGTCCAAGGTTATCTTCTTAGAGTCCTCCTGCTCGTTCTTGGTTCATTGACCTATAATAGCCTTGTTGTTAAACCAAGCCTTCACAATGCTTCACTCAACCGGAGCAGCTTTCGAGCGGGTTTTATTTTCGGGACGGGATCAGCATCTTACCAGGTAAATTCTGGATTTCCCCCGTGTTCTTAATCTGATAGCGTTTTCCTTAAAGTGTCCTGAGATGTTAAGCATGAAACATGTGTGGTTCAATCCAGGTTGAAGGGGCTGCAAATGAAGGTGGCAGAGGAAAAAGTAAGTGGGATATATTCGTCCATAGATATCCAGGTCTCTCTCTCTCTCTCTCTCCCTCCCTCCCTCCCTCCCTCCGTCTATTCTTTGAAAACAAAGGATTCTTTTCTTGTTTTGGTTAGGCAAACTAATTTCAATAAACATAAAGGAAAGCAGAAGTGCAAGAAGGTATAAGAACCGATAGAGCAGTACAAATTCAGCATAAACATAACGCAAGGGTTGAGTTCAAGGTTCAACAACACCGAAACACATATCAGCTACAAATAAACAAGTAGGCAAAAATATCTATTAAGCTTTGTTTTCCCCATTGCTTTTCTACAATTCCTTTTACAACAGAAAATGGTAATTTTGAACCCAAAAAGAAACCCACAACACAATTTTCATAGAATTTACTTCCTTCTTCAATAACTTCCTTAGGAGGGGCAACTCTAATTTTCCCATCATTTAATACCGGTGGCTGGTATTTCATATGAGCATTTTGTGCTAATCCTCCTACTACAACCTTACTCCAAGAATCATGTTTTCCTTTATGTTCAAAACTCTCCTTAAAGATAATGTTGTTTGTCTCTTCTAGCCTCTCATTTTTCTCCTTATTTCTTGTAGGCCCTTGGAATAAACTTTCTTGGATTTCTTGTTCAATTCTCTCCTTGTCTTGTTGAGATAATACATTATCCTTGGTCACACTTCCTTTAGCCATGTTCCTATTTGCAAGGGTTAATCGTCCAGATTTCATTATTTTAACTTCTGTATCATTATTTTCTCCTAAAGATTTCCAACACTCTTTAAGTTTCCTTATTTTCCTTTTCTCTCTTCTCTCAAACTCAGCACTCTCTGGGTCTATCCTCTGAAAATCCTTGACCATCAGCAGTTACCAACTTAGTACTTAACTAATTTGATAGGCAGAATTTTGGTAAGATGTACCAAAAGTTCATAATCTACTCAGTATATAGACCTGATAGATTCTGCCTTCTTCTACCGACAATCTACTTAACTTAATATAGAAACATGGCTTTTAGTAGGTATATCCTTCTCTTATCACTCCAAAACAAATATCTTAACTAAGCAATCAATAAATCAAAACACACCACGAAACAACTAAATTCACACCTAACTCACTCTACACCAACTTCTACTCCTAAATTGCAAATCCAATATATAAAAAAATAAAAATAAAATAAAATAACAAATAGAAAAATAAAACACACAGAAACAACACTCACTTCAACAGAGTCTATCCTAATTATAATCTAATATACAGAAATGTTTTTTTTTTTTTTTTTTTTTTTTTTTTTTTTTTTTAACTTACCTCCGAGCCTAGGAGATCCGGCGATCAGCCATCAGGTCTTGTCTCCCGCTGACTTGCTCTAAATCCTACTACCTTCCGCCGGTGACCACACGATGGGGATGCGATGGGGGAGCGGGGGGAGTGGGGGGAGCCTGGGATAAGTGGCCAGACTGTTTCCTGCGATGGGGGACGAGATCTGGGTTCTGTGGAGGGGGGGCAGGGGAGCTTCGGGAGGAGTGGGGATACGATGGGGGACGGGGGAAACGATAGGGGGGGCGGAGGGATCAGGGAGAGGGCTGGACAGGGGGGAGTGCACGGGATGGGGCTGGGGGGGTGAGGGGCGAAAATGGGGTGGGCTGGGAGATCTGCGGCGGGGGTCTGGGAGGGGCTGGGAGATCTGCGGCGGGGGTCTGGGAGGGGCGATGGGGGAGCGGGGGGGCTGGGAGATCTGCGGCGGGGGCTGGGGGGAGCGATGGGGGATCGGGGGGAGCGGGGGGAGCCTGGGAGATCTGCGGCGGGGGTCTGGGAGGGGCGATGGGGGAGCGGGGGGCTGGGAGATCTGCGGCGGGGGCTGGGGGGAGCGATGGGGGAGCGGGGGGCTGGTCTAAAATTCCAACAGTTCTGCCTGGGTACCAAAGCTTAATAGATATTTCTGCAACAGACAGTGGCTTCTTCTTTTTTAGATTCTCTGATAAACAAAAGATGGAGGAAGTATTAGAAGCTGGAGTTTGTGATGTGGTAGGAAAACCAATGTTTCTGCAAAAATGGCATAACACTATTAGACTGCAGAAAGAAAAAATCACTTCAATACCAATTTGGATAAAGTTGCACAATGTCCCACATGCTTTATGGGATGAGATTGGTATGAGCTATGTAGCTAGTGCTGTTGGAAAGCCACTATACATGGATAAAGCTACCAAACATAGACAAAGGATATCATATGCAAAAGTATGTGTTGAAATAGATACAAAGTGTTCTCTACCAACTTCATTTGAAATTGACATGGGTAATGGTGCTATTTTTGAGGTAGGAGTGGAGTATTGTTGGTTACCTGAAATATGCAAAAAATGTGCTTGCTTTGGACATAAGGAGTGTGTTATAAAGCAAAAGGAGATATGGGTTCCAGTTCAAAAGCCATTAAGTCAGATGGAGAAATATGATGAAGGATGTGAGGATAAAGAAAAATTGGATAAAGGTAATGAAGATCAAGTTCATGACGAGCAAGGACATGAGGATATAAGAGATAAGATTGTAAATTCAATAACACATGAAGTTGAATCCACCATAAGTCCAAAAGCCAAATTAGAACAAAGCAATAAAGCAAGTGTGAATGGAAGGGGAAACAAAAGGAGCCCCAAAAGGAATACATGTGAGCAGGACAATACCAGTAATACATTTAGTGTGCTTATAAGTAATCATCAAGAACCAAATGAAGCAAGATGCAATGATATTGTAGGTCTTGAAGGTGTTGAAGGAGAAAACACTATACCCCCAGACAAATGATCATATTCTCATGGAATGTCAGGGGCTTGAATAAAAGCCCTAAACAAAAGGAGGTACGAGAAGTTATCAAGAATGCTAAAGCTGACATTGTCATTCTATTAGAACACAAAATAAAAGAAGATAAAGCACAATGGGTGATAGATTCTCTGTTTCCCCAATGGGGTTTTATCCATAATTATAGAGATAATGAAAATGGTAGGATTTGGATTGTATGGAAAAAGCCACAGTTCAACATCACAGTGCTTAGTAGTTCTAAACAGGTAGTGAATTGTAAAGTGGAAGAGGGACATGAAGTATGGTACTTATCTGCCATCTATGCAGCAAATGCAGCGAATGAACGAAAGGATCTTTGGAGTAACCTCACACAATGTTATAACAGTTATGGAAAGAACACTCAATGGCTACTAGTAGGGGATTTTAATACAGTGAGGAATCTAAATGAGAGGTTTAGTGTAGCTAGTAGATGGATAGAAGGAATAGAAGATTTCAACAAGTTCATAAGTGATGCAGAACTTATAGAACCAAACTTTGTAGGACCGCTCCTATCATGGACGAACAAAGGTAAAGGAATAGGGTTCAAAGGCAGTAAATTGGATAGATGTTTGGTAAACCCTAAATGGCTGCAAAGTAATATGGATTTCTCCATTGAATTTAGTACTCCTGGATTGTCAGATCACAGTCCTTGCATTATCAAGGTGGGCAATAATAGACCAAGTCAAAAAAGGACTTTTAGATTTTTCAACTTTTGGCCAGACAACCCCCAATTTATGACAATAGTGAAGAATATTTGGCAACAAAGGGTTGATGGCACTAAAATGTACAGAATAATGATAAAGTTGAAGGAAATGAAAAAAGAGTTGAGAAAGCTAAATAGAGAGGAATTTGGAGAACTACCAAGGAAAACAGAGGTAGCAAGGAAGTAGCTACAAATAGCACAAGCAAAGCTCTTTGATGATCCTTCAAATACCCAATTGCGCAATGAAGAAAAGGAGTGGTTAGAAAAGTTACTAATATGTAGCAAGCATGAAGAAATACTTCTGAAGCAAAAATCAAGGAATAATTGGCTGAAAGAGGGAGATTGTAATAGTAAAGTCTTTTTTGGAAGCATGATGAAGAGGAGAGCAAAAAATCACATTGTTAAGTTGGAATTAGATGATGGGCAACTTACTGAAGATCCTGAAATGATAAAGAACAAAATTCTAAATTATTATCAAAACTTGCTAGGGAGGGCAAACCAACCTCAACCATCAGAAACAAGATTAAGAGAGTTATTTCCTATGGAAATTCCAGAAGAGACAAAGAGAAGCCTTATAGCAGACGTTCAAAGAGAAGATATACAAAAGGTCCTTAATACCTTTGGTGATTACAAAGCTCCAGGTCCTGATGGATATAATAGCTTCTTCTTCAAAAAAGCATGGAGTATTATAGGGAGTGACATAGAAGATGCAGTAATAGCTTTCTTTCAAAGGAGACAGCTACTGCGAAGCATAAATTCAACAGTAATCTCTCTTGTCCCTAAGAAAATTAATGCAACCAATATGAAAGATTTTAGACCAATATCTTGTTGTAATGTGTTGTACAAGATCATATCTAAAATTGTGGCAGGAAGACTAAGTTTAGCTTTGCCTCATTTCATACATCCGTGTCAGACAGCTTTTGTGCCAGGAAGGAACATTAAGGAAAATATTTTGTTGTGTCAAGAGTTGATGCACAATTATCACAAAGATATTCATGGGAAAAGGGTGGCAATTAAGGTTGATATCATGAAAGCATATGATTCAATAGACTGGAATGCAATCCTAAATACACTGAAAGTTTTGAAGTTCCCAGACAAATTTAGATTGCTGATTGAAAGCTGCATCACTACTGTGGGATATTCTGTGAACATCAATGGCTCTCATACAGGTTTTTTTAAGGGGGCAAAGGGACTTAGACAAGGAGACCCTCTCTCTCCTTTTCTCTTTGTTATTGTGATGGAGATTCTTAACAGAATTATACAAAATAAAGTATCTTCTGGAAGGTTTAAATTTCACTGGAAATGCGCCAAAGAAAAGATCACTCATTTATGCTTTGCTGATGATCTCTTTTTGTTTGCTCATGGAGATATTGAATCCATATTATGTTTACTAGATGCTATGCAAGAGTTTGAAGATATAACAGGTTTGAAGATGCATCCAGAGAAGTGTCAAATTTTCTTTTCAGGCTTGTCAGAACAGGAAAAGGCTCTAATACTTGATCATATTCCTATCCAAGAAGGCCAACTTCCCATAAAATACTTAGGAGTACCATTGATTACTAAAAGACTCTCCAACCTAGATTGTACTATCCTGACAGAAAAGATATTGAGAAGAATTGAAGGTTGGGAGTCTAAGCATATTAGTTATAGGGGGAGACTGCAGCTAGCCAAAAGTGTTCTATTCTCATTGCAAACATATTGGATGCAAATTTTTCTACTGCCAAAACAGACCCTTTATGAAATTGAAAAAAGGATTAGAACTTTCCTTTGGACAGGTAAATCTAATGGACGATGTGTAGCGAAAGTGGCATGGAAAGAAGTTTGCTGGCCTAAAGTTTCTGGAGGACTAGGTTTGATAGACATTCACACTTGGAATAAAGCAGCAATTGGAAAACTCCTATGGTCTCTTGTGCACCCCAATTCAAACTCCTTATGGGTTAAATGGATGATAACAGAAAATTTGAAGGAAAGGAATGTATTAGAAGTTGAGATGAAAGGATCACTAGCTTGGAGTTTTAGGAATATTTTACAAGTAAGAAATGAACTAACACAACTAGTGACAGACTCAGAATACAATATTGCCAAGAGTTATGTAGCACTAAGAGAGAACAGAGAAGATTCCAAATGGGCAACACTTGTTTGGAAAGAAGGAGTACCGAAGCATAATTTTATATGTTGGATCATTTTAAGAGACAAACTATCCACAGCAGATCGGGTGGCAAAATGGAATAGTTCAGTGGATCTACGATGCAACCTCTGCCAACAAGAAGAAGAATCACATGAACATTTATTTTTTAAGTGCAGGTTCACAAACTACATCTGGAAGTCTTTGTTAGGCATGAATGGATTAACTCGAAGAATTGAACATTGGAGAGCTGAAATATATTGAATGATCAACACTGTTAAGAAGAAGAGCTTTGCAGCTACTTTGCTTAGTATATCTTTCAAGGCCGTATTGTATCACATTTGGAGCGAAAGGAATAGAAGAAGATTCAGCAATACAAGTCTAGAAAACTCAACCATTATTGCCAAAATCAAGAAGGACGTGAGAGGCAAGATTTCATCTACTAGAGGAGTTAAGCTTACAAATTGTAATAAATTTTTACAAGAGCTTTGGAATTTGCCAAGTGCAATATTTGAGCTTAGATGATGATATTTTGTAATCGAACAATCTTGTAAATTTTTTATGAGTGATATATAATTTGACCTTTCACCAAAAAAAAAAAAAAACAAGTAGGCAATATTTGTTAGATTTTAGTACTTGAAAACGCTTGATACAACACAATGAAGGAATCCAAGAGGTAAAACGATCAATGTAGAAATTTAAATCACGATGACTTTGTATCCAGGCTTGTGGTATTAGGAGCAACTATAGTTGTCGGCATCTTCAATGAAGTTTTTATCCCCTATAATTACATATGGTGCAACTGTAACCTCCTTCTTTATTTTCTTCTTTATATTTTAAAAAGAATTATTACTTTTTTCCCTCCTACCAAAGATAATACTACGAGAAGATAGTTGTATGACTTCCACTGTCTTCCTTTTTTTCCTGTCGCTGACTTCTTATAGAAACAGCATACAGGAACATTTTTCCCTACATTTTCTGAAAAACGAAGAAAGAATTTCGAGGCTGAACTAGTTTTTGCTGATGGGCTTTCCAGTATGCTAAATTACTGGAAAAAAAAAATACTGAAGTTGGGTCTGCATTGCATTATAATGCATAAATCGTGATGTCAAAATTCTTCTAGGTTTCATGCTTACTTTTGCACATACTCTCACTGCATTATTGGAAAGCATAAAAATGATAACTTAGTCTTCATTAAACTTATAGCTCAATCTTAGGGTGTAAAAATGTTTTATATCTTATAAAATTCATATGAAATTACAAATAGGATAGCTGACGGTAGTAATGGAGACATAGCTGTCAATCAATATCATTGCTACAAAGTATAGTACATACAATAAAAATTAAAGAAATGTGACATCACATATACAATTTTCTAAAGTTTTAAGGTCCATGATAGCAATCATAATTCAATTTTTTTGAACTAATTAGAGCCTACCTAGGCACAAGATGTTGAAAGAAAACTTCAATATTTTGGTAATAATTTTATTTTGGTAATTATGTATTATAGGATGATGTTGAACTTATGAAAGAGATTGATATAGATGCATACAGGTTTTATATCTAATGGACACGAGTTTTACCAAGTAAGAGTCTTGTTTGCACCAATATCAAACTGCTTTCTGACTTAAAATTTATGATAAATAAATGTTAATAAATGTCAAGATTTTATAAATAATATTTTCAACCCTTCATACGATCATAACTATTCATGTGGGTCAAATTTTAGATGGAAGGCTAAGTAGGGGTGTGAACCAAGAAGGAATAAAGTATTACAATAACCTCATCAATCAGCTCCTGGACAAAGGTCAGGATTGGATTCAGTCTTGTGCTTCATCACAATTCGTGTCCTTGTCTTGAACTTACAAATTAGTACTTATTTTTAAATTACTAAATGCAGGTATAGAGCCCTTTGTGACCATATTCCATTGGGATATACCCCAAACCTTTGAAGACAAGTATGGTGGTTTCTTAAGTCCTCGCATTATGTAAGTGACTACTAAAGTCAGACTCTCTAGTCATTTTTAATTGATGTAGGACCCCTTTTTTCTTAATAATTGTACCATAATTATGTTCTGAATAAGGACCAGTTTTTGGAAAGAAAGAAAGGAAGGATCCATTTATGGAGTACATTATCTTTATTGATTGTATATCAAAAGTTAAGGCTCCCAGTTTCATATAATTTTTCTCAATACATATCCTGTTAAAAGTCGATTCACTCAATAAAGGAATAGTCTGTAAATATTTCTATGAACTGGACATCTTTACTGATTCACCATAAACGTATTTGTGCTCCGTAATTTTCAGTGATGACTTTCGGGATTATGCGGACCTTTGCTTCAAGGAACTTGGTGACCGTGTAAAGCATTGGATTACACTAAACGAACCTTATACCTACAGCAGTTATGGCTATGCAAGCGGGCAATTAGCACCTGCTCGATGTTGAAGCTGGCAGAATCTGAACTGCTCCGGTGGAGATTCAGGCACAGAGCCATATTTGGTTTCTCATCACCTCCTTCTTTCTCATGCAGCAGCTGTTAAAGTGTACAAGCAAAAATATCAGGTTCTATATGCAAGCATTTAGCACAACTAAACTTGATTATTTCATGTTTCTCTAAATGTTGAAAATGATAAAGAATGAATCATATCTAACTTTAAATCTTTAAAGAAAAAGGAAAGAATTTGAACTTTAATACTATGCTAGGAAGTTATATCCCACCTCCATAAAATTTATCTCTTTATAAACTTTTCTTTCAGAGTTTTACATTTTCCATGTGCAATTTAACAATAAATAATAATGCAGTAGCATGCCCCAAAAAGGTCCTAACCATTGTGCACAAAACTCAGGGAGTACAAAAAGGTGTTATAGGGACTACACTTGCATCAGGGTGGATGGTGCCATTCTCCGATTCAGACGACGACCGTAAGGCTACCAAACGGGTCACTGACTTCACGCTGGGATGGTAACTTTTTATTCTTTGAAAGCACAATTCTGTCTCTCCAGGCTACCTTTGCCTTGTCCTATGTAGTAAACGTCACATTGGCATCTCATTCTCTTTATATGTAGAATTTTTCCCTTTCTAACAAGTCATATTTAAGAAAAAAATGTGAGTCTTTTAACATAAAGTATTGACAAATGTTAAATATTATAGATAATAATGCATATCCAATTAAAACTCAAAGGCATTAAGTGGAAGAATCAATATCTTTTTAAGTTACTTTTTAACCTTTATTGTTTTCTACATAGGACTTAATATACCCCTTCACCTTTATTATGCCACAACACTTCTCACAAGGTTCTTTATCCATAAGCAAAGTGGCAGAACATTAAACTTAAATTTTCAATAAACTTCTCACTAATGTGGGACTAGACCTCTTAGAAAATGTCCACTATTTTCTGTAGGTTTTTGGACCCATATTTTGGGCATTCACATGCAAGTTTTTTTTTTTTTTTTTTGTAGAAATGTAAGTTTGCATTAATAAAATTAGTATATAAAAGCATAGGCAGCGTTATACAAATATATGATATTTTTTTGTAGGTTTTTGGACCCATTGGTTAATGGTGAATATCCACAGAGCATGCAAACCCTTGTAGGAAACCGATTGCCGAAGTTTACCAAAGCGCAATCGCAGTTGTTAAAAGGGTCGTTTGACTTCATCAGATTAAACTATTATACTACGAATTATGCAGCCTACGCACCTAACCTTAATTCTACACCTCCGAGCTACTTGACAGATTACCGTGCTGAAGAGGAGAAAACCCTACTAGCAAGTTCTATGTTTTTTATGCATCTATGCTAACTAGGCACTACCATTTTTCTTTTTCTATTTTCTTTTTTCGGTGGCAGGTGAGCGAAACGGGATCCTTATTGGTCCACAGGTATCTGCTAAAATTATATTTGAATAAAGCGTTGGTAATTTTGAACAAATTTATAATAGTTCTAGTCTTGTATCTTCTTTTCCTAATTTTCCTGTCTTAGAGATTGTCTTGGGCTGTGAGATATATCTTGCTATGATGGACATGGTGCAATAGTAGGACCTACAAAAATATATCAATTTGTTTCCTCAAGCACCCTCATATAATGATCCTCATTTTCGTTTTTAACCGCAGGCTACATCAAGTTGGATCCATGTTTATCCTAGAGGACTTCAAGATGTCTTGCTCTACATTCAGAAAAAGTATCATAATCCACCAGTCTACATCACTGAAAATGGTAATTTCTTTTTTTTTCTTAATTAAAAAATATAGTTGTTAGGTCACAATTTAAGCCAAATATCTATGACCACATTGTAGGATTTGATGAATTCAATAATACAACCTTGTCACTTGAGGAAGCCCTTGCAGACAAACATAGAATTGAGTACCATTATGGTCATCTTTGGTATCTTCAAAGGGCTGTTAGGTAAGTGCGTAAAAATCTCTCCCTCCCCCTCCCAAGTGTAATTGGCTTTGACATCCTTGTTTATTTTTGAAACAGGAGAGGCGTTAACGTGAAAGGATACTTTGCATGGTCATTGCTGGACAACTTCGATTGGACCTCAGGGTTCGCTTTGGCATCTACTATGTTGACTATAAGAATGGATTATGTGACCTGAAGATTGTTTCTTCACCTACATAATCTTTAAATTATGTGATTGTTTTTCATGTACGGGGTCAAATTCTCGCTAGAATAAAATGATTATGGCATTCTACCACAGAAAGTGCTCCAACATTGAGCAAACAATTCTCACATGGTTTTACTGTTTGTGAATGTCTAGCTAGAACGCGACCTACCTCTATCATGCCTTCCATTATGTGTTAATCCATGTTAAAGTTTGTTAGCTTGATGGTATGTTGAGAGACTTATTGCCGTAGTGTGAGGACCTCAAAGGCTATTGATGAAAGGATGATATGTTATGAGATGTACAGCCTCTTTCTTTTTTTTTTATCGCTTTTCCAGCTAAGTAAAATCTATATACATACAGTTATCCATAAAAAATAAGAATATGAAGTTACCTTTATAATGAGACTTTTGACAACATCAAATTATATTAAATCTGATCTCTTCAAGCCTCCAATTATACTAAATATGTAAGTTTCTAGTTGTTTTGAGAATTTTCTTTTAACACAACAGAATCAATCCCTATATAAGACAAACACACTCAGAACTAACAATATTCTCAAAGGTTAGGGCTTCGTGGCCAAGGGTCCAGTGGGCGTAAACCCACTTTCTGGCTTTGCTGATTTTCGGCTCTTTAGGGCTTGTTAGGATTTTGGCTTTCAGGCTTTTGTGTGAGGTCATTTTAGGCCTGGGTTGTGTACGGGCTTATGGCCCTGGATGTCAAGCCTTTCTAGCTTTTAGTGTACTGTTGTTTGGCCTTTATCGTCTATGGTTAATGGCCTATCCTTGTACTGTTAGGCCCGAGCGGCCTTATGTGTTGTAAGAGTTTTGCTCGTGGTTCTTTGTTGATCTGATGTGAGAATGTTGTATGGTCTGATCTGATGTAATATTGTTGAATGTGCTCGAAGATTCTACTTTCTTTCATCCAAATGACATAAACAAAATTGGCAAATACAAATTTGAGAATAACTATCCCAAACTTTTTTCCTTTGATGTGGCTAAGGAGTCATTTGATCCTAGAATGTCAAGAAAACTAGGGTCGTGACACATTAAAAGTTGTTGTTGAATATGAGCGTGTAGAGAAAGGGATTCCTCAAATATGTTACGTAAACAACAAACTGTCTCTTTAAGGTCTCCCATAAATAGATATACCTTCTATGGCTAATTGATCTAAGATTGTTAGTCATATGATCATTGATTGATGAGAAATTGTCTACTTGAACTACACAATTCCACGCTAATTTACTCTAGAGCCTTGGAGAATGATAGCTTTCTATGCAAAATATAATTGATATCAATATAAACCTTTTTATTCTATCTAGTTGCATAATGTAATAGTTCATATATATTAGACTAGGAAATATTTTAAGAATGGAATTGATTTTTCGAAATTTCAGTTGTTTCAAGTTAGTCGTAAATCTTTCTGAAGGAAGACTGTAGAATATGATGAAAAAAATTGTTAATCTTGTTAGTATCTTTATTATGACGAGTACTACATAAGGAGAGTAAAGACATGGTACCATACCCCTAGTCCTTGAAGACTAGGGTAATTAACTAGCAAAATCAAGAAGCGAAAAGAATTACAAGAAAGTAAAAGGCCAAATATGCTAACCAAGAATTTTCAAATAAAATTCAGAAACGATAAATTTATTTCATAAAGAAGAATAACTAGTTCAAAAATACTCAGCACCGTTTATGAGGAAAACTAATACCGAGAGATAGTGTATCTAAGATTGTTCCTTGCCTTGTAGGTCTTAACAAAAGGTAAGAATTCAATTTATCAAGGGTAAAGTAGTTAGTTAGTCAAACCCTGACCAATAGTCCTATTGGTCACGGGTTCGAATCCCCCGTCCCCTCTCCCCAAGTGCGTGAGTCTAAAACAAAAAATAAAAAATAAAAAAAGGGTAGAGTAGTTAGAAGGAAAAATCCCTCAACCAAGGGAAAAGGCCGTGTTGAGAGACAAAGAACAATTGGATGCTTTGTGGTAACACAAGGTTTGTTGATGATTAACGATTTATGACCTACTTAAACAAAACGATCAAAAGTTTTGTACAGAATAAATGAGGGTTTCGTTTTAATAGTTTCATAGCTATATGAACATATCTTATGGTAACTGGCATAGCAGGCTAGTTTTGAAATTTCGATCCAAAAATTATTGATGAAAACAAGTTAGTTCTAATACTAATTTCTAAGAAGAAAATTTTAGCCCCTTTAACGCACTAATATCTGGATAGGAAATGATGGGCGCATGACTTCAACCTGAAAATTTTTTATCCATCCGTTTTCTTGAAAATTCATGAAAATTTCTGTTATGAAGCGGAGGGCGACTTTGCAGATTTTCTACGTTTCTAAACAGCTTCTACTTGATGTACTTCTACGGGAAGAAATTGATTTCATTAGAGAAGCATAGAAAGTAGGTATTAGGGATGATATAGGATCATATTTTAGAAGTTTGGAGTATAAAAAAATAGTTAAAAGATTAATATAGCTATTCCCACACTACGTGTTGTATAATTAAGATATCAATATATATTGTCGATTTCTTGCTTAGTTCTACTTTTTTTTTAAACAAAAAAAAAAAGGAAATTTCTCCGAATGATTGTAAACAATCATTTGTTGCTAATGCTTGAATTTCAAAGTAGGAAAACAAGTAAAGGAAGTCATATCAATCTATACACCATAGTTTTTGATCATCCATGTGGGATTTGGTTTTTTCTTTTTTGTCTTTGCTTTGTCGTTTCTTTTGTTGCTATCGGACTTTTAGTAGACTTGATCAAGTGGTTCACACTAAGTCCTGCCAATTAAATCATGCATTAGATTTTAATAAGATGCAGTCTCTAATAGGCTGGCCGACTTGATCAAAGCGGTTCACACAATCAATTGCCGGCATTGACTGGCCGACTTATTCTAATTGGCTGGACTGCGCACTGCCAAGAGAACTAACAATTTTCGGATATTTGAGTAGAACCAACGCATGAACTGTTTTTCATCCTCAAATGGATGTACTTAACATTTCTTCCCTTTTTTTTTTGTGAAAAGAAGGATTTGTATTCTAAGAGTGACAAAAAACCATGAAAAGATGAATGTTAAAAACTTCTAAATATCATTCAAAATAATTTTTTTATAAGAATTTTATATTTTTAAATAAAGAAACTTTCATCGTATAATTTTTTCTTACTTTAGTTAATAAGATTGAAATATTAATTGTTTTATTCTGAAATATTTTTTTATTGCATTTAACCCATATGCAGTAAATATAAACTAAAAAAAATATCTTAAAAAAATTTATAGATAAATCCCTCCTTTTAGTTGATATGAGACATAATTAACAATTGTTTTGTGCTTAAAATGGCCTAGAGTTAAGGGGAATTTCATACTTATAATAATAGAGGTAGATGTTTTAAATATATAAGTTAAAAATAAAGAAGTTAAAACTAAGAATCGCTGAAATATTTTTTCATTGTTTAACATCCTGTCTGTTGTTTTCTGTGCAACGTTTGCGTCTTACGAAGTTCTGCGGTACTTCCCCATAAAAACGTCAATTTTAAGCAACATAAGACCCACCAAGCCCCTGTGGCAGCATTTCGTAGCTACCTCCTATGGGGTCTCCTAGTACTTCTTGGCTCATTTGCAGGCAGCACTGCTGTCAGACTAAGCCATTCAACTGCTTACCTGAACCGGAGCAGTTTTCCGGAAGGCTTCATTTTTGGGACGGCATCGGCTTCTTATCAGGTAATTCAAAATAGTTTATAAGAAAGCTCTTCTTTAAGTATCCTGAGATCTCAGGGAAGATGAATATTGCCTACCCATCTATGTTCGTTCTGATTCCAGTATGAAGGCGCAGCGAAAGAAGGTGGAAAAGGACCGTCTATATGGGATACCTACACTCATAGATATCCAGGTTCCTCTCTGATCTCTCTTTTCTTTGATGGAACGAAATTCTTGTTAAAATTATTATTTCACTTTTTTGAGTATAGTTGATGGAGAGGAAGAGCAATAATTGGCACCAAAAGAGGCGTACAAGTTTTTATTTTTATTTTTTATTTTTTATTTTTTATTAATTCTTATTCTATACAGAAATCGAGGCTCTTTTAGACCTCTTCTCTGTCCATTATACATAAGTCAAGTTATTTCGATGCCAAGAGTAAGAAAGAAAATGATTGGTGCTTGGTATCACTTTCACTTTTGAAAGGGGCGTACCCAAATGAAGCGTACATGTTTATTTGTTATTTATTTTGATTCTGATATTTTTCAGACGACTTGTCTTTCCATTCTCAACGGCCAAATTGTGTTATGGTGTTATGACGTCGTTGTCATGTCTAGAAAAGGATAAACAACTTGACTGGAATACCAAACAGCTGTCGCCATTTAATAGCACTAAATTTCTCATATCCTCTATAAAAAGAAGGTGGCAGACGTTATTCTGATTTCAAGTAATTATTAGCTCAAGAAGTTCATTTAGAATATCTCCTATAAGGTATGTTGCACATTTATGAAAGTCTATTATGACAATTTAGCTTTCTAGTTAATAATTCTCACTTAATGTTAGATGATTAAAAAGAAAATATTTTAATCCTTTATAACATTCAACGTTTCTCCATGTTACAGGAAGATGTTCACATTATGAATGAAATGGGTTTAGATGCATATAGATTCTTAATCTCATGGTCCTAGGTTTTACCATGTAAGATTCTTATTTGTGTCAACTTTACTTTGTCATAAAAGTTCAAGCGCAAAAGATGAAAATAAAGAAAAAATAAATAAACTAAAAGAAGCATTACAAAGATGAATTTATTCTTTCTTCATGTCATAAGTGGGGGGGGGGGTAAATTGGGAAGGAATCAAATACTACAATGACCTTATCAATGAGCTCCTATCTAAAGGTAGCCATTCAATCTTATAACTACATCATATATAATTATTTTATCATATGTTTTTGTTGTTTACTTCATAGTTTCCTATAATTAAGCACAAGTCTAAAGCCCTTGGTGATACTTTTCCATTGGAATCTTTCCCAAGTTTTGGAAGACGAGTATGGTGGTTTCTTGCGTCCTCAATTTGTGTAAGTGATGAATCAATTCATTTATCAACACACTTTCAGTTCTATCATGGGTGCTAATTAAATGCATAATGGAGAACCCACATGAGGGTACTTTATGTATTTCTTCTTATGTTTAACTATTAAAAGCTTATTGAGATAATATGGGTTTCACAATTAAGAGAAGATTTAATTATAGTATAAGATATTATTAAAGATTCATGTTATCTTATATTAGAAGTATGAAAATTAGCTCTAATACTATACTAAAGTATAAAAACTCATTTCAAAATTTTATAACATTAAATTTGATGTCATACAATTAAACACATATCAATAGTAATTACCCCCTTAATATATCTAGAATTGAACCTCCAACCTATTTATCTTGGCTAAACTCTCATACAATTTCAGACTAAACTAATGACCATTTTTCAAGCTGGAATCTTTATGTTTTGTTGCCTTTAGCCTTACAGCTCAGCCCTTGCTCTAATTATAAATAACTATCCCTTCTGGGTTCAATGTCTAAATAATCGGCTAACCTTTTTATGTATATTGTTGCACACACACAAAAATAAAAAATAAAAGCGATGATTTCCGGACTATTCCGAGCTTTGCTTCAAGGAATTTGGTGACCGGGTGAAGCACTGGATTACATTAAATGCGCCACTGAGCCTCAGCTTAGGTGGTTATGCACTCGGGCTTCTAGCACCGGATCGTTGCTCCGACTGGCAAAATCTGAACTGCACCGGCGGGAACTCTACCACGGAGCCATATTTGGCCGCACATCACTAGCTTCTTGCCCATGCTGCTGCTGCTGTTAAGCTGTACCGGCAAAAATATCAGGTTCAATACCCAAACTGCTTTTAAAGTGTACCTGTGATATTTGCGTTGGATTGCTCAGACTTCCTGAGCTCGATTAATCCATGTTGTGATCATAATAACGAGGATTAACTTAGATAAAAGCCAACTAAAAGTTGTGTTCTGTATGAATATTGAATATGTGCAGGCAATACAAAAAGGCGTTGTAGGAGTAACGCTGGTGACGAACTGGTTTGTGCCGTACTCTAACTCGAGGCGTGATCGTAGTGCCGCACAAAGAGCCCTTGATTTCAACTTTGGATGCTCAGTGGCGCTATAATAGTTTGTCACTTACTTCTACTGATAATTATTTGTGTTCCTCTGTTTATATTCAAGAGATTCAAGCTAGCGACTTGAACTCTTCCGATACCCACTAGTTTTCCAGATCTAGAGGGAGAAAATAGAATCAAAACTGGACAGTATTTTGGAACTGTGGGTTAAGGATGAAAATGAAAAGTAATATATGGTGAAAGACAATCCTTTTGGAGACTTTAAGGGGATGTGCTGTCACCTTTCAAAAGGATCCTAGACTTTCTCTGATCAGGATCATGGATGGCAAGTTTTTGATTGCACTGCCGAAGGTTTGATGGTAATCTACTTCATTTTAATCCTTGAGTGGTTTAGACTACTGTGTTACATTTGTTCTTAACTAAACTCTGCTATATTTCACAGTGCTGCTTGCTTTTGTCCATGATGCCACTTGAAATTGTTGGTGAGAAAATAGAACCTGGACGATTTTATGGTGCAATGAATGTCCTTTCTCTACAGGTGAAAATTGACTTCCAGTAGTATTTTGCTTTAAACTAACTTCTAGTAGCATTTTGCTTTAAACTGAAATCATGACTTTCTTTAAATCTTCAAAGGCTCTTTCAGATTTTGGGTCACATTTAAAGTTATTCTTCTTAAGGAGCTTGGTAATGGCGTTGCAATCTTCCCATAATTTCCTATGAATTGCCTATAATACCCCATGAATCCAAGAAAACCCCTAAGCCCTTTAAGTTATTTTGGTTTAATCCAATTAACCATATCTTGTACTTTTTCCTTGTCCATAGATACACCTTTATCACTAATCACATGACCCAAGTATTTCACTAGACTTTAGCCAAAAGAACACTTTGCTTAACATATAACTCATGTGCCTTGAGTATCGCAAAAACTTCCTTGACATGCCCCAAATGCTCTTGCCAACTTTTGCTATAAATTAAGATATTGTCAAAAAAAATCTAAAACAAACCTCCTAAGGAGGTCTTTAAAAATCGAGTTCATCAAGGCCTAAAATGTAAATGAGGCATTGCAAAGTCCAAATGGCATGACTAGGTACTTATAGTGGCCTTGGTAGGTTTGAAATGTTTTCTTATAGATATCCTTAGACTACATCTTTATCTGATGATAGCCTAATTTCAAGTCAAGTTTTGTGAAATATCTTACCCCATATAACTCATCTATAAGCTTCTCGACTATAGGGATCAAAAATTTATCATTAACTGTTTCTTTATTTAATACTTTATAATCAACATAGAGCCTCTAAGAACCATCCTATTTCTTTACCAAGAGTACTAAAGATGAACACAGACTAGTGTTGAATCTAATAACCCTGGCTTCCAGTAACGGCTTAACCATCTTCTTCAACTCCCTTTTTTGGTGGTGAGGATATTGATAAGGTCTTGAGGCTACTAGTTCACTTCCTTCCTTAAGGGGTATTCTGTGATTAAATTCCCTAGCTGGTAAGAGTCTTTTCGGTTCCTTAAATAACTTTTCAAACTTTTCTAACAACTCATTTAGTCCCTTCCCGAGTTCCCCCTCAAACTATACTTTTAAAGCATGCACCATACCTTTCACTAGCTTAGAAATATTAGATTCTCTTGCAACATCACATTGTATTGTAACCACTTGCACTAAAAGCCCAAACCATTCTTGCTTCAACTCCTTACAATATTTATTTTCATCTACCAGCAAATTCCCCCCATCTTTAATCTTTGTAATGTGACCAATTTACCTTTAATTCTAAAAACCATTTGCATGAACTCGAAATCCCAAAGGGTAGGCCCAAGTGTTTTCAACCATTAAGCTTCTAAGATTGCTCATGTTCTTGGCATAGATAGTACATAAAAATCCAACTTCATAGTCACTCCTTGAATGGTTAAAACCAAGTCTTTACATATTCCTTCACTTTTTAACTTATCCCCATTCACCACTTCCACTTTCAGGTCCTTGCCTTCACTTACTTTAAGGCCCCATTTATGCACCAGTTGGATGCTTACAAAGTTATGCATGCTTCCAAAGTTGATTAACACACACACTTTCTTCATTTCTTACCCCATCGAGCCTCTCACTCTCATGGTTTGAGGAGTAGTAGACCTTTATATGGCCTTAAAGGATACCTTTAGTTGTTTTCATTTGTTTTAAGCTCTATTTCAATCAATTCCAACACTACACTATCATTGTCATCATCATCCTCTTCTCTAATTAACATAAATAATTTTTTTTTTACAACAATGACCCATGATATACTTTTCATCACAATTAAAACATAAGTCTTTTTCTCTTCTCTCTTGGATTTCCTTAGGAGACAACTTCTTAGTAGAGCTTATTGATCCTTCATTCTTGTTCTAGCTAGTGTTTACATTTCCATAATTTTTTTAAACCGTTACTTTTTCTCTCTAACTATTAGTATAATCATCCTCCCACAAATATGCTAAGCCTATAGCATCTACTAAATCTACTAGTTTTTGATATCACACTTCCTTCAAAAGACCATCTTTCAACCCAAGTAGGAAATGGTATCGTGAGGTAATGGAAGCACAAATCTAACTAGGAGAGTAAAAAAAAAGGCTCATTTGAGACAGCTCAGGTTCCTAGATGAGTTCCAACATGACTTGTAGGAGGCTAATGCAACAACGAGGTTAGAGTGTGTCTTGGAAAAGGAGATTGAGATTGTGTTGTGTGCACAAGAGAAAGGTCAGCTTTAAGTTAGGCCAGATTAAGTGCCAAAACAAGCACTAGATGAATTACTCAAGCAATGCTTACAACAAAAGAGAGATGGAAAAGGAGAGTCTGAAAAGTAGTGTGGCAACTTCTAGTAGCAAGAAGCCAAATGGACTTCAATGTACGCCCCATAGCAGGTCATCATTCTCTGACCTATCAAGTCGATTAGTCACCAGCACATTCTTTTTCCACCTGGGAAGGCCATTGGAGTGTCTCTAGTGAGTAGACTTTTGAAGGGACAAAATTGCCCTTAGAGTTTATTGGGCTTCTTTTTATAATTGTCCTTAATATATTAGTATTTAATTTAACACAGTAGTTGTAATTCTGCCAAACTCAACCTTGAGGTCAAGATTGTTTAAAGGGGAAGGAATTGTCATAGGCATAAATGTGGCAAACATATTATCTTGTAGTTGGTAGTTTTATGGGGCCCTTGTGTAGACTTTGGTGGAAGTGGGACTGGACTTTTATGGAAAAAGATGTGGTTGGTGGGCATTTAATGTAATGGGGGCAAAATTGTAATGGTGGTTGGCTATATAAGAGGTGATAACCATGAATGAAAGAGGAAGACGAGTTTACACAAGCTTTGGCTTATGTTTTGGTGTTGTGTCCCCTTATGATGTAGAGTTGTTGCATCCTTGATGATGCAATTGTGCATTATCCAATCTGATGTTGATGTGCCATTTCCATTATGATGCAGATGTGTTATGTCCACTTTAAGGCATGAAAGATAACTTCTACAAATCTAAATCAACCTTGCTCAAACCAAGTCAAGATTGGGATCCTAGAAGACTGCAATAGAACAATAATTCCCTTGTTATGTATTAGGCTTATTTTATTAGTCCCTTACTTATTAATATGTATATATTTTTTTATTAGTAAACAAGTAGGCTTGAATCGTAAGGATAAATATTTCCATTGCCACTACAAAGTCAACTTGGACATCTTACCTTTCATTATGAACTCTTGTTATAGTTATGTCCCATATTTAACATAACTAATTGACATTTTTATTAAAGATACTTAAATCTAATCTCATGTTAAGAATGAAGATACATGAGTTTAGTATGATATTAGATAAGAATATATCTCTTATTGCCCATGAATATTAAGATAGACTTTTTTACTTTAACATAATATCAAAATCATGACCCACTTCCTAATGTTATCTCTTTTGCACGTAAATTATTATCCATGTCAATTTTTGTTGGCCTTTAGCAACAAGGAGCAAGAAGCCAAATGGACTTCAACACTTGCCCCATAACAAGTTATCATTCTCCAATTCATCTAGTAGATTAGTCACTAGTGGATTCTTCTTCCAGAGGGAAGGCAATATCTCCAATGAGTAAACTTTTGAAAGGACAAAATTGCCCTTATAGTTCATTGGGCTTCTTTTTATAATTGTCCCTAATATATTAGTATTTAATTTAGTAGGTAATAGGACGTGTTATATTTAGCACAATAGTTGTAATTTTGGCACACTCAACCTTGAGGTCAAGGTTGTTTAAAGGGGGAAGGACTTGTCATAGGCATAAATGAGGCAAACATATTATCTTGTAATTGGTAGCTTTGTAAAGCCCTTATGTAGACTTCAGTGGAAATGGGATTGGGCTTTTACGGCGAAAGATGTGGTTGGTGGGCATTTAATGTAATGAGGGCAAAACTATAATGGTGGTTGGCTATATAAAAGGAGACAACCATGAATGAAAGAGGAAGATGAGTTTACATAAAGCTTTGGCTTGTGTCTCAGTGTTGTGTCCCTTTATGATGCAGAGTTGTTACGTCTTTAATGATGCAGAGTTGTTATGTCCTTAATGATGCAATTGTGCATTGTCCAATTTGATGTTGATGTGCCATTTCCATTATGATGCAAATGTGTTCTGTCCACTTTGAGGCATGGAAGATAACTTCTACAAATCCAAATCAACCTCATTCAAACCAAGTCAAGATTGGGATTCCAGAAGACTACAACAGAACAATAACTCCCTTGTTATTTATTAGGCTTATTTTATTAGTCCCTTACTTATTAATATGTATATATTTCTGTATTAGTAAACAAGTAGGCTTAGATCATAAGGATAAATATTGCCACTACCACTACAAAGTTAACTTGGACATCTTTCCTCTCACTATGAACTCTTGTTAGAGTTATGTCCTATATTCAACATAACTAATTGACATTTTTATTGAAGATGCTTAGATTTAATCTCACATTAAGAATGAAGATACATGAGTTTAGTATGATATGAGATAAGAATATATCTTTTATTGCCCATGAATATTAGGATAGACTTCTTTACTTTAACATAATATCATGACCCATTTCCTAATGTTATCCCTTTTGCATGCAAATTATTATCCATGTCAATTATTGTCGACCTCTAGTAGCGAGGAGCAAGAAGCCGAATGGACTTCAACACCCACCCCAAAGCAAGTTGTCACTCTCCAATTTGTCTAGTAGATTTGTCACCAGTACATTCTTCTTTCGCAGGGGAAGGTCACAGAAGTATCTCCGATGAGTAGACTTTTGAAAGGACAAAATTGCCCTTATGATTTATTGGGCTTCCTTTTATAATTGTCCCTAATATATTAGTATTTAATTTAGTAGGCAATAGGACGTGTTATGTTTAGCACAATAGTTATAATTTTGACACACTCAACCTTGAGGTCAAGGTGGTTTAAAGGGGGAAGGAGTTGTCATAGGCATAAATAAGGCAAACATATTATCTTGTAATTGGTAGTTTTGTAAAGCCCTTATCTAGACTTGGGTGGAAATGGGATTGGGCTCTTACGGCAAAAGATGTGGTTGGTGGGCATTTAATGTAATGGGGGCAAAACTATAATGGTGGTTGGCTATATAAAAGGAGACAACCATGAATGAAAGAGGAAGATGAGTTTACACAAAGCTTTGGCTTGTGTCTTAGTGTTGTGTCCCTTTATGATGCAGAGTTGTTGCATCCTTAATGATGCAGAGTTGTTATGTCCTTAATGATGCAATTGTGAATTGTCCAATTTGATGTTGACGTGCCATTTCCATTATGATGCAGATGTGTTATGTCCACTTTGAGGCATGGAAGATAACTTCTACAAATCCAAATCAACCTCACTTAAACCAAGTCAAGATTGGGATTCCAGAAGATTGCAATAGAATAATAATTCCCTTGTTATGTATTAGGCTTATTTTATTAGTCCCTTACTTATTAATATGTATATATTTTTGTATTAGTAAACAAGTAGGCTTAGATCGTAAGGATAAATATTGCCACTACCACTACAAAGTTAACTTGGACATCTTTCCTCTCACTATGAACTCTTGTTAGAGTTATGTCCTATATTCAACATAACTAATTGACATTTTTATTGAAGATGCTTAGATTTAATCTCACATTAAGAATGAAGATACATGAGTTTAGTATGATATGAGATAAGAATATATCTTTTATTGCCCATGACTATTAGGATAGACTTCTTTACTTTAACATAATATCATGACCCATTTCCTAATGTTATCCCTTTTGCATGCAAATTATTGTCCATGTCAATTATTGTCGGCCTCTAGTAGCGAGGAGCAAGAAGCCGAATGGACTTCAACACCCACCCCAAAGCAAGTCGTCACTCTCCAATTTGTCTAGTAGATTTGTCACCAGTACATTCTTCTTTCGCATGGGAAGGTCGCAAAAGTATCTCCGATGAGTAGACTTTTGAAAGGACAAAATTGCCCTTATGATTTATTGGGCTTCCTTTTATAATTATCCTTAATATATTAGTATTTAATTTAGTAGGCAATAGGACGTGTTATGTTTAGCACAATAGTTGTAATTTTGGCACACTCAACCTTGAGGTCAAGGTTGTTTAAAAGGGGAAGGAATTGTCACAGGCATAAATAAGGCAAACATATTATCTTGTAATTGGTAGTTTTGTACGACCCTTATGTAGACTTCGGTGGAAATGGGATTGGACTCTTACGGCGAAAGATGTGGTTGGTGGGCATTTAATGTAATGGGGGCAAAACTATAATGGTGGTTGGCTATATAAGAGGAGACAACCATGAATGAAAGAGGAAGATGAGTTTACATAAAGCTTTGGCTTATGTCTCAGTGTTGTGTCCCTTTATGATGTAGAGTTGTTGCGTCCTTAATGATGCAGAGTTGTTGTGTCCTTAATGATGCAATTGTGCATTGTCCAATTTGATGTTGATGTGTCATTTCCATTATGATTTAGATGTGTTATGTCCACTTTGAGGCATGGAAGATAACTTCTACAAATCCAAATCAACCTCACTCAAACCAAGTCAAGATTGGGATTCCAGAAGATTGCAATAGAACAATAATTCCCTTGTTATTTATTAGGCTTATTTTTTAGTCCCTTACTTATTAATATGTATATATTTTTGTATTAGTAAACAAGTAGGCTTAGATTGTAAGGATAAATATTACCACTGCCACTACAAAGTCAACTTGGACATCTTTCCTCTCACTATGAACTCTTATTAGAGTTATGTCTTATATTCAACAGAACTAATTAACATTTTATTGAAGATGCTTAGATTTAATCTCACATTAAGAATGAAGATACATGAGTTTAGTATGATATGAGATAAGAATATATCTTTTATTGCCCATGAATATTAGGATAGACTTCTTTACTTTAACATAATATCACGACCCATTTCCTAATGTTATCCCTTTTGCATGCAAATTATTGTCCATGTCAATTATTGTCGACCTCTAGTAGCGAGGAGCAAGAAGCCGAATGGACTTGAACACCTGCCCCACAACAAGTCATCACTCTCCAATTTATCTAGTAGATTTGTCACCTGTACATTCTTCTTCCGCAGGGGAAGGTCGTAGAAGTATCTCCGATGAGTAGACTTTTCAAAGGACAAAATTGCCCTTATGATTTATTGGGCTTCCTTTTATAATTGTCCCTAATATATTAGTATTTAATTTAGTAGGCAATAGGACGTGTTATGTTTAGCAAAATAGTTGTAATTTTGGCACACTCAACCTTGAGGTTAAGGTTGTTTAAAGGGGGAAGGAATTGTCATAGGCATAAATGAGGCAAACATATTATCTTGTAATTGGTAGTTTTGTACGTCCTTTATGTAGACTTCGGTGGAAATGGGATTGGACTCTTATAGTAAAAGATGTGGTTGGTGGGCATTTAATATAATGGGGGCAAAGCTGTAATGGTGGTTGGTTATGTAAGAGGTGACAATCGTGAATGAAATGAGGAAAATGAGTTTATGCAAAGCTTTGGCTTGTGTCTCAGTGGCATGTCCCCTTGCGTTGTAAAGGTGCTATGTCCGTAATGGTGCGGTTGTGTAGTGTCCAATCTAATCCTAATGTCCCATTTCCATTATAATGCAGGTGTGATGTGTTGTTTCTATTATGATACGGGTGTGATGTGTCCACTTTGATGTGGGGAAGATAGCTCATACATATCCAAATTAACCCCACTTAAACAAAGTTCTTATTAGGATCCTAGAAGACTATGATAGAATAGTAATTCCCTTGTTATGTACTAGGCTTATTTTGTTAGTTTCTTACTTATTAATATGTATATATTTTTGTATTAGTAAACAAGTAGGCCTAGATCATGAGGCTAAATCTTGCCACTACTGCTACAAAATCTACTGGGACGTCTTTCCTTTCACTATGAACTCTTGTTATAGTTATGTCCCATCTTCAACATGACTAATTAACATTTTTATTGAAGATGCTTAGATGTAATCTCATATTGAAAATGAAAATACATGAGTTTAGTATTATATTAGATAAGAATATATCTCTTATTGAATATGAATATTAGGAGAGACTTTTTTACTTTCACATAATATCATAATCATGACCCAGTTCCTAATGTGATCTCCTTTGCATGTAAATTATTGTTGGCCTATGGCAGCAAGGAGTAAAGAGCTAAATGGACTTTAATGCTTGCCCCATAGTAAGTCATCATTCTCCAATCTGTCCAATAGATTAGTCACCAGTGTATTCTTCTTCCACTAGGGAAGGCTGCCAGAGTATCTCCAATGAGTAGACTTTTGTAAGGACAAAATTGCCATTATGGTTTGTTGGGCTTCCTTTTATAATTGTCCCTAATATATTAGTATTTCATTTAGTAGGCAATAAGATGTGTTATGTTTAGCATAATAGTTGTAATTCTACCAAACTTAACCCTAAGGTCAAGGTTGTTTAAAGGGGGAAGGAATTGTCATAGGCATAAATATGGCAAACATATTATCTTGTAGTTGGTAGTTTTATGGGGCCCTTGTGTAAACTTTGGTGGAAGTGGGATTGGGCTTTTATGGCAAAAGATGTGGTTGGTGGGCATTTAATGTAATGAAGGCAAAGCTGTAATGGTGGTTGGCTATGTAAGAGGTGACAATTGTGAATTAAAAGAGGAAGACAAGTTTATGCAAAGCTTTAGCTTGTCTCAGTGTTGTGTCTGTGTCCTTGATGATGCAGTTGTGTAATGTCTAATATGATGCTAATGTCCCATTTCCATTATGATGTGAGTGTGATGTGTCATTTCCATTATGATGCGGGTGTGATGTGTCCACTCTAAGGTAGGGAAGATAACTGCTACAGATCCTGATTAACCTTACTGAAACCAAGTTTTGATTGGGATCCCAAAAGACTGTGATAGAATAGTAATTCCCTTATTGTGTATTAGGCTTATTTTGTTAGTTTCTTACTTATTAATATGTATATATTTTTGTATTAGTAAACAAGAAGGCTTAGATTGTGAGGCTAAATCTTGCCACTACTACTACAAAGTCAACTTGGATGTCTCTCCTCTCACTATGAACACTTGTTATAATTATGTCCTACCTTCAACATAACTAATTAACATTTTTATTAAAGATGCTTGGATCTAATCTCATATTAAAAATGAAGATACATGAGTTTACTATTACATTAGATAAGAATACATCTCTTATTGTCCATGAATATTAGGAGAGATTTTTTTACTTTAACATAATATCATAATCATGATCCACTTCCTAATGTGATCTCCTTTGCATGTAAATTATTGTCCACATCAATTATTGTCAACCTTTGGCAACAAGGAGCAAGGAGTTGAACAGACTTCAATGCTCGCCCCATAGTGAGTTGTCATTCTCTGATTTGTCCAGTAGATGAGTCATCGATGCATTCTTCTTGCACTAGGGAAGGCCACCAAAGTATCTCTAGCGAGTAAACTTTTGAAGGGAGAAAATTGCCTTTATAGTTTATTGGGCTTCTTTTTATAATTTTCCCTAATATATTAGTATTTAATTTAGTAGGCAATAGGACGTGTTATATTTAGCACAATAGTTGTAATTCTACCAAACTTAACCCTAAGGTCAAGGTTGTTTAAAGGGGGAAGGAATTGTCATAGGCATAAATATGGCAAACATATTATCTTTTAGTTGGTAGTTTTATAGGGCCCTTGTGTAGACTTTGGTGGAAGTGGGATTGGGCTTTTATGGCAAAAAATGTGGTTGGTGGGCATTTAATGTAATGAGGGCAAAGCTGTAATGGTGGTTGGCTATGTAAGAGGTGACAATTGTGAATTAAAAGAGGAAGACAAGTTTATGCAAAGCTTTGGCTTGTGTCTCAGTGCTGTGTCTGTGTCCTTGATGATGCAGTTGTGTAATGTCTAATATGATGCTAATGTCCCATTTCCATTATGATGTGAGTGTGATGTGTCATTTCCGTTATGATGCGGGTGTGATGTGTCCATTCTAAGGTAGGGAAGATTACTGCTATAGATCCTGATTAACCTTACTCAAACCAAGTTTTGATTGGGATCCCAAAAGACTATGATAGAATAGTAATTCCTTTATTGTGTATTAGGCTTATTTTGTTAGTTTCTTACTTATTAATATGTATATATTTTTGTATTAGTAAACAAGAAGGCTTAGATTGTGAGGTTAAATCTTGCCACTGCTGCTACAAAGTCAACTTGGATGTCTCTCCTCTCACTATGAACACTTGTTATAATTATGTCCTATCTTCAACATAACTAATTAACATTTTTATTAAAGATGCTTAGATCTAATCTCATATTAAAAATGAAGATACATGAGTTTACTATTACATTAGATAAGAATACATCTCTTATTGTCCATGAATATTAGGAGAGATTTTTTTACTTTAACATAATATCATAATCATGATCCACTTCCTAATGTGATCTCCTTTGCATGTAAATTATTGTCCACATCAATTATTGTCGACCTCTGGCAACAAGGAGCAAGGGGTTGAACAGACTTCAATGCCCACCCCATAGTGAGTTGTCATTCTCTGATTTGTCCAATAGATAAGTCACCGATGCATTCTTCTTGCACTAGGGAAGGCCACCAAAGTATCTCTAGCGAGTAAACTTTTGAAGGGAGAAAATTGCCTTTATAGTTTATTGGGCTTCTTTTTATAATTTTCCCTCATATATTAGTATTTAATTTAGTAGGCAATAGGACGTGTTATATTTAGCACAATAGTTGTAATTCTACCAAACTTAACCCTAAGGTCAAGGTTGTTTAAAGGGGGAAGGAATTGTCATAGGCATAAATGTGGCAAACATATTATCTTGTAGTTGGTAGTTTTATGGGGCCCTTATGTAGACTTTGGTGGAAGTGGGATTGGGCTTTTATGGCAAAAGATGTGGTTGGTGGGCATTTAATGTAATGAGGGCAAAGCTGTAATGGTGGTTGGCTATGTAATTGTGAGTGAATAAAATGAGGAAAACAAATATATTCAAAGCTTCGGCTTATGACTCAATGTTGTGTCCCCTTATGATGCAGAGGTGTTGTGTCCCTAATGATGCAATTGTTTAGTGTTCAATCTGATGTTGATGTGCTATTTTCATTATGATGCGAGTGTGATGTGTCGAGTATAATGCAGGAAAGATAACTATTACAAATCCAAATCAAGCTTGCTCAAACCAAGTTCTGATTGGGATCCTGAAAGATTGCAATAGAATAGTAATTCCCTTGTTAGGTATTAGGCTTATTTTGTTAGTCTCTTACTTATTAATATGTATATAGTTTTGTATTAGTAAACAAGTAGGCTTAGATCGTGAGGATAAATCTTGCCACTACTATTGCAAAGTCAACTTGGACGTCTCTCCTCTCATTATGAACTCTTGTTCTAGTTATGTCCCATCTTCAACACAACTAATTGACATTTTTATTAAAGATGCTTAGATCTAATCTCATATCAAGAATGAAGATACATGAGTTTAGTATTATATTAGATAAGAATATATTTCTTATTGTCCATGAATATTAGGATATACTTTTTTACTTTAACATAATATGATAATCGTGAGCCACTTCCTAATGTGATCTCCTCTACAAGTAAATTATTGTACATGTCAATTATTGTCAGCCTCTGACGGCCAAGTTTGAGCGGGAATAAAAATCAGAATCAACCCACATACGCTCTGCAGATCAACCCAGGTCGGCAACCGTTGAAGTTTCAAATTCGATTGTACAATTTGCCGTTTCACACATTAATTCATTTGCCAGCCGTTGAGCTATCTCTGATATATAAATACACCATCATGTATTTCATCTTTTACCTACGGATGTACTCTGTTTTGCATCATGTATTTCATCTTTTACTCAATGAAACAACTCTTTTTTTCTCATCCATACTCTCTGTTCATAACGCTAGCAGAAGAATATGGAAGTTTGTCGGCCATGATGGAAAGACAAAACGAAGAGTGGTGGAGACTGGTTTTATTGTTTCATGACCTGCTCTGATACGGAGAAAAAAGCTAGCAACGACCCATCTGCTGTGAATCTGGAGTTTGTGTAGAATTAACAATTAAATGAGTACAAGCATGGTTTTACAAACTGATCTTTACAACATATTTATACAGAAAATAAATCAAATGAGTACAGGGGATTGTGTTGGCCTTCAAATTTCTTATGTGTTTGATCGGAAAGCATGTGTATAGAAGGAGAACGGTGTTGATGAACGGTTGCTCATGTTACTACCTCTACATGCTTTTTTTTCTTTGAGCTCTTGTGGTGTCCTAGCTGTGAACTTCTGGAAGTTGTTCGTTTACGGTCTTACTGCTTCTTATCTGAACTGCATTTATTAGCAGCAACATGTAGGCATTCCTTACGCTCGAGCCCTAAGTCAGAGAAGCTAGGAGCAAGGTCACTCCTTGTTTTCAAGCTTGCGGTCTTATATTCTATTGACCCCAATAGAGATATAGCAGGACTTCACTCATAAGGCGGGGGAAGTTGTGCAGTAGCTTACATGTGCCCCGAAGCCTGCATGTTCAGGAGCTTCTTCGTTTTACTTTTTATCATTAGCCTAGAGTTAAATCTTATATAAAAATGGCATAGATGGCATAGATGGCACAGATGGCAAAGGGTTAAATAGAAAGCCTTTCCCGAACAGTTTGCTTTTAAAGCTTTGTTTCGAGTAGTGTTGTAGTAGGGTGCTTGGGCCTTGCGATTATGGTTTCTTCATCGCAGTTTAATGTAAATCTTGTTTGTCAAAGTTTTTTGTTATGTTGATGCATTTGCTGCTTTTAGCCTATCATCCTTCTTTTCTTATCTCTTTTATAAAATTTATCACAAAGAAAATTATGTATAAACCAGACAGCTGACAAAAGAATTTTCTAAATGTATTGAAGAACAGATTACAAAGAAATTAATATAAGCAAGATTAAGAAATTTTCACATAATTCTAGGGCCTGTTTGAACTATTGAGAGTCATAATTCCATACGTACCGGTGAGGAGTAGAATTTCGATAAAATTATCGTAACGTAAACGGGACAGAAAATACGAAAGAAAAAGTAAAACAAATAAAAGAAAGAAGAGTTAATAATAGAGAAACCTTCATAAATACAGAGCCGAACGGCCCTGTTATACTTGACAGAATCATAATACCTTCAATACCTTCAATAAATGCTACATTTATAGATGAAGCTTGTGTAAGTTGTGGGTGGTGCAAGTTGTGATCGTTGTGGACCCGGATTTCGGGAAGGCCGCCCTGTTCTCGCACAGAAGCGAAGGCTGTCATTTTCTTATCTAATAGATGGGACGATGATTTGAGAGCCATCACTTCTGAGGTATATATACCTGGTTATCAAACCTGCAAGAGACCAACAAAACTCTGTTTGCCAAGAAGGATTAAGATTCGGGAGAGTCCATTCTACTTGTGTTGCTTTAGTGGGGGCTGCAATTCTTCTTACGGTATGAGCCATCTAAATGGCTCCATTCAAGAACTCTTTTGCTTTTAATTTTCAAAACAATGATCTTGTTTGTACAACCCTTTGACTAATATGTTGTTATTACTATATATCTGACTTGTATATTATTATCATCAGACTGTAGTGGCTGGATAAAACAAGAGGAAAGGTAAGTGATAGCAACATCATTAATCTCAATCATCTCCACTCACCATTGTGCCCTTTGACATAGAGAAACATAGAAGAATGTGGAGACTTAAGATAGCAGATGGCGGCAAGAACCCTTATCTCTTCAGCATAAACGACTTTGTCGGGAGGCAGATATGGGAGTTCGACCCTGAGGCTGGTACCCTAGAAGAACGGGCTGAGGTTGAAGAAGCTCGTCAAAATTTCTACAAAAACCGCTATCACGTCAAGCCTAGCAGTGATCTCCTATGGCAAATACAGGTACTCCATTCTCTACCTCTGTGCTGATGTCGACAGCTTCACGGTAAAAGTAGCTACTTTTCTTTTATAGTAAGCCTTTCTGTTAAATATTAATGTAGAATTGTCCTGTATTATTAAAATATGATCTTATAAATTAATTTGTATATAAAAGATATCCTTTTTCCTTGAGTTAATTTTGTGGAAACATTAACTTTTTAATATGCTGTTGAAACCCAATTCTTTTTTAACGCTAGTATGAATATAGGTATAGTTTAATACAGAGTGCACACAACCCAAAACTGGTACTTTAACTTCAACTTTGATCGTCCTCTTTTCTCTTTAGAGAAAGATGATAAAGAGATGTCTACTAAGACATTAAATGATGGAACTTGGTCCACGTACTTCATATTTTTCCCTACTTCCTAATTTACGACCAGCTAAGCAAAAGTGACACCACAATTGTGTGTCGGCGGATCTTTGTATCAGAAAACGTAGGCCCACTGTCCCTAGCCATGCTTAGCAATCAGAGGTTGTTTCTTGCATCTAAGACAGCTCGCCCGCTGGTGGTTATGCTTATGTGACACGCAATTCTTTTGATTCACCTCCTATCTTGAGTGCGTTGGAAAGTACTTTCTACATAAATTTTTATCTAAGCAAAAAGGTGCCATCCTTAAATGTGAACCTAGTACCATAACATGTGTCGTTAAATTCACGTTTGAATAGAATAATAAAATATTAAAAAACAATATGAATGTTAAATGTGTAATTTTTGGAGTTATCAAAAAGCTTGTAAGATACAAATGTTTATGTAATATAATATTGTGTAAGGTTCTTTTATAAACATTTTGTATTGATATATCTTATATATAAATTCTTTGATTTTGTTTATTAAAAAACAAGAGGACATGTGTTTCATCTAAAAAAAAAAATACCATAATAAAATTTAGAAAATGTATGACATACATTATTTTCAACAATTTTCATATGAGCATGGTGAAATGCTTTTTGCATGAATCATTTTCCACAAACAAAAAGTTTCTATATTTAAATATGAACTCTTATACCATATTTGAGAATTTATTTCCTTTTTAAACTAATTTGTAAGAAGGGGACATATGTTCTAGTTTAGAAATAATACTACAATAGGATTGAGAAAATGTGGGACACACACTATTTTCAACAATTTTTTTTAATAAAATCTAAAGACCATATATGATCCATTTTTGAATAGTGAAAAGCATAAATTCCACATATAAATGATGATTTTCAACATGTTTAATTTACACATTTTGGAAAACCAATCAATTTGTTTTATGAACAAATATTCATAAATTCTCAGTAAAACGCACAGCCTAGCTATGTAAAACTATTTTGACTATTGACTTACGAAATGAAATTATTCGCCATAGCGGGTGTTGACATTGCTGCCGATATAGGACGACTTGGAAGGTTTTGAATTTAGATAATATTTACCTATACTTAGAAAGATCTAATGCTTTCGATGTTGTTTACACTAATATGCTACTTCCATTTTGAAAAAAATTGCAGTTTCTTACAGAGAAAAACTTCAAACCAACGTTTCCTGCCGTAAAGGTTGAGGATGGCGAGGAAATCACATATGAAAAGGTCACATCTACGTTGAGAAGAGCTGTGCATTTCTTTTGTTCATTGCAAGCCAAGGACGGTCATTGGCCTGCAGAAAATTCTGGCCTGATGTTTTTGGTTCCTCCATTGGTAAGTTTGATAATTTTCATCACCTTTAAACAGTGATAGTCACTCAATTTTTTATTTTTTATTTTTTTAACACACCAAGACTCATATTCTTGGATGTTAAACATGGAACCAAGAGGTCTAAGCAACCCCTAGTCCCAATTGCCCCAAACTTGTCAAGTAGTTACTCAATTAAATAAAAATCATTTTTGGGGTACAAACAAAATCATAGAAAGGCAGCTTTTATTTATGGCATCATCTACTAATACAATTACTTGACTTGTCTACTATCGAACACCCAAACATCTTCCAAAGATTGACCAGGGTGTAACTAGTAAAATTGGATAACGACGTACCTGCTATTGATTTTCTTCTAATCTTCATCTCAACACAACTACTAATTACCTTCTTCTTAACCCAATAATATGCAGGTAATTTGTCTATACATTACAGGTCATCTTAACAATGTATTCCCAGCAGAATATCAAAGAGAAATGCTCCGAAACATATACTGTCATCAGGTGCGTCCTCTTCGAAGCTTTATGTGTTAATTAACCAAATAGGACCAAAGTTTCCACTGAATTGCTTAGTTTCTCGTCTATATCTCTCTTAATTTTTCTTTTTTCTTCTCGATTATTACTTTTTAAAGGTTTGAGTTATCATATTAACGCGTATCTGCAAATTCGGTGTATTGCAGAATGAAGATGGTGGGTGGGGATTACACATAGAGGACACCAGTAGCATGTTCTGCACTGCCCTCAACTACATCTGTTTGCGTATATTAGGGGAAGGACCCGATGGTGGTCAAGACAATGCTTGTGCATGGGCACGAAAGTGGATCCTTGATCGTGGTGGTGTAGCACACATCCCTTCATGGGGAAAGACATGGCTCTCGGTACAACTACGTTTTATAAAACACCGAATTGGAGTCTATCATGACAATTTTTCAGGTTCCAACTATTCACTGTATTTGCAAATAGTTAATTCTGGTGTACGTTTTTCCTTTCCGGTAGATACTTGGTGTGTATGAATGGGCGGGAACCAACCCAATGCCTCCGGAGTTTTGGATTCTTCCTCCATTTCTTCCTATGCATCCAGGTTTGTCCATTGCTGCTTTCGGCTTCCAAAAATTGGAAGTTTACTCTAGACCCTGTTAGCATGACGAAATGTTCTCAAAATTAACTTGTCCAGCTGTTGAGAATTATATACAGCATTCGTTAAATTACGACAATACTTCTATTTGAAGTCAATGCTACTTCAGAGACCTTTACTTTTTTCTGTTTGATTATTAAACTTGCAAACTATTGCTAATCAATACACTTTCCCCTAAAATGCAGCCAAAATGTGGTGCTACAGCCGAATGGTGTATATGCCTATGTCATATCTATATGGGAAAAGATTTGTAGGCCCAATCACTCCTCTTATTCTTCAATTAAGGGAAGAACTTTATAATGAACCATTCAATGAAGTTAATTGGAAGAAAACACGTCATCAATGTGCAAAGGTGAGTTTATCTTAACTTTGATGTTCTTCATTAATATGTGCTTATTGCTAGATATGTTTTCCAATATTCTTCCAGTGCAATCATCATGCAAAACTATTGTTACAGGAAGACTTCTATAATCCACATTCTCGAATACGAGATTTGCTTTGGGATAGTCTATACTTAATGACTGAGCCTCTTCTCACTCATTGGCCTCTAAACAAATTGGTCAGAGAGAAGGCACTCCAAGTTACAATGAAGCACATTCATTATGAAGATGAGAATAGTCGATACATTACTATGGCAGCTGTAGAAAAGGTAATCCAATATGACAATCCAAGGAAGCAATGGTGAGCATCTTTTTGTATTATATAACAGTACTTCTAAAGCCATTTACAATTGAACAGGTTCTTTGCATGCTTGCTTGTTGGGTTGAAGATCCAAATGGGAATTATTTCAAGGAACATCTTGCTAGGATCCCCGATTACATGTGGATTGCTGAAGATGGAATGAAGATGCAGGTCTCTATGCATATTCTTCCCGAAAAAAAAATTGTGGAACATTTTATGCTTTTGTTTGGTCACACATCATATTGAACTATAATAAAAAGATTCCTAAAATATATTTATTTGTAGATATAGTTTTGTAAATGTAACTTACCCAATAATTTAGGATGGTCCTTTCTACGAAAAGGAAAAGGATCGCTGACTTCAATATTTGCCATTTGTATGTAGAATATTGGGAGTCAATCGTGGGACACCAATTTTGCTATTCAAGCTTTACTTGAAAGTGATCTAATTGATGAAATTGGACCAACACTTGCAAGGGGGTATGACTTCATAAAAAAATCTCAGGTTTGGTTTTGGACATTGAAACTAAATATTCATCAAAAGTATCACATCTCTGCATTTGCCTAAAGAATAAATAAAACTAACATTTTGTTTTCTACTAAAAATTTTAAAGGTGAAGGACAATCCTTCTGGAGACTTTAAGGGGATGTACCGTCACATTTCAAAAGGATCCTGGACTTTCTCTGATCAGGATCATGGATGGCAAGTTTCTGATTGCACTGCCGAAGGTTTGACGGTAATCTACTTCATTTTAATCCTTGAGTGGTTCAAACTACTGTGTTATATTTGTTCTTAACCAAACTCTGCTATATTTCACAGTGCTGCTTGCTTTTGTCGATGATGCCACCCGAAATTGTTGGTGAGAAAATAGAACCCGGACGATTTTATGATGCGGTGAATGTCCTTCTTTCTCTACAGGTGAAAACTGACTTTCAGTAGCATTTTTCTTTAAAGTTCACCGATCTAGCAACTATGAGCATGTATAGAGCAGTTATTTGGTATGTACATCAACACCTTCATATAATAGTCTCTATGTATGTCTTAATACAGGGAAAAACTGGAGGTTTATCAGCCTGGGAACCAGCCGGACAAGCAAAATGGTTGGAAGTAAGCATTTTATCATCTGAAGTGACCTTTAAACATTCTTATGGGAATGCTTAACAATTCTCCAGTGTTCGTCAACTTAACCCTTATTTGCTGTATATTATCAGCTGCTTAATCCCGTAGAATTCTTGGCGGACATTGTCATTGAGCATGAGTACGCTGAGTGCACTGCATCAACAATCAAAGCATTAGTTTTGTTTAATAAGCTATACCCTGAGCACAGGAAGGAAGAGGTTGAAAACTCCATAAAGAATGCTGTTCAATTCCTTCAAGACACACAATTGCCCGATGGTTCATGGTGTGTTCCTCCACTAGTTTTACATATTATTTCGAATGTACTTGAGAGGTCAATTACGTAGTATATGTAATTCCCCAGGTACGGAAATTGGGCAATTTGCTTCACATATGGTACATATTTTGGGCTTAAAGGCCTGGCGGCGGTTGGCAAGACTTGCAACAACTGTCCAGCCATGCGCAGAGGCGTGGATTTTCTGCTCAGAACACAAAGAGATAATGGTGGATGGGGAGAAAGCTATCTCTCCTGCCGGAACAAGGTAATGTCTTGAGAGGCGTAATGCTAAGATTTGGATTCTTCTTAATTTCTGCACTATCATTCTTTCCCAACGTTAACCTAAGCCGCACACTTTAAGTTATTTTGGAATTTGCCGCTAAATTCTGAAGAGAGAGAGAAAGTTATAGAGTGTTTTTTATCCCCGTGCAGTAGGCTTCATAGAGAAAAATTTAAGAATTGTTAATAACACGCTCCATCTTTTCTCGAAAAAAATTTTATAAGGGGATGAATTTCAATCAAGGAAGCTTTTAGATCGGTTTGTGCGGTAGATTTTTTCCTGTCTCTAAGATTTTTCCGATGATAGATTATGAAACTCTGAAGTCTTTGTACTTGATAATGTAGGAATATGTACCTCTTGCGGAAAACCGATCAAATCTGGTACAAACAGCATGGGCAATGATGGGTCTTATTCATGCGGGACAGGTCCTTTTATGGTTTTCTTTCTCTTATATCATATTGTTATATGCTTTTCTTGCATATTCTGATACAAAGAAAGTAATTGCATTAGGCTGAAAGAGACCCAAAACCTCTTCATCGCGCTGCAAAACTGATAATTAATTCTCAGTTGGAAGATGGCGGTTTTCCTCAACAGGTACCTCTTTTTTCATAGCTTCAAACTAAGAGGAAGAAAATGATAAAAACTAAATAACAAGGACAAGTTGACCAAAATCTATAGTTCACTCTTGCACTACGAAACCAGAGCTAAATTCCGGAAGAATACGGGGAAAGCAGAACGGCTTAATTTGAAGTGCATTGTAGGAAATCACCGCAAAACTCTAATACTTTGTCTCTCTCTTATACAGGACATTGTTGCGGCCTCCTGAAGACATGTATATTACACTTCTCCGCATTCAGAAACATTTTCCCTCTGTGGGCTCTTGCAGAGTACCGCAAGCGTGTCCCATTGCCATCTAGAACAGTTTAAATCAAATAGTGGACCAAGCAGCTCGACTACTGGAGAAGTAGCACCGATCGAAAAGTGGGTTATTAATCAAATAGTGATTGCTTGAACAAGCTGTTATCTTGAATGCAGCGCAGAGCTACAAAACTTCATCCTTCTGCTTTATAAATGGTTTGTAGAGCCTGCCAGTTCAAGACCCGTTGCCTTGTGAGATTAACTTTTATATACTGCATGAATAAGTCTACAGTTCTCATTCGGCGTGATAAAACAAAAATGCTGTACTACCTCTGCTGTTTTATTTTTTTCGCTAACAAGCCTGCATTGACGACATTATCTGTCAAATATCGTAGCGCTGGCCTGATGAGTCGTGCCATTCCTTCTATTGAAAGTTATTGTTTTTTTTTTTTTTTTGGTGAAAGGTCAAATTATATATCACTCATAAAAAATTTACAAGATTGTTCGATTACAAAATATCATCATCTAAGCTCAAATATTGCACTTGGCAAATTCCAAAGCTCTTGTAAAAATTTATTACAATTTGTAAGCTTAACTCCTCTAGTAGATGAAATCTTGCCTCTCACGTCCTTCTTGATTTTGGCAATAATGGTTGAGTTTTCTAGACTTGTATTGCTGAATCTTCTTCTATTCCTTTCGCTCCAAATGTGATACAATACGGCCTTGAAAGATATACTAAGCAAAGTAGCTGCAAAGCTCTTCTTCTTAACAGTGTTGATCATCCAATATATTTCAGCTCTCCAATGTTCAATTCTTCGAGTTAATCCATTCATGCCTAACAAAGCCTTCCAGATGTAGTTTGTGAACCTGCACTTAAAAAATAAATGTTCATGTGATTCTTCTTCTTGTTGGCAGAGGTTGCATCGTAGATCCACTGAACTATTCCATTTTGCCACCCGATCTGCTGTGGATAGTTTGTCTCTTAAAATGATCCAACATATAAAATTATGCTTCGGTACTCCTTCTTTCCAAACAAGTGTTGCCCATTTGGAATCTTCTCTGTTCTCTCTTAGTGCTACATAACTCTTGGCAATATTGTATTCTGAGTCTGTCACTAGTTGTGTTAGTTCATTTCTTACTTGTAAAATATTCCTAAAACTCCAAGCTAGTGATCCTTTCATCTCAACTTCTAATACATTCCTTTCCTTCAAATTTTCTGTTATCATCCATTTAACCCATAAGGAGTTTGAATTGGGGTGCACAAGAGACCATAGGAGTTTTCCAATTGCTGCTTTATTCCAAGTGTGAATGTCTATCAAACCTAGTCCTCCAGAAACTTTAGGCCAGCAAACTTCTTTCCATGCCACTTTCGCTACACATCGTCCATTAGATTTACCTGTCCAAAGGAAAGTTCTAATCCTTTTTTCAATTTCATAAAGGGTCTGTTTTGGCAGTAGAAAAATTTGCATCCAATATGTTTGCAATGAGAATAGAACACTTTTGGCTAGCTGCAGTCTCCCCCCATAACTAATATGCTTAGACTCCCAACCTTCAATTCTTCTCAATATCTTTTCTGTCAGGATAGTACAATCTAGGTTGGAGAGTCTTTTAGTAATCAATGGTACTCCTAAGTATTTTATGGGAAGTTGGCCTTCTTGGATAGGAATATGATCAAGTATTAGAGCCTTTTCCTGTTCTGACAAGCCTGAAAAGAAAATTTGACACTTCTCTGGATGCATCTTCAAACCTGTTATATCTTCAAACTCTTGCATAGCATCTAGTAAACATAATATGGATTCAATATCTCCATGAGCAAACAAAAAGAGATCATCAGCAAAGCATAAATGAGTGATCTTTTCTTTGGCGCATTTCCAGTGAAATTTAAACCTTCCAGAAGATACTTTATTTTGTATAATTCTGTTAAGAATCTCCATCACAATAACAAAGAGAAAAGGAGAGAGAGGGTCTCCTTGTCTAAGTCCCTTTGCCCCCTTAAAAAAACCTGTATGAGAGCCATTGATGTTCACAGAATATCCCACAGTAGTGATGCAGCTTTCAATCAGCAATCTAAATTTGTCTGGGAACTTCAAAACTTTCAGTGTATTTAGGATTGCATTCCAGTCTATTGAATCATATGCTTTCATAATATCAACCTTAATTGCCACCCTTTTCCCATGAATATCTTTGTGATAATTGTGCATCAACTCTTGACACAACAAAATATTTTCCTTAATGTTCCTTCCTGGCACAAAAGCTGTCTGACACGGATGTATGAAATGAGGCAAAGCTAAACTTAGTCTTCCTGCCACAATTTTAGATATGATCTTGTACAACACATTACAACAAGATATTGGTCTAAAATCTTTCATATTGGTGGCATTAATTTTCTTAGGGACAAGAGAGATTACTATTGAAAGTTATTGTTTTCGTTAATATTTTATATGTTGGATGACCAATTTATGCAATCATTATTTGTTCCACGATATAAGCAGAAATATTGTCTAATATTAGAATCAAATAACGAAAAGATATGAAGCAATTAATACACAAATATTATTTGTGTGCCATCAATTTATTTCTAATAATAGCTTTAAATGGTGAAGTGTCAAATAAAATTTAGTTTTGTAAGAATGTTATCTATAATTATCTAAAGGTGTTTGGTTGTAGAACATTTCTTTATATTCCAAAAGATGAGAGAATGTATATTCCTTGGCTATGATTCTAATGAGTTTGGTTATAGGTTTTATAATCTAACTGTGAAGAAAATTGTGAAAAATTATGATATTGCATTTTTTGAGAATTAAAATATTTATATTAACCAGAAAGAGAATATTGTGTCACAAGGCTCTAAGAATCATATCAATATTGATTTAATTCTTTCAAAATGATTTATAGAGATAGTCACTAGAATAGTTTGAAAGTGCCATTCAAATTGATGTTTAAGATCAGATTTAGGATTAGATTCAAAATGACTAATAGGATATAGCTAATAATGACACTTAGACAAATAATATTATTGATGTTTAACAAGATTCATCTACAGTTCCACCATTAAAGAGGTTTACTAGAGATTCTCATTGTTGGATCCTAAAGCAACCTAAGAGGAGGTGGTGAATTAGGTTTACCAAAAATAGTATTGTCTTCTTAGTTTTGTTATATGTAGCAATTAATAAGTACAACATAGCAACTAACGCATTCACACAAACCACAAACACACAAGAACACACAATGTTTAGAAGGTGGTTCAATCCACGCCACGTCGACACCTACTCAATCCCATTCTAGCAACCTGTTAAAGTCACTCTCTAATTAATTAACCAATTGATTACAAGGGTTATCCAAACCCTTACAACGAATAACCAATCCCTCAAACTCGATTACAAATTTTGACCCTAATATTATAATGTTAGAACTAGGCTTCCATAAAGTATACAAGATTCAGTTCAAAAGCCCCTAACAGATGCTACTAGGCTATTACAAAGTGATTTGGACAAAAGCCTCAAATTCAATTCAAACCCTCACATTGTTTACTTGCAGAAAATCAACTTAATAATAGAGAATATTGAAGCACAAATTGATTCTTTAACAAGTAAGTAATAAGCTCATAATATAGTCACCCAATGAAGAGTAAAATTGTAAGTTGGATAAACTTAAATGAAGACTATGATATGCTTGAGATGAGCTTGCTTTTTCTCTAATTTTTGGACAAACCAAATAAAAATATGTTAATGCTCTTAAATAGCTTCAAAACAATTGACCTCTCACTATAAAGTAACCGTTTTGACATCTTTGAAAAAAATCACTTCTTCTTCCTGTTAGAAGTTAAGAGAGAATGAAAGTAGGACTTGGTTGTTTTGTCTTAATTTATTCAAAATCATGCTCTAAAATATCATTGTTTTATCTAGATTTTAAATTACTGATTCGGAGCTTTGTAGAAAAAAGAATATAGGTTGAAAGATGTTTATAAAAGCCTTATGAAACCGTCTTTAGAAATTCTCTAATTTACTTCCAATTTCTCTTTTAAGTAGTTTAGACACAAACTTGAAGAACTCTTCAATTTCTTCAAATTAATCCTCTGAGTAGTAGATCTTCAATTTTTCTTCATAAAATTGTTCCCTTCTCTGTTAGCTTTCCAATGAGACCTTTTTCATCTTGAATAGAATTGTAATCAGTGGTCAAATTAGGCAGCAAAGTCACGGAATTGAGTGGGTTACGAGTTGAGCTGGGTTTAGGATTAAGTTAGGGCGTGGGTCATAATCACAAACATAAGTCGCAGGTTGCACATGTAGGCCATGCTCTTGGGTTATAGGTTGCGCTTGTGGACTTTAGGTTGACAAGGCAGGCTTTATGGGTCTAACTTATGGATTGGGTCTTGTTCATGCAAGCTCATGCCTGGTCTGGGTAGTGCGGGCTAGATCATGATTAGGACTAGGTTGCGCACTAGACTAGGTTATGTATGTTAGGCTTCACCAATTCGGCTTTTAATTTATTTACTTATTTTTTTGCATAATTGCTTAGCATTACTTTTCTAATAAAAACCCAATAAATAAACAAACAATAATTATAATATTTCCATATTATAATTCCTATTTGTCATAACCAAAATATTAATATATTCCAGCATTCTCCCCCTTTTTGATGATAATAAAATAAAACATTTTGATGTATTACAAATAGGTTTCAGCCTATCATTTTCCAATTTCCAAGTCAAGCATAAGCACTTTGAAAAATACTTTCAAACACATATTCATGCATAAAATAAGTCAAGTCCAAAGTACATCAATAGCTCATCAATATAAAAATTAAGAAATATATCAAGTCATATATTTCTCTCCCTATATCAAGTCCAAAATGTATATGACCAATATAACATTATGTATTTCTCCCTTTATAAAAAATTCAAAGTACATTAAATATATATGGTCAACATAGCATCATAGCATATATTTCTCCCCCTTTTTGTTTTATCAACATAAAAATCAACAAACTATGAACCATAAAAATATGGCATGGTGTTATTTCAACATTTTGCAAGAGCTCATAACTCCCCTTCAATGATAGCTTCCTTTTAAGATATGCCAAATAGCCATGAAGCAAGGCAAAAAGAGAACCATCATACATCATAATAGGACAAAAATTGATGAAGTTGTTGTTTTGTGTCTACAATGACATGAAAATGCCTTAGTAGCATGAGAATGTCTCCCCCATATAACCATAATGACAACACACTTTCTCAACACATATGTAGAAATTTATAGCATAATTATTGCAAAAAACAGATTTCATAGCACCATATTTGTAGAATTTAGAGTTCAGGACAGCACTATAGATAGAGTTGAGTTCCAAACATAAAAAAAATTTAGATTCTAACAACATAAGAGAATATGTATAGATCTTATAAGGCATGTGTTGTATCAGCAAACAACGAAAATTGGAAAGATCATACCATATATGATGAATCAAGAGCTCCCCCTAAGTAATTGTGCTTGCCATTGTTGTAGAGTGGAGTTTGGAGTATTGTAGAGAAATACCAAGGTAAACTCCCCTTCAAATTAGGAAGGGCCCCTTATTGTTATAGGAAAGGGAATGTTGATTGACAATGGTGGCTACTTCAATCATGAGATTGATGAAGAGCACATGTATGCCAATACATTAATGTAATGATGTAGATTTTGCAAAACTGGACTTATAAATCATCTACATTTTACATTCCTAACCTCTTCTTAGATAACAAAACATTTCTTTGTTGAGATGTTTAATAAAGATGTCAATAAGTTGGTGGAGAGTGCTAATGTATTCTATGGTGACATTTCTTTTAAAGGCATAATCCCTTAAGAAATGATGTTTAATCTCTATGTGTTTAGTACAAAAGTTTTGAATAGGATTTTTTATGAGGTTAATAGCATTTTTGTTATCACACTTCAAAGGTATAGAACTTTAAAATGAATTAAAATTAGCAAGTTGATTTTTACTCCAAACAACTTGTGCATAACAACTACCCAATGCAATATATTTGGCTTTGGTAGTAGAAATAGAAACACTTTGTTGCTTCTTAGAAAACCATGAGACTAACATACTTCCTAGAAATTGACATGTCTCACTAATATTTTTATAATTAGTTTTACAACCAATGTAATCCGTATCACTATATGCATGCAAATGAAAATATGACTCTTTAGGATACCATATACCTAACTTAGGTGTATGCTTGAGATATTAAAAGATTATCTTGACAATAACAAGATGACTCTTTGTAGGATCAACTTGATACCGTGCACAAATACACACACTAAAAAGAATATCATGTTAGGAAGTAGTGAGGTATAACAATGATCCCATCATACTTCTATAAGTCTTTGATCAATGGAAGGACCTTCCGGATCAACATGTATATGAGTAGAAGTGCCCAAAGGAGTTTCTATTTCTTTAACTTGATCAAAATTGAACTTCTTAAGAAGTTCATATGTAAATTTACTTTGAGAGATAAAAATACCATTTGTTGTTTGCTTGATTTGCAATTCTAGCAAATAACTAAATTCTCCCATGATCCTCATTTCAAATTCTTTTTTCATAATTTCAGTAAATTTAGTGCACAAAGATGGATTCGATAAACCAAAATGATGCCATCTACATATATTTAAATTAAAAAAATATCATAATCATGTCGCTTGATGAATAAAGTAAGGTCTATAGCACCCTTTTTGAAGTTATTTTCCACCAAGTATGTACCCAACCGATCATACCAAGCTCTTGGAGCTTGTTTCAAACCATACAATGCCTTAGTGAGTTTAAAAGCATGAATTGGAAACAAAGGATCTTCAAAACCGGGAGGTTGTTCAACATATACTTCTTCATTTATGTAACCATTCAAAAATGCACTTTTGATGTCCATTTGAAACAATTTAAAATGCTTATCAGATGCATAAGCTAAAAGCATGCAAATGGATTTCAATCTAACTATGGGTGCATAAGTTTTATCATAATCTATGTATTCTTCTTGGTTATATCCTTATGTAATAAGTCTAGCCTTATTTCTAACTATTGTTCCATGTTCATCCATTTTATTCCTATACTCCCATTTTGTTCTAATAATAGTTTTACTTTCTAGTCTAGGGGTTAATTCCTAAACTTTACTTCTTTGAAACTAATCCAATTACTATCAAATAATGCTTCTTTAATGTTCCTAGGTTCTTCTTTTGATAAGAACATAGCAAATGCACAAATATTATAGGTTGAGGAATGTGTACTAACCTTATCCAAGGAATTTTCAATAATATTGGTAGGATTTACCTCATTTCGTACCCTTGGATAAGTGGGGTTTCTTTGCATATGAACTAATTCTTCCTTTTCATTTTGTGTGATAATAGCATTAGGAGAGTTGCTGTCTAGAGCTTCCAGCAATGGTATAGATTATGAACCTTTACTTGTATTGGGAGGATTGATTTGTGAAGCATCCAGTAGTGTTGTAAGCATTGGATCTTCATTTGCACATGTAATCATCTTTTCCTTTACTTGGGAGTTAATAGTTTCACCAAAAATTGCATCTACTAATTCCTCAACAACTAATGTTCTTCTATTTAGGATTTTAAATTCTTTACTGCTATTAGAGTAGCGTAGAAAAATTCCTTCATCATTTTTAGAACCAAATTTACCCAAATTTTATTTTCCATTATTACGCACAAAACACTTGCAACTAAATATGTGAAAATATGCTACATTTGGAATTTTTCCATAAAACAATTCATATGGCGTTTTCTCTAATATAGGTTTCATCATAACCTTATTTGAGATATAATATGCAGTATCTACAGCTTCACCCCATAAATACATAGGCAAATTATTTTCACACAACATGGTTCTACCTCGTTCTTGTAATATTCTATTCTTTCTTTCTAGTACATTATTTTCTTATAGTGGTCTTGGTACAAAAAAATTATGTTCAATTCCATTTTAGTGCAAAAACCTTCAAACTCATAATTCTTAAATTCTGTTCCATTTTCTGTACGAATGCATTTGATTTTAGAATCTTTCTCATTTTGTACCTTTTTACAAAAAATTTCAAATATATAAAAGATTCCACCTTTATATGCAGTGCCAAATGTCCAAGTAAATCTAGAGTAATCATCAATAATTACAAATACATAATACTTACCTCCAAGGTTTATTAGTTACATGGGTCCAAAGAGATCCATATGTATTAATTCAATTGGTTTTATGGTTGTAACTATATCTTTTAAATTAAAACTAGTCTTTGCATGTTTTCCTTTAAAGCATGCCTTAAACATTACATTTTTATCACATTTTAATTCTTGCAGCCCTCTTACTAAGTCCTTTTTTTTATACAATTTTACAAGTTGTTTCACATTGATGTGAGCTAATCTCTTATGCCACAACCAGCTACTATTGTCCAAATCTACTACTAAGCATATTTCTTTGTTTTTGAAATGTATTAGATCTAAAACATATATATTTCCTAGTTTTTTTCCAAAAATAGTTGTCCTATTATTTCTACTAGATATTTTGCAGAAATTAGATCTAAACTTAACTTTATAATCCTTATCACATAGTTGAATAACACTTATGAGATTATGTTTTGATCCTTCTACATACAAAACATCATCAATTACAAAAAATGAGGATGAGTTACATATTTTCCCTATACCTATTATGATGCAAGAGGAGTCATCTCCGAAAGATACTGTTCCTTCATGTCTTAGGGCGATAATTGAAAACAACTTAGGATTTCTAGTCATGTGTTTAGGGTATCCACTATCCACAGTCCATGTTTCCTTACTATAATTGATCTTCTCCACTAATTGCAAACCTTACAAAACAGAAAATAATCTTTGATTTTGTTGGTACCAGTTTTCTTTGGGTCCATGAGTGTTAGGGATCAGTGTGCCTTTTGGCACCCATATTCTCTTAATCTTAAAACTTCTTCCAACCTTTAATAGACATTTATCAATAGAATGACCAACATATTTACAATATGTGCATCTATCATACAAAGAAGTCATGCAATGTTTCTTTTCAAAGAATCTAGTTAAAGGTTTTGCATTTTCATTTGATCTATAACCTATACTAGCTTTATCATACATGCCTTATTGTGATTGTATCTTTTCAAGCATGACACTACTATTAGTAAACTTGTTCAGCAAACATGTTGAGCTATCTAGTTTGCTTTCAAGCTCTTTCTTTAATCATTCAACATTTGACAGCTTTCTAGTTAAAGAATCAATTTCATTCTTCATATGCTCATGCTTTTCATTCAAATCAGAACATATACGCATGTTATCATTCATTTCAAATTTGTTTCCATGAGATAGAAGTGTTTCTTTAAGCTCTTTGATTTCAAGTTTCATGCTTGAATTTTCACTTGTACTTACCTTATGTTGTTTATTCTACCACAAAACTTGATTTCTTTAGTTGACATTCAAGTTCATTATTTCCAGATTGCATGCTAGACAGACTCTCTTTTAATGCTTTATTTTTAGATTCTAACTCATGCAATCTATCAACCATTTCATTAAATGTATCATTCAACTCATTGAATAAAGCACAATCTTAACACTTATTAGATCTACTTACCTTAAAGTCATCATAACTCTCAATTCCCATGAAGCATTGAAATTTTCTTTCCTCTTCTTCTTCAGTAGAGGATGAGCTTTCTCCATCCCAAATAGTCATTAATTCACTCATTTTAGCATACCTTTCTACTCCCATGAAGCATACATTTGTTGTCTCTACTACTTCTTCATTTGAAGATAAGGCATCATCCCAAATAGCTACCAACACCTTCTTCCTTAATTTTCTATCCTTCTTTGCTTCAAGGTTGGGTAGCTTGCTTTTATATGACTTGGTTTCTTGCACTCAAAGCAAAGATTATCAATAGCCTTTATTTCATTCTTGCCATTTGCTTTGCAAAACTTATTTTTCAAGCAAGTAAAGCACCATCCTCATCAAAATTAAAATTATCATTATCATTTATAATAGTCTTAAAAGTAATATTTCTATTTACTTTCATAGACTCTTCTTTATCCTTAATCCTCCTTTTAATTTGAAGCTCATATGTTAATAGAGATCCCATCAATTCATAAAAATTCATTTCATTCACTTATTCTATGGTAGTTCTTTTAGCATCCCAACTTTCATCCAAACATGCTAAAATCTTTTTAACTAATTTATTATTTGGATAGGTCTCTCCTAGCAATGTAAGTTTAGTAACAATATTAAAAAATCTAGTATACACATTAGAAATATTTTCACTTGGTTTTGTCATAAACAATTTATAGTTATGAATCAACATGTCAATTTTAAAGTCTTTAAAATTTTCAATTCTTTCATGCAAGATCTCTAATTTATCCTAAATTTTTTTTGCCATTGGACAAGTAGAGATTTTATTATATTCAGGCACAATCAAAGAATAATATAACATAGTCATAGCTTTACCAATTTTCTCCTTTTCCTTAGAAATTAATTTACCAAAGTAAAGGTGATTCTTTAGGTATTTGTATTTTTTGTTTATGATTTTCCAAGATTCTACATCTTGTCCCATTATGTACATTTTCATTATGTTTTTCCATTGATTATAGTTTATACCATCAAATATAGGTGGTCTATTGAGTGCCAATATAGCAGCCATTTTGGTTGCTATGCAAGTGTCATTAATATCTAATTAACTATGGTGAGATTAGATATAACCTGGCTTCGATATTGATTATTGGATCATATAGCAACTTAAGAAAGGGGGTGAATTAGGTTTATAAAAAATAGTGATGTCATCTTAGTTTTATTATATGTAATAATTAATAAATGCAATGTAGTGACTAAAGCATTCACACAAACCACAAACACACAAGAATACACAATTTTTGATAGGTGGTTTGGCCTAAGCCACCTCGACACCTACTCCACCCCATTCTGGCAACCTGCTCGAGTCACTCTCTAATCAATTAACCAATTGATTACAAGGGTTATCAAAACCTTTACAACAAATAACCAATCCTTCAAACCCAGTTACAAATTCTCACCCCAACATTATTGTATTGGAACTAGGCTTCTATAAAATATACAAGATTAAGTTTAGAAGCCTCTAATAGATGCTACTAGGTTATTATAAAGTGATTTGGACAAAAGCCCCAAATTTGTTCAAACCCTAACTCTGTTTACTTGTAGAAATCAAATTAATAAAAAAGTATATTGAAGCAAAAATTGATTCTCTAACAAGCAAGTGATAAGCTTAAAATATATTCTTCAACTTGAATGAAGAATATGAGATAAGCTTGCTTTTTCTCTAATTTTTGGACAAACCAAGTAACAATAAGTTAATGCTCTTAAATAACTTCAAAACAATTGACCTCTCTTTCAAAGTAACTGTTCTGACATCTTTAAACAACATCACTTCTTCTTCCTATTAGAGGCTACCTCTTTCTTCTTCTTTGTCCATTTTGCGCTTAAGAGAGAATGAAGGTAGGGCTTGGTCCGTCTATCTTAATTCCATTCAAAATTGTGCTCTAAAATGCCGTAGTTTTGTCCAAATTTTAAGTTACTAATTCAGAGCTTCGTGGATCAAAAAACAAGTTACCAGGTTGAGTTTCTAGGTTTCTTTTGAATCCTTAACAATCTTGAAGTAAATCTCCTTGGGTGCTTCACAGATTGATAGAACACCTTCTTGTTTACATAAGCCCTATGAAATCATCTTCAGAAATCTCTAATTTGCTTCCAATTTCTCTTTTGAGCAATTAGGGTACAAACTCAAAAAACTCCTCAATTTATTCAAATTAATCCTCTATAGGTAATGAGTCTTTGATTTTGCTTCACAAAATTGTTCCCATCTTTGTTAACTTCCCAATGAAACCTTTTTCAGCTTGAACAAAGTTGTAATCAGTGGTCAATTTTAGTGGCGAAGTCATGGTGTTGAGCAGGTCAAGGGTTGAGTTAGGTCACAGGTCATAATTGCAAATGCAAGTTATAGGTCGTGCCTTCTGTGGGGTCATATACATAGGCCATGCTCTTGGATTGCTGGTCATGCTTGTGGACTTTAGGTCGATATGGCAGGCTTTGTGGGTCTAACTTGCATACTAGGTCTTATTCACATAGGCTCTTGCCTAGTATGGGTAGCGTGGGTTGGATCAAGATCTAGATTGGGTTACGTGCACTAGGCTTCACTAATTTAGGCTTTTAATTTATTTTTCATTTTCCTACATAATTGTTTCAAAATTCTTTTTCTAATAAAAACTCAATATATAAACAAACAATAATTATAAATTTTTTATATTATAATTATTATTTATGATCATCAAAATATTAATATATTCCAATAGTCATCCATCCTTTAGATACTTTAATGAAAAGTATGTATTATTGATTGATGTAGGTGAGCTTAAGAGCTTTGAAGAAGTAAGAAATGATGTGAACATAAAAAAATAAAAAATAAAAAAGTAGATTGATGCAATGCAAGATAAGTTGAAATCTTTGGAAAATAATTAAATATTTGAGACATTGTTTAAGAGCAAGAAACTTTGAAGAATCATTGAATTTATAGATTGAAGTATAATAAAAAAATTTTACATCCTCGATACAAAACTAGACTAGTTGCTAAGAGTTTTAGTCTAAAACAGAGAATTGGTTATGATGAGATATTCTTATCCATTACAAAAATGTCTTCAATCCAAGTGATTTTCGGATTGGTTGTTAGTCTTAATCTTAAGATTGAGCAAATGGACATGAAGACTATTTTCTTTCATAATAACTTAAATGAAAAAATTTACATGAAATAGACAAAGGATTTCAAAAAGAAAAAAAAAAGAACTATGTTTATAAGTTAAAGAAAGTTTATATAACTTAAATTAAGCACCTAGATAATAGTTTTAAAAATTTCTTTTATAGGAGAGTAAGTCTATAAAAAGACAAATTCTAATCATTATGTATTTATGTAGAAATTCTTAAAAAACGATTTTATCATTTTACTACTTTATGTAGATAACATGCTCATAATTGATAAGAATGTTGTAAGAATTAAAAACTTGAACCAAAATTTAAGTAAGTCATAGTCATTGAAAGACTTAGGCCTAGTGAACCAAATTCTTGATATGATAGTTAGATGAGGTAGAAAAGTCAAGTGATTATAACAGTTTCTAAAGGAGTACATCAACAAAGTGCTTTAGAGATTTTTCATGAATAAAGGTTAAGTGGTAAGCAAGCTACTTACTATATACTTTAAACTTAGTAAAAAGTAATGTCCTACTAATGAGAAAAAGATGAAAGATATGGAAAGAATTCTTTATACTATTGTTATTTGTTGATTAATGTATGCAATGGTTTGTACAAGGCTAAACATAACTCATGTTGTTGAAGTAATTAGCAAGCTCACTTTAAACCCTATAAGAGAATATTAAATGTAATAAAGTAGATCTTAAGGTATTATTAGATATGAGATACCATAAAAACTAAAGAGATTGAGCTTAAAAAAATACATACTAAGAATAATGGTTCATATATGATGACAAAGGAAATTTGGCCAGATAAGTTTGAGTTTTGTTGGCATGTAGTCAATTTGGATTTTGCTTTAGAAATTGATGTTTAACATCTCCCTCATTTGACTTAGAGGGAAAAGGGGGGGGGGGTGTTGGAGGAATTGTTGTCTTGGTCCAACCTAAATCCAGTTTTACATTGGATCCTTATTTAAGATGTTGTTGCCTTAATATTGGATAAGGAGATTTTTTAAAGGTATCCATAAAAAGAGATAAAAGAGATAGAGAAAACAAAAAGGAAATAAAACAGTAGAATTTCACAGGAATTAGAAGTCATGTGTAGTGATTTATCAAGTGCTTAATTAGGGGAAATCTTTGGGCTAATTGACTTGATTTTTTATTAGTAGGTTTGGGATTAGGTGTTCTTTATTTTGAACACTTGGATAGTCATTTGAAGCTCTTTATATCAACATATCTTGGTTGAAAATATGGGCATTTGTTCTTCAATTTTTTTCAGTTAAGTTAATATTTTTAACTTGTTCTTCATTATTAATTATTTATTCTATTATTATTAGATTAGTGAATCTTTGTTTTCTTGATATTATTAAAGACTTGATTGGGTTATAAAGCTAAAGAGTTATACAATGAAGATTTAGGTGGATTCCATGATCGATCATATGATTTTTATCCTTCAAATTAAGGAGTTTTTCATATAAAATATTCTTTTCTATTAATAATGTAAATTGTAGTTTTTACATCTTTTACTTGTGATTCAAAGTAAGTTATTTGTGTTTCAGTATTTTCTCATAATTTCAATCAAATTGGAAAAATTTGGATTTCTTTTTCCCATCAATTGCTTCATTATCCCTCTGCACTTAGATCGATCTTTACATATTTTTTGTATCTTTTCCAACCTAAACTCTACAGAGTTGTGCTGTTATGCCTCTTTATCTAAGCTAAGTCTTTTGCTTTTGTAGTTTAAATAATAGTAGGATGTGTCAAAAGGGTATTCTTATTGTTTTGTAGTCTGAACTATCTTGTTTCGTGTTATCCATCTGAGGGAGTTGTTTTTCTACATTTTCGTCTTCAATAGTTCAGTTAAGTTGTGACCATCAATTTGTAAAGCACTTTAATCATTCTCTGACCGTTAGTTTGGTAAATGTGTTTTTTCAACGTTGGTATCAGAGTAGAGTTTCGACTGTTTAGAAGTTTGTATTCTATGAAATGTTTTTTGCTCTCTAGCTCTATTAAAATTTCCTAGCTTATGGCGTCCTTTTATTCATCTACTATTGAGATTTCTCATCTAATTTTTAGAGCAAAAAACCATTAATACTGGGTGATTAAGATTCGTATTTATTTCAATTGTTCTATATACTCTGGACTAAAAAAAAAATCATTTAAAGTAGGATGTTGTCAACTAAGCTTTCTAGTCATAGAACAAGAGTCGCAGGAGATTCATTTTGCTCTCCTGCACGTCGTTGGGATAAATATCTTCCTTCCCATACATGTAACCCATGAAAAATGCAGAAGAAAAGTTAGTATTACATGCACGTGGTATTCTACCTATGCACGCTAAGCTTTAGCTTTCCTGAGAGATAACACTAGGACATGGGTCGTAGAAACCCTTTTTCCTAATGTTTTTATGGTGTGGACCAATATACTTCTCCTTATGAAATACGCATCTTTCATAATCAAATCCATCTCACCACATCAATCAAGCAAGATTCTCGGATTCTCCATCAACCACCAAATCAAAATGGGTCTATAGAATGTAAACATTGACATATTACAAAATCTAGCCTTTCTATGCTATATCATGCTCACATTCCATTAAAATATTGGGACTATGCGTTTGAAACCACCATCCACATTATCAATTGCTTACCAAGCACAGTCATACAAAACAAATCACCATGGGAACAACTTTACAATATATATTCCATCTATCTCACATCTCAAAATATTTGGATGTCTAGTCTATCCTTATCTATGTCCATATTTCAAACATAAATTAGAAAAACAGTTTACCCTATGTGTTTTCCTCGGATGTCCCATAAACTATAAAGGTTACTACTATCTTTGTCCATCAATAAATAAATTTGATATTATCTCCGATGCATTCTTTGATGAAAGTCAATTTTCATTTCATCAACAATACACTATTTAACATTCATCCCCAATCACCACATCATCTACTCCACCCTCATTTCGCTTTCTCCCGAAATTTCACAATCCTTCAAATATATAAGAACATTTGAATAATTCATCCACTGTGACATCTACAACAACATAATCTTAGATTACAATCATGTAACCTCTTACAATTACAACAACCACACAACCTACTCATTCCATGGTTACACGCATAAAAGGCGGTACAATTCCATATCATACTTTAACACAACAACAAACCTATGCATTAACTGCTTTTGTACGTCCTTACAATGAACCACAAAATTTTACAAAAGCTTCAAAAAATCCCAATTGGTGAAAAGCAATGGTTGATGAATATATTTCTCTTCTAAAAACTCAAACATGAGAATTGGTTCCTCTTTTAAATCATATCACACCTATGAGATGCAAATGAGTTTGCAAAGTAAAACTCCATTACAATGGTTTCCATGAGCACTACAAAGCACATTCAGTTGCCAAAGGATTTTACCAATGCCCTAGACTTAACTATACAAACACCTTTAGTCCTGTTGCAAAACCTGTTATAGTTCACATTATCATTTTTCTTGCTTACACGCAAGGTTAGGCCATTAAACAACTTGATGTGAAAGATGTGTTCCTTTATGGTAATCTAGATGAAGAGGTATACATGGTCCAACCACCTAGGTTTATTGACTCATCTAAATCCCATTTTTTATGTTGTTTAAAAAATTTTTTATATGGTTTTAAACAAGCACCACGTGCTTGGAATAATAGACTTAGTGCCTTTCTCCAATAGATTGGGTTTTCACCTTCCAAGGTTGATTCCTCATTGTTCATTTTACATCAACCTAGTTACACAGTCTTCATCTTAGTCTATATTGATGATAGCATTTTTATTTGAAGTCAAGATACACTTCTTTATTACATTTTATTTGAATTACAAAATGACTTTGATATTAAAGATCTTGGTCATTTACATAATTTTCTTGGCATTGAAGCTCATATTAGCACCAATGGTCTTTTTCTACACCAAGCCATGTTCACACATGATATTCTCCAATGTGTAAATATGTCATATGCAAAAGGCATTGCTACTCCATGTACCTCATACTATCCACCATCTCTCACGGATGGCAAACCTCATCCTAACCTTACTTATTATTGTAGCATCATTAGATCCCTTCAATATCTCACATTAACAAAACCTAACATATCATATGCTATAAATATTGTACGTCAATTTATGCACGCCTTAACAACTATCTATTGGACCTATGTCAAATGTATCTTGTGATTCCTTGTTGATACTCCATGTTATGGCATTCATTTTACTAAAACCTCAACTTTTTCTATTAACGCCTATTCTAATGCAGGTTAGGTAGGTGATCATAATGATCATTACTCCACTAAGGGTATTGTATTTTTCTTTGTTCCAATCTCATTTCATGGAGATCCTACAAAAAAAAAATTGTTACTCAATCAAGTACTGAAGCTGAATTCAAAAGTCTTGTAGATACAACGATTGAACTCATTTGGATTAAGGCTTTCCTACACGATCTTCATGTTCCACTATCCAAACCATCAACACTTTGGTGTGACAATTTATCCTTATAGTACCTCTCAACAAATCATGTCCTTCCCTCCCACACAAAGCATGTCAAGATAGATTTTCACTTTATTCGAGAGCAGATAAAGATGAAAAAGCTTATTGTTCAATTCATCTCCTCTATTGATTAAACGGTTGACATTCTCACCTAGGGCCTTTCCCCTACATAGTTCAAATTACTTCAAAACATGTTGACTATCCATACCGACCAATCAACTTATGAGGGAATGTTAAAGGAACAATCTCACCACATCAATCAAGCAAGATTCTTGAATTCTCCATCAACCACTGAATCAAAATCTTCCAAGGAAACCTCAGCCACCAACCATTGAATCTACAAAGATGACAACAATTCAAATTTAAATCAAGTCAATGATTTCCAAGTTTAAAATTATCCTTATATTTCCATAACATTCAAATGTCTTCCTAATTTGTATTAGTTACCTATCATTTATGTTTCTTATTTTTCCTACCTAAGTTAGAGATATTATTCACCCTATATATAGGGATTAGGCTTGTACATATTGTTCATCGAATTCCAAATAACATTTCACATATTGCATCTACCATTTTACTTCGGTTTAAGAATTTCTCTACAAAATTTAATTATTTTGTAGAACTTATTCTTTTAATTGTTGGTTCCAAGACCCTTCAACAGTAAAGTTGGACACGCCACAATTGATAACACTGGGACGTGGCTCTTCAAATGCACCTAAACGTGGCACTTTCTCCTTCAAAATTTCTGCTCCTCCTCGAGTGGACGGTTCCACTTAACGTGGAGCTTCCAGGCTGGTCCAGCGTCTCCTCAACCCAAAACACCACAACCAACATCAGAAAACAACCCCCCATCCCTGGCACCGGGCGGAAGCAATATCCCTCAAGGGCTTTTTAATGTCCCAGCAGGAGAGCAATGAAAAAGTCATCAGTGTGTCTATTACAACGAAAGCGAGGTTTGAAGTCCATGAAATCGATGGATTGCAATTCACCTATTAGATGTCAAGTATCATCAACTTTTGGTTGCGGTGGCATAGAAAGTGAACAATGAAAATAAAAGTAAGAAAGGAGGATTATTCGAAAAGGAGACAAGGAGGAGAATAGCAACCTAGTCATGGGAACAGTCCTTGTACGTTTTCTATCAGTTTTATAAGTCTCGTGTTATTTAAATTTTGTTCAAAAAATATTTTTATTTAAAAAAAGACTTACTTTCAAATGAAATATTAAGTAAAAGTAAATTTTATAACATAGAATTAAAATATACTTTTAGAATGAGACATTTCCTGTGCTTGAAAGCTCAGCACAAAACCCACAATCCGTATTGATGGTAAGTGAGTATATTAAAAATAGTTTTGAAAGTATTTCATACTTTATATATCATTTTTAAAAATATTTTTTATGTGAAAAAAATAACTTTTACTTTTTAACAAAGTTCAGAATAAGATTGGATTTTATAATTCTTTTAGAGCATAATATAAGCTTTTATGCACTTCAGCCCAAACATGTGTAGGCTCGGCTGCTCTTTGGACATTGTCATATTAGGATGCCATTTGTTTGGCATGGACGGCCTGTTGACCACATACCATAAGGAATGAAACTGCCCCTGTTTCTTGTTGGTGCCAGCGGGCCCATGATCTAAGTAAGGGTTGTTTACAATTAGAGTTCACATCACCCTTTATTACATCATGTTCAACATGAACTGATTAGGAGGATTGTTCGTATACTAAAATTACTCAGGCAATTTTAGTTTGAATTGTATGTATTCGACGAAATTCACCTAGTTTGTTGGTTGAATAGAAATATAGAAAATTTGTTATATAAAGTTGTTTGGCTTATATAACCAGGTGTAAAATCATAGTATATTATATTATTTTTCATTTTGTGATATTTATAACTTCAAATTATGATAATATTCAAAGTAATTTTTTATAATTAAAAAATAAATTAAATTAAAATTAAAATTAAGCAAATACAAATCCGAAGATACTTAAGTTATAATTCTTTCTTTTAGCATGATAAAGAGGCAAACTGATTTTGTATTGTATGATAAATAGGATTTTCATATGTTGAAAATAATCTCCATAGAATACGGACACCCTATGAATAAGTGATTCATGGATTCTTTCGGACTACACCATCCGACCTTCTATATCTAGCTATAATATTATAGATTTGCTTTACTCTTTGTTCCTATTATCACTGCTACTTTTGTACCTTTAGATAGAAAGGCTATTTTGGGCTGATACCTTTGTACCTATAGGTATTCCACGAGAGAGGCTATCTAGAGGGTGAGTGGTGTCAAATTTAGGACCACAAAGTCCAAAGCAACCTTGTCATCAAATTGAGAGTGCTATCAAATTCTATTGAGAAGATGAAAATGAACAATTATTCAAAAATGACAAATGTCAATGTAAAATGAATATGTACATACTACAAAACATAATTATGAAAGCATGGGACTTACTACAAATATTTAGTCCGTGAAAACAACTCAAATGATAAATTCCTAACAATTAGTAAATAGTTCGTGACTAGTACAAATTTCTTGGAAATAGAAATAAAAATCTATCCAAATGAATAACTCATGAATATGTTTGAGCTCGTTCGACAAATAAGTGAACCGAATTTGAAGATAATACGCAGGCCCATTGATACACTTAACTACGTTTGTATGAAAATTAGAACTAAACATTATTGCCATCTAACAAATTGCTTGAAAATTCAAAGTTTAGCCTAACCTTGACCAGTTTCATTTATAGTAGTCTCACCCTTAATGCCATCTACCAAATTAGCACTATCCTTTAGAAAACCTGCACGAAAGAGGTTTATCAAGTTTGCAACGGCACTCTACTAAACCACATTATACACCCCAAACGTCCTTGTTGATGAGGAGGAGTTTTAATTCGTACGTTGACAGCATAACGAAGAAGGAAAGAGAAAGTGGGAGACGAAAAGGGCAACTTCGGAAAGCTAGGAGGAAATTAATCCAAGGATAAGAGGAAAATTCAAAGAGTGGGCTGTGGAGCCTAATGAGTAATATAAAACGAAAGGATTTACCTACTAAACTTTTCAAGATATCTTTCTTATCTTGAATTTATTGTATATGAGCTTAATGATATAGAAGACATTTTAAGAGGAAAAAAATTGATATCTCTATTCTCTTAATAACAAATAAAGAATGCAGTATGAAGGAGAACTTTTTTGTTTAAAAATATAAAATACTCTTAAGGTAATATTATTTTGAATAAGATTTGAAAGCTTTTAACTTCTATCTTTTCATAAATATGGTGACTTTTATAATACTGAGTTTTTTTTTATTATTATGTTTAACACACGCACCCGGGAAGAAACCTCATATAATACTAAGGTATGCCTCTATGCTTATGTATTTTAATATTTATTAATATAATTTACTTTTCCACAAAAAAATATATGATCAGCCACTGATTGCAGAAAGTGGGTTGGTAAACTGAAAACTTTCGTAACGACTATGATTTGCCTTGTATTTTTATTTTCCCTTCCCTTACTCAAATGACTCTCTGAGTGGTGCATCTATATAAGAAATAAATGTTAATAAATATCAAGATTTTATAAATAATATTTTCAACCCTTCATACGATCATAACTATTCATGTGGGTCAAATTTTAGATGGAAGGCTAAGTAGGGGTGTGAACCAAGAAGGAATAAAGTATTACAATAACCTCATCAATCAGCTCCTGGACAAAGGTCAGGATTGGATTCAGTCTTGTGCTTCATCACAATTCGTGTCCTTGTCTTGAACTTACAAATTAGTACTTATTTTTAAATTACTAAATGCAGGTATAGAGCCCTTTGTGACCATATTCCATTGGGATATACCCCAAACCTTTGAAGACAAGTATGGTGGTTTCTTAAGTCCTCGCATTATGTAAGTGACTACTAAAGTCAGACTCTCTAGTCATTTTTAATTGATGTAGGACCCCTTTTTTCTTAATAATTGTACCATAATTATGTTCTGAATAAGGACCAGTTTTTGGAAAGAAAGAAAGGAAGGATCCATTTATGGAGTACATTATCTTTATTGATTGTATATCAAAAGTTAAGGCTCCCAGTTTCATATAATTTTTCTCAATACATATCCTGTTAAAAGTCGATTCACTCAATTAAGGAATAGTCTGTAAATATTTCTATGAACTGGACATCTTTACTGATTCACCATAAACGTATTTGTGCTCCGTAATTTTCAGTGATGACTTTCGGGATTATGCGGACCTTTGCTTCAAGGAACTTGGTGACCGTGTAAAGCATTGGATAACACTAAACGAGCCTTATACCTACAGCAGTTATGGCTATGCAAGCGGGCAATTAGCACCTGCTCGATGTTGAAGCTGGCAGAATCTGAACTGCTCCGGTGGAGATTCAGGCACAGAGCCATATTTGGTTTCTCATCACCTCCTTCTTTCTCATGCAGCAGCTGTTAAAGTGTACAAGCAAAAATATCAGGTTCTATATGCAAGCATTTAGCACAACTAAACTTGATTATTTCATGTTTCTCTAAATGTTGAAAATGATAAAGAATGAATCATATCTAACTTTAAATCTTTAAAGAAAAAGGAAAGAATTTGAACTTTAATACTATGCTAGGAAGTTATATCCCACCTCCATAAAATTTATCTCTTTATAAACTTTTCTTTCAGAGTTTTACATTTTCCTTGTGCAATTTAACAATAAATAATAATGCAGTAGCATGCCCCAAAAAGGTCCTAACCATTGTGCACAAAACTCAGGGAGTACAAAAAGGTGTTATAGGGACTACACTTGCATCAGGGTGGATGGTGCCATTCTCCGATTCAGACGACGACCGTAAGGCTACCAAACGGGTCACTGACTTCACTCTGGGATGGTAACTTTTTATTCTTTGAAAGCACAATTCTGTCTCTCCAGGCTACCTTTGCCTTGTCCTATGTAGTAAACGTCACATTGGCATCTCATTCTCTTTATATGTAGAATTTTTCCCTTTCTAACAAGTCATATTTAAGAAAAAAATGTGAGTCTTTTAACATAAAGTATTGACAAATGTTAAATATTATAGATAATAATGCATATCCAATTAAAACTCAAAGGCATTAAGTGGAAGAATCAATATCTTTTTAAGTTACTTTTTAACCTTTATTGTTTTCTACATAGGACTTAATATACCCCTTCACCTTTATTATGCCACAACACTTCTCACAAGGTTCTTTATCCATAAGCAAAGTGGCAGAACATTAAACTTAAATTTTCAATAAACTTCTCACTAATGTGGGACTAGACCTCTTAGAAAATGTCCACTATTTTCTGTAGGTTTTTGGACCCATATTTTGGGCATTCACATGCAAGCTTTTTTTTTTTTTTTTGTAGAAATGTAAGTTTGCATTAATAAAATTAGTATATAAAAGCATAGGCAGCGTTATACAAATATATGATTTTTTTTGTAGGTTTTTGGACCCATTGGTTAATGGTGAATATCCACAGAGCATGCAAACCCTTGTAGGAAACCGATTGCCGAAGTTTACCAAAGCGCAATCGCAGTTGTTAAAAGGGTCGTTTGACTTCATCAGATTAAACTATTATACTACGAATTATGCAGCCTACGCACCTAACCTTAATTCTACACCTCCGAGCTACTTGACAGATTACCGTGCTGAAGAGGAGAAAACCCTACTAGCAAGTTCTATGTTTTTTATGCATCTATGCTAACTAGGCACTACCATTTTTCTTTTTCTATTTTCTTTTTTCGGTGGCAGGTGAGCGAAACGGGATCCTTATTGGTCCACAGGTATCTGCTAAAATTATATTTGAATAAAGCGTTGGTAATTTTGAACAAATTTATAATAGTTCTAGTCTTGTATCTTCTTTTCCTAATTTTCCTGTCTTAGAGATTGTCTTGGGCTGTGAGATATATCTTGCTATGATGGACATGGTGCAATAGTAGGACCTACAAAAATATATCAATTTGTTTCCTCAAGCACCCTCATATAATGATCCTCATTTTCGTTTTTAACCGCAGGCTACATCAAGTTGGATCCATGTTTATCCTAGAGGACTTCAAGATGTCTTGCTCTACATTCAGAAAAAGTATCATAATCCACCAGTCTACATCACTGAAAATGGTAATTTCTTTTTTTTTCTTAATTAAAAAATATAGTTGTTAGGTCACAATTTAAGCCAAATATCTATGACCACATTGTAGGATTTGATGAATTCAATAATACAACCTTGTCACTTGAGGAAGCCCTTGCAGACAAACATAGAATTGAGTACCATTATGGTCATCTTTGGTATCTTCAAAGGGCTGTTAGGTAAGTGCGTAAAAATCTCTCCCTCCCCCTCCCAAGTGTAATTGGCTTTGACATCCTTGTTTATTTTTGAAACAGGAGAGGCGTTAACGTGAAAGGATACTTTGCATGGTCATTGCTGGACAACTTCGATTGGACCTCAGGGTTCGCTTTGGCATCTACTATGTTGACTATAAGAATGGATTATGTGACCTGAAGATTGTTTCTTCACCTACATAATCTTTAAATTATGTGATTGTTTTTCATGTACGGGGTCAAATTCTCGCTAGAATAAAATGATTATGGCATTCAACCATAGAAAGTGCTCCAACATTGAGCAAACAATTCTCACATGGTTTTACTGTTTGTGAATGTCTAGCTAGAACGCGACCTACCTCTATCATGCCTTCCATTATGTGTTAATCCATGTTAAAGTTTGTTAGCTTGATGGTATGTTGAGAGGCTTATTGCCGTAGTGTGAGGACCTCAAAGGCTATTCATGAAAGGATGATATGTTATGAGATGTACAGCTTCTTTTTTTTTTTTGATCGCTTTTCCAGCTAAGTAAAATCTATATACATACAGTTATCCATAAAAAATAAGAATATGAAGTTACCTTTATAATGAGACTTTTGACAACATCAAATTATATTAAATCTGATCTCTTCAAGCCTCCAATTATACTAAATATGTAAGTTTCTAGTTGTTTTGAGAATTTTCTTTTAACACAACAGAATCAATCCCTATATAAGACAAACACACTCAGAACTAACAATATTCTCAAAGGTTAGGGCTTCGTGGCCAAGGGTCCAGTGGGCGTAAACCCACTTTCTGGCTTTGCTGATGTTCGGCTCTTTAGGGCTTGTTAGGATTTTGGCTTTCAGGCTTTTGTGTGAGGTCATTTTAGGCCTGGGTTGTGTACGGGCTTATGGCCCTGGATGTCAAGCCTTTCTAGCTTTTAGTGTACTGTTGTTTGGCCTTTATCGTCTATGGTTAATGGCCTATCCTTGTACTGTTAGGCCCGAGCGGCCTTATGTGTTGTAAGAGTTTTGCTCGTGGTTCTTTGTTGATCTGATGTGAGAATGTTGTATGGTCTGATCTGATGTAATGTTGTTGAATGTGCTCGAAGATTCTACTTTCTTTCATCCAAATGACATAAACAAAATTGGCAAATACAAATTTGAGAATAACTATCCCAAACTTTTTTCCTTTGATGTGGCTAAGGAGTCATTTGATCCTAGAATGTCAAGAAAACTAGGGTCGTGACACATTAAAAGTTGTTGTTGAATATGAGCGTGTAGAGAAAGGGATTCCTCAAATATGTTACATAAACAACAAACTGTCTCTTTAAGGTCTCCCATAAATAGATATACCTTCTATGGCTAATTGATCTAAGATTGTTAGTCATATGATCATTGATTGATGAGAAATTGTCTACTTGAACTACACAATTCCACGCTAATTTACTCTAGAGCCTTGGAGAATGATAGCTTTCTATGCAAAATATAATTGATATCAATATAAACCTTTTTATTCTATCTAGTTGCATAATGGAATAGTTCATATATATTAGACTAGGAAATATTTTAAGAATGGAATTGATTTTTCGAAATTTCAGTTGTTTCAAGTTAGTCGTAAATCTTTCTGAAGGAAGACTGTAGAATATGATGAAAAAAATTGTTAATCTTGTTAGTATCTTTATTATGACGAGTACTACATAAGGAGAGTAAAGACATGGTACCATACCCCTAGTCCTTGAAGACTAGGGTAACTAACTAGCAAAATCTAGAAGCGAAAAGAATTACAAGAAAGTAAAAGGCCAAATATGCTAACCAAGAATTTTCAAATAAAATTCAGAAACGATAAATTTTTTTCATAAAGTATAACTAGTTCAAAAATACTTGGCACCGTTTATGAGGAAAACTAATACCGAGAGATAGTGTATCTAAGATTGTTCCTTGCCTTGTAGGTCTTAACAAAAGGTAAGAATTCAATTTATCAAGGGTAAAGTAGTTAGTTAGTCAAACCCTGACCAATAGTCCTATTGGTCACGGGTTCGAATCCCCCGTCCCCTCTCCCCAAGTGCGTGAGTCTAAAACAAAAAATAAAAAATAAAAAAGGGTAGAGTAGTTAGAAGGAAAAATCCCTCAACCAAGAGAAAAGGCCGTGTTGAGAGACAAAGAACAATTGGATGCTTTGTGGTAACACAAGGTTTGTTGATGATTAACGATTTATGACCTACTTAAACAAAACGATCAAAAGTTTTGTACAGAATAAATGAGGGTTTCGTTTTAATAGTTTCATAGCTATATGAACATATCTTATGGTAACTGGCATAGCAGGCTAGTTTTGAAATTTCGATCCAAAAATTATTGATGAAAACAAGTTAGTTCTAATACTAATTTCTAAGAAGAAAATTTTAGCCCCTTTAACGCACTAATATCTGGATAGGAAATGATGGGCGCATGACTTCAACCTGAAAATTTTTTATCCATCCGTTTTCTTGAAAATTCATGAAAATTTCTGTTATGAAGCGGAGGGCGACTTTGCAGATTTTCTACGTTTCTAAACAGCTTCTACTTGATGTACTTCTACGGGAAGAAATTGATTTCATTAGAGAAGCATAGAAAGTAGGTATTAGGGATGATATAGGATCATATTTTAGAAGTTTGGAGTATAAAAAAATAGTTAAAAGATTAATATAGCCATTCCCACACTATGTGTTGTATAATTAAGATATCAATATATATTGTCGATTTCTTGCTTAGTTCTACATTTTTTTTAAACAAAAAAAAAAGGAAATTTCTCCGAATGATTGTAAACAATCATTTGTTACTAATGCTTGAATTTCAAAGTAGGAAAACAAGTAAAGGAAGTCATATCAATCTATACACCATAGTTTTTGATCATCCATGTGGGATTTGGTTTTTTCTTTTTTGTCTTTGCTTTGTCGTTTCTTTTGTTGCTATCGGACTTTTAGTAGACTTGATCAAGTGGTTCACACTAAGTCCTGCCAATTAAATCATGCATTAGATTTTAATAAGATGCAGTCTCTAATAGGCTGGCCGACTTGATCAAAGCGGTTCACACAATCAATTGCCGGCATTGACTGGCCGACTTATTCTAATTGGCTGAACTGCGCACTGCCAAGATAGGTTTCAACCGAAGGACTCCACAAGCGACACTTACAGAGAACTAACACAAAAGAGAAAGGACTAATTACCCATTAATATTAAAAGAAAAATTTCTCTGCAAGAAAATCTTCTGGGTTTGTTTAACAAACAACACCCCCACCCCCCACCCCCCCCAAAAAAATGCATATTTTTCGTGATTAGGTGAAATACATAGATTAATCGAACACAAAATTAGCTGAATGCAACTTATTTCTAGTGTCTGATTTTGTATCAATAACTTTTTAAATTTTCCTTTATCCACTAACGACTTAACTGAAGACCTTCTGCTGCAATTATTACAATTTTCGGATATTTGAGTAGAACCAACGCATGAACTGTTTTTCATCCTCAAATGGATGTACTTAACATTTCTTCCCTTTTTTTTTGTGAAAAGAAGGATTTGTATTGTAAGAGTGACAAAAAACTATGAAAAGATGAATGTTAAAAACTTCTAAATATCATTCAAAATAATTTTTTTATAAAAATTTTATATTTCTAAATAAAGAAACTTTCATCGTATAATTTTTTCTTACTTTAGTCAATAAGATTGAAATATTAATTGTTTTATTCTGAAATATTTTTTTATTGCATTTAACCCATATGCAGTAAATATAAACTAAAAAAAATATCTTAAAAAAATTTATAGATAAATCCCTCCTTTTAGTTGATATGAGACATAATTAACAATTGTTTTGTGCTTAAAATGGCCTAGAGTTAAGGGGAATTTCATACTTATAATAATAGAGGTAGATGTTTTAAATATATAAGTTAAAAATAAAGAAGTTAAAACTAAGAATCGCTGAAATATTTTTTCATTGTTTAACATCCTGTCTGTTGTTTTCTGTGCAACGTTTGCGTCTTACGAAGTTCTGCGGTACTTCCCCATAAAAACGTCAATTTTAAGCAACATAAGACCCACCAAGCCCCTGTGGCAGCATTTCGTAGCTACCTCCTATGGGGTCTCCTAGTACTTCTTGGCTCATTTGCAGGCAGCACTGCTGTCAGACTAAGCCATTCAACTGCTTACCTGAACCGGAGCAGTTTTCCGGAAGGCTTCATTTTTGGGACGGCATCGGCTTCTTATCAGGTAATTCAAAATTGTTTATAGGAAAGCTCTTCTTTAAGTATCCTGAGATCTTAAGCAAGATGAATATTGCCTACCCATCTATGTTCGTTCTGATTCCAGTATGAAGGCGCAGCGAAAGAAGGTGGAAAAGGACCGTCTATATGGGATACTTACACTCATAGATATCCAGGTTTCTCTCTGATCTCCCTGTTCTTTAATGGAACGAAATTCTTGTTAAAATTATTATTTCACATTTTTTTGAGTATAATTGATGGAGAGGAAGATCAATAATTGGCACCAAAAGAGAAGTACATGTTTATTTTTTCATTAATTCTTATTCTATACAGAAATCGAGGCTCTTTTAGACCTCTTGTCTATCCATTATACGGAAGTCAAGTTATTTTAGTCGATGCCAAGAGCAAGAAAGAAAATGATTGGTTCTTGTTATCACTTTCACTTTTGAAAGGGGCGTACCCAAATGATGCGTACATGTTTATTTGTTATTTATTTTGATTCTGATTTTTTTTTCAGACGACTTATCTTTCTGTTCTCAACGGCCAAATTGTGTTATGACGTCGTTGTCATGTCTAGAAAAGGATAAACAACTTGACTGGAATACCAAACAGCTGTGGCCATTTAATAGCACTAAATTTCTCATATCCTCTATAAAAAGAAGGTGGCAGACGTCATTGCTGATTTCAAGTAATTATTAGCTCAAGAAGTTCATTTAGAATATCACCTTCTAGTAAGTTAGTAAAATTTAGATATTTTAGTCTTAAATTTGATATTGAAAGTACATAAGTTGGCTGTATGTGCAGTATCTTTTTAAGTCTAAACCTTTTGATCTTAAGTTTAACATCTAAAATATGTGTATTAAGTATGTTAGTAATATATGTTTGGTTCCTTTTATTGTAAATTTTTCTAGAGCTTTATTAATGTGACCATGTAGTCCTAACATGACAAGATGCAAATGCAAAGAAAAAAGATTTAAACAAAAACAAAGTAAAATAAAATAATTCAATTTCAAAATGTTATATATTGAGGTGAAATATCATTTAGCCCTTTATTTTGGAGAAAAGAAAAAAAATAAACAAAGCAAAGAATTTCACATTCCATAGTTCTTTTCTTCTCAAAAGGGTTTCCTTTCAATTTGATAAGTGTTTTTGGTCCAAATTGTCTCTACAAATCCCTTTTTTTTTAACAGAAAAAAAAATGTTTTGGTTACAAGGAGACGAATAGTACACATATAAAAATACAACAAGGTGTTTTCTTTTGAAGGGCACAAATAGTTTGAATAATTTACCTACTTAATCTTTTACTTTTTCTTGTTTCCACCTTTCTAGGGCAAAATCTTCAATCCCAAACATAAAACCACCACAAGTTATCTATATTATGTTGGTGATTATTTGCCATTTTTAGTTGGTTTATGACCCAATTATTGGTATGGAAATTTCTTAATTGTATACTCAACAAAAGATATTTTATGATGAAATTTTAGAAAAGATAACAGATCATAGTAATGGAAATGTAGTTGTCGATCAATATCATCACTACAAGGTATAATGCATATTTGTGAAAGTCTATTATGACAATTTAGCTTTCGAGTCAAAATTCTCACTTAATATTAGATAATTAAAAAGAAAATATTTTAATTGTTTTGTAACATTTAATGTTTCTCCATGTTACAAGAAGATGTTCACATTGAATGAAATGGGTTTAGATGCATATAGATTCTCAATCTCATGGTCCCAAGTTTTACCATGTAAGATTCTTATTTGTGTCAACTTTACTTTGTCATAAGAGTTCAAGTGCAAAAGATGGAAATGAAGAAAAAATAAATAAACTAAAAGAATCACCATCAAGTCTTTACCAAGATGAATTTATTCTTTCTTAATGACAGATGGAAAGCTAAGTGGTGGGGGGGGGGGGGGGGGATTAGGAAGGAATCAAATACTACAATGACCTCATCAATGAGCTCCTATCTAAAGGTAGCCATTCAATCTTATAACTACATCATATATAATTACTTTATCATATGTTTTTATGATGTTTACTCTGTATTTTCTATAATTAAGCACAGGTCTAAAGCCCTCTATGACAATTTTCCACTAGGATCTTTCCTAAGTTCTAGAAGACAAGTATGGTGGTTTCTTGAGTCCTCGAATTGTGTAAGTGATAAATAACTTTGTGGTCATCCATTCATTTATCAACACACTTTCAATTCTATCATGGGTACTAATTAAATGCATAATGGAGAACCCACATGAGGGAACATGATGAATTTCCTCTTATGTTTAACTATTAAAAGCTTATTGAGATAATATGGGTTTCACAATTAAGGGAAGATTTAATCATACTATAAGATATTATTAAAGATTCATTTTATCCCACATTAGAAGTGTGAAAAATCAGCTCTAATACTATATTAGAGTATGAAAACCCATTTCAAAATCTTATAGCATTAAGTTTGATGTCATACAATTCAACACATATCAATGGCAATTACGCCCCTAACATATCCAGAATTGAACCTCCAACCTCTTGGTCAAACTCTTTTACAATTTCAGACTAAACTAATGGCCATTTTTCAAGCTGGAATCTGTATGTTTTGTTGCCTTTAGCCTTACAGGTCAGCCTTGCTCTAATTATAAATAACTATCCCCACTGGGTTCAATGTCTAAATAATCGGCTAACCTTTTTATGTATATTGTTGCACACGCACACCGAAAAAAAAAAAAAAAGCGATGATTTTCCGGACTATTCTGAGCTTTGCTTCAAGGAATTTGGTGATCGGGTAAAGCACTGGATTACATTAAATGAGCCACTGAGCCTCAGCTTAGGTGATTATGCACTCGGGATTCTAGCAACGGACCGTTTCTCCGACTGGCAACATCTGAACTGCACCGGCGGAAACTCTAGCACGGAGCCATATTTGGTCGCACTTCACCAGCTTCTTGCCCATGCTTCTGCTGTTATGGTGTACCGGCAAAAATATCAGGTTCAATACCCAAACTGCTTTTAAAGTGTACCGCGATACTTGCGTTGGATTGCTCAGGCTTCCTGAGCTTGATTAATCCCATGTTGTGATCATCATAATGAGGATTAACATAGGTAAAAGCCAACTAAAAGTTGTGTTCTGTATGAATATTGAATATGTGCAGGCAATACAGAAAGGCGTTACAGGAGTAACGCTGGTGACGAACTGGTTTGTGCCGCACTCTAACTCAGGGCGTGATAGTAGTGCCGCGCAAAGAGCCCTTGATTTCAACTTTGGATGGTCAGTGCCGCTATAAGAGTTTGTCACTTACTTCTACTGATAATTATTTGTGTTTCTCTGTTTATATTCAAGAGATTCAGGCTGGCGACTTGAACTCTTCCGATACCCACTAGTTTTCCAAATCTAGAGGGAGAAAATAGAATCAAAACTTGACAGTATTTTGGAACTGCGGATTAAGGATGAGAATGAAAAGTAATATATGGTCATACTTCATTGAAAAAAGTTCTAAAGTGCATAAGTCTTCTATATTTTCTACAGAATCATGAGGTCCGAGAAATAATATTATATGTGGTCTATATTACTGCTGGTTTGTAGACCCTTTGACCAGTGGTGACCATCCACATAGCATGCAAACTCTTGTTGGAAATAGGCTACCCGTGTTCTCAAAAGAGCAATCTAGGGCAGTAAATTGGTCGTTTGACTTTATTGGGTTGAATTACTATTCATCAAGTTATGCAGCCGATGTACCTCCGCACAAAGTTGTAAATGCAAGTTTCATAGCAGACATGCGCGTTAATCTATTATGTAAGTTGAAGGTAAAGCTTGGTTGTTGATGTTATGACATGATTTGCTAATGAAACTAAGGTGTGTGCCAAATTAATCAATTTTATTGATTTGCTTTGAAATATAAAAATCTGCCATTTGCTTCTGTACTCTAATTTTTTATTAATTTAATTTATCATTCTACCAAAAAATTAAAAACAAATTTTATTGATTTGCCAAAAGGAAAAAGTAATTCTGAGATTATCACCTTAGCTTCTGGTTTGGTAAGGAGTAAAGTTTGGACGCAGATATAATTTACCAAATACTTGTAATAGATGGATTTGATGTGCCTTCTAGCAAATGGATTATATGATTTATTTGCACATTAATGACTTAAGTGTTTTACAGCATTATTTGGGCTGAATCATCTAATCGCTCTGTTGTGTAAATGAAAATCCAGGCTGCTTCTGACTGGCTCTATGTCTATCCGAGAGGATTACGAGATCTTTTGCTATACATCAAGATGAAGTATCATAATCCTCTAGTTTACATCACCGAGAATGGTAGTTTTGTCAAAACGTTCAATAATTGGTTCATAAAGTCATCATATCAGTTGTTTTAGACTAACATCCTCGTATTACAGGAATTGATGAGTTTAATAATGACTCATTGCCGCTTGGGGAACAACTTGTGGACAACCATAGAATTGATTATTATTACGGCCATCTTTATTACCTTAACAAAGCTATCAAGTACTTAACAACTCTCTCTCTCTCTCGCTCTCGCTATCAAGTACTTAACGAAGCTCTCAACTTGTGGTGAATGTTTTACAAGTTAATATATTTGACGTTGCTCTTTCGTACAGAGATGGTGCTAATGTGAAGGGTTTCTTTGCTTGGTCGTTATTGGACAACTTTGAATGGAGTATAGGTTACACCGTTTGATTTGGTATCAACTATGTTGATTACAAGAATGCTTGAAAGGATATCCAAAACTGTCAGCCCCTTGGTTCAAAATCTTCTTGAAGAAATGGTCATGATAAATTGGAAATATCAAGTTGAAACAGCCAGAAGGTCATTTCTTCTCTATCTATGCATTCCTTAAATAATGTCCCTGTTTACGAGGTTGTATGTAAGGTAAAGAAGTGCTTTGTATTTGCTACACGAGAAAGCACTTCAATTTGGTACTTTCTGAAATTCTCTTAATTATTGAAGTTGAGCATCTAATAAATTGACATCATTTGCTTATCCGAACTACGGTGCACGGCGACTTATGTAACACATAGTTTATGAGATAGCAATCACAAACTGAAGATCCCACTAAAGCATGCAAAATATCTCAAGTATACTTTAGGACTACTCACATCAATCATTTTCAACTTTTCGTATCTCATCTTTCCCCATGGGTGACCATGAGAAGGACCACAAAGATATCCTTTCATTTCAACGTCTAGACCTATGGAATTGAAAGCACATGTTTAATGCTTGCCTCTTATCTTTCTACTCCTCCTCCTCCTCCTTCTTCTCGTCTTTATTCTTTTTTATTTTATTTTTCTAGACATATCTAAATACATATACTTGGGTGTCAAACTTAGAATCAAGACATTTGAAATAATAGCTACCTTCAATTGAATCAAGTGCTTATTGACTCTTATCTTTCTCTTGTTTGTATGGGCTTCGACGTTCATTGGACTCACTAGTGAGGGACAAACAATGAGGGGGAAAAAAAAAGCTAATAATTATGATAGGTGGTGTAGATGTTCTTCTATCGATTGGGTGATTGGGTGAAGGTCAATTCCATGAAAACTCAAAGGCATGTGTCGATCAACAAAAAGTGATTGAGGTACTCGAACAGCATATTTGATGAGAAACTTTCAGCTTCTTGCCCAGGCAGCCGCTGCTGAAGTGAAAAGGCATGAAAGTTTGGCTCCATAATTTGATATCCCCAGCGAATTTGTACTTGAAACTTCCAGAGTGCATTAATAGAAATATAAGGTCAGAATTAAAATTCAATGCAGACTCCTACGTAGCTCTGCACAATTTCCCTACTGTATGTAGGTTATTTTACAAGCAAATAAAAAAGTTCAGTTAAGTTTATTTGTAGTATTTTAGATCTAAGCTTGGAAACCTTTCTAGAGCACACAACATTGAGCCAGTTTGAATCAAGCCTTCGAATATTTCAAGGATGGAACCAATTCTTATTCGATTTATTCTCCTCGCACACAACTGAGCTTGAAAATCTCAAGCTATATTTGGAATTCAAATGGAGATGCTATATGGCACTCCTTTTCCTGTTAACCCAGGCTCCGAAACTGGCTTCAAAAGCTGATACGGAACAGTCCCAGCTCCCACTCTATTCTTTAAATCACTGTCTGCGTTCCTTTCATCAATTATTTTTTCAAGTTCCTTCAATCTTTCTTTGAATCGTTCAAAAGCCATACTTATCCATGGATCTTCTGCCCATGCGGGCTCCATTGTCTCCCCAATATACTCCTCGTCCGGGGAGTGATAAGACAGTATGTTCAGAACAGCCATTATCATTGTTGCTTGAAGTTGTGAAGGGAAGCATTTCAGAAGTGCACCTTCAGGTTTTTGCATGAACTTTTGCCATGATTCTTCCGTAGGGTCCTCTGTGGGCATGTTGATTCTATCAACAGTTGGCCGGTTAGGGAAATAACCTGCATAAGAGTATTGCCCGAAGTTTACCGCTGCATGTTGACCAGAAGTGACCCAAGTGATCGTTGTGACGATGTCAATCAGATCTTTGGGCGTTTTCAGGACTGGCCACCACGGTTCGTCCTTCTTGTCAGCATGGCCTACTATTCGAATTTCTATCCACCATGCTTGGAGCTCTTGATCAGTTTCTACGAGGCTGGGGTTTGGGTAGTTGTGGTTGACATAATCAGTGATCCATAATTTGATAGCATCCCAAAGGATCAGGCCATCGTTCGCAAATCGGTAATCTTTAATTGTAAGCTTCAGGCCATGAGGAGCACTTGGATCATCAACAGCCATTCCCCTACATAAACCATAAAAATGGATATGGATGTTTGTCTTACACAAATGATAAGCATAGAACCTACCTGATCAACATGCTGAAGAGTAATTTAGGGACTACAGCACTTGCTATTTCCAAATAGGTCTTAGGCTTTTACCTGCTCACGAGATCGACAGGTAAAGCTTGGTGGTCGAACCGCCATAGAAGATCGTAGGCAACGGAGCATAGTTCCATACAATATTTGCCAGGACTGAAGGCGGACTCGATGGTTCCCCCAGCATTGATAAGTGCCTCGCGAGCAAGAGCATTGATCTCGATGGTGTAGCGGAAATGAGGGTGCAACAGTCTATAAATTGGATGCATCACACTAAGTTGTCTATTGGTAGCAATTACATAGGGTTCTGTCACACAATGTGTTGTTAGCCTGCAAAATTGCACGGACGAATGCCTATGTTACTACCGTCCACTCATTTCAAATTTTGTTGTGATAATTCTAGAATCTATCAAAAATTGAGGACAAAAGTCTCACATCTTAAATATATAATTTTTAGATAACATGTAAATGTAAACCATGTTATCAAATTCATGAACTAGTCTTTATATAGAACTTTGAGCTTTTTAATATCACATACAAATGGATCTAAATAGTACCACATACCAGTGAGTAACAAGCTGGTGATAGCCAGTGTCATGGGAGAGGACGTGAGCTTTGGCAATCCTCCAAAGCCAGATACCCGTTGAATGCCAAGAGGGTGTAAAAACTTGCCTCCATAGGCGGCCGAGTCAGTTCAATAGCCAGTGGCCTCAATGTGCCATCTTTGGTTAAGAAGAATACTGTCCGTGAACCATAAAGCGTAGTGCCTTCAAGCTGCCTTACTTTGTTGACAAAAGGTAACAATAGATCATGGTAATCTAGTATGAACAACTTCTTCTGTTTTATGGCCTAGATACATTCAAGTTACGTGTAGTTATGGATAACTGATAATTGGGTGATAAGCATTTCTTATGCTATGCAATTTCCTTACCTTGTCAACTGTCATTAGACCTCCAATTTCTTCCTCAATCATCTCCGTTGTAATGGCTGATTCTTGTGGGCCGTAAATATCTGGGTCAAGTTTACTTCTTAGTGGCCATTCCTGCATCAAGTTTACACAATTTTTAAAGCATCTACAACGGAAAGAAATATACTGCAAAAAAAATTTACACCAAAGTACACATAATTTATTTATATATTTTTATAAATACATGAGTTTATTCATCTAAAAATGGAAAAATACAAAATGTTCAAGAATATATTCCAACATGGCAAGCTCATCTAAAAGGAATCAAATTTAAAATCTTTTGACTATAATACAATAAAACATTTGTCTAAGAAGATTTAATATTCTTAAATAGAGATGTAATTTCATTTATTTTTGCACAATGAGCAAAAATCATCATAAGATTATAAATATACTCCATGGTTATGCATGAGAACTAGAGTTCAATCTTTCTTTAATCAAATATTCTAAGACGTTTCAACCCATACCGTGACCAACTTTAGGCTATTTGGGTTGACACCAGCAAGAGTCTGTCGAGCGAACTCGTCGTCCCTAAACCAAAAGAAATTGTCCCCTGCGATTCAGAAAAGAATTCATGATTTTGAAAAAGAATAGAGAGGGCTCAGATACAGAACACGATGATTTTTGTGTTCAGTTTTCTTACTCTTCATTGTTTCGGGGCTCTCAAAGTGAAGCACATCTCTTGTTTTCGAGACGGTTTTCACAAGCCTAGGCATGACGGCATTGAGGAACCCCTCTTGGTTTTCTTCCGATGGCAAGTCAACTCCTTCACTGAAGAGTGAGTCTATGGCGCTGACGCACGGGAATCCAAGATCTGCATCCACCATCACCCTTCCTAGGCGTGGCACAAGTATTCGGAGCACCATATATAGTGCTTTCGCTGAAAATGTTAGCCCCTTAATCTCCGAGAAGCGTTCATCCCGTGGAACATAAAACCTTCTACTTCTCTTCTCCGACAGTGGATATAACTCGATGGAAATCAGTCAATGATCACAATTAATCAATGGACTTCACTTACATGATCCATGAAATATTAGACAATTTTCTTTTCCGTTTGATGCAAGTCGAAACAGCTCCCTTGTTATTTATGTTTTTGAAATGAAAGAAATAGTAGCATCTTTAGAGACATTGATAATTATGAATTTGTCAGTTTAGACGCAAGCAAAGGACCTCTAAAAGATAAATTTTCTATGTAAAAAATGACATTCCAATACAATTGAAAACTTATATATTCAATATATTTAGAGATCATATTTAAACTAATGTGATGTTATGAATGATTTTTGCATCTTACCGATCTAAAGAATCATTTTCCTCAATGAGGCCTTTTGAGGTAACATGAAACTAATTGTTTTACATGTTATTGGAGCCAATCCTTTTGCCATGTGATTCAATTCAATTCGAAAAATGGATCAAAAGGATTGGGCTTGGTTTGTGAGAAACTATAAAACAAAAAAGCCCCACATAAGAAAGAAGAACAATTATAATATACCAACAAATTTAGACAATCCATTTCTTGAATAAGACTTTTTGAAGTGAGGTTGACCTAGACCTTTCACAATTTTATCATAAGAAATTTCCTTAATCTTACTTAGATCGATAATTGTTACAACTTAATAAAATAGAATTATTTAACTATTCTAGTTACCCACTAGAGCGTTGGCATTTTTTCTAATTTTGTTAATATTGGGACGCTTGAATATCTCCCATCCTAACTTACATACAATATATGCAATTGGTCTTTGGTTTCCGATAACAAGAAACGACCTTTGCAAGCCAAGGGACAAGCATGTTCCATCCTTTTCTCTGTATAAGTTTAACATGGTTCTTTTTATACAGCCAAAGGGAATTCTCTGTCCATCTCTCTCGTTTCATAAAGTGTATATAAATACAAGATGTTCAGCAAGTTTAGCTCAATCAGATATTTAGCAACACAAATAAACAAGATAAGAATAGGAAGTTGAGTTAATTCTCCTTTGGCACCTGTTTCAGAACGTGGACGGCCCGTCCTGCAACGTCTAGGATGTGGGTACTCTTTACCTCCAAGTACTGGTCTTTTAAGCTCTGGGTTCTTGCCAGGATCTCCAACGTCATTGTAGACATCATAGTCATATATCCTTTCAAACCTCTTGCGCTCTCCTTGACCATTTCCTCGCAAATTCTTGAGATCTTCCTCTCTTAGCCTCCTCAATCCACTTGGTGTTTGTGACGGCAAATATGGCTGTTTCATTCAAAGCATATAAATTGTCCCTTTCTAAAGATACTAATCTAAATAAACCCTTGAAAGACTGAAAAGAGAAATAAAATAAATAAATTATAATCTCATTGTTAGTAACTAATTAATAAAAATACAATGGTGATATTAATCAGTTGTAATATGTTTTTATGTTATCACACTAGAATGATAATGGATGGAGTATTATGATTTTGGAAGATGATTATCTCACACTCTCTAATGCATGTAGCCTTGATTTCCACATAATGGATAGAATGAGAACCACCTTACTATGTTATTTATATTGAAATGATTTTATTTTATTTTATTTTTTGTTTTATAAACATGCACATGGTGAGGGGGAGGGAGGTGTTGAACCCCTAACCTAGTAGATTCACAAACCAAGCTAACACTAAGCCAAGGGGATATTCCTATAAGATTTTTATTTTCTAAGACTAAATGGAGTATGCTTGAAAGAAAAAAAAATAATCAGCTCTATCCATACAATTCAGTTTCCAAAATTTTCCATACATGGAAAATATTAAGGTTAAGATAAATTTTGGCTTGGTTTTAAATATATTGATATTAAACTCCTCCCTTTCGATGCATGTATGTTCACCGCATTGTAGGGAATCTTTAGTAGGGCCTTGTATGAAAAATTTATTTTTCATACACGAAATTGGAATCTATATTTAGATATATGCATGTTTGTATACGGAAGACGCTGTATATTTGTTAAGATTTCGTTCTTTAAAAGATTATTTCTTTCTTTAAAACTGGTATATAAGAAAAAGAAAATTCCCATATAAAGCCAAATCTAGAAGTGAATAAGTGCCTCACAAACTTAGGTTTTAATTCTCCGTTAAAAGACTCATTTTCTCCTCTTATTGAGGAAGACAATTTCATATTGAAAAAAATATTATTAGATAATGTTTCAATATAAAAAGTGTTCCTTCAACTTGTGGGTGAGTTCTTAGGTTAGACTTTAAGCTTATCAAATATTGTATCAAAATCTAGATTAATTCATCCTATCTCATTCAAATTTAAGCTCTTTAAATATACCTAATATGAAATGAAATGTCCACTTCACCTTATTAAACCTTCTAGTTCAAGTTATGCCCAAGGTACAGAAGTGTGGTGAGAGTAAAAGTCCTAAGTCCAAACAACATGATTCTTGACTGATGCTTAGATGTAAAACAATATTTTTTCAACTCATAAACTAGCTCTTGAATTAAACTATGGAAATATTTAAATAAAAAATTATGTTTTTAACTCATAAATAACTTTCCACTAAAGAACATACCTAACACCTTTTAAGACTAGTTTGTAAGATGAAGAAAATTAGTTCACATGTAAAGAATACAACAAATCAATACGTTATCATGCTCGATTTTAACAATGTTTACATTTGGCGGAGACTTACCCTGTTGGTAAAAAACACTCGATTCACACAGGATTGTCGTACTTTGAGTGAACCCATGAGCGGCATGTCACATTTACGGGGCCATAAGGAAAACCATCGATGAATATCTCTTCAAGGAACATCTCCTTGTGATGCTCATTCTCGACTAAGACAGCGCCAACCTCCCCAAAATCATTTGGAACTTCGAAACTAGTCTCGTACTTCACACCTTCATCCCCCTTGCTCACCCTATGAGTAAGTCCTTGAATCGTATCCTTCTCTAATCCAGTCTCTTCAAAAAAGAGGTTTACAAACGTATTATCTACATTCATATGGTTTTATTACAAAACATACAATTTTGATTTAGATATTATGTGCAGCACAAGAGTCCCACATAAAAAAATAAGACTCTAAGGATACAATTTAAATTAAAAGAAGATCTTTCAATCCTTAAATTACCAACAGTACAAGTTTATGTATGCAATTCTTTTATTGGTTTATTCAACTAAATAAAACGAGGCCCAAAGCGTACAAAGACAACATAAGAGCACAAGTACATAACTATAACCCCACAAATGGAGGAAAAAACAATACTTTCCAGCCATACAAGCGGCAACTTGATGAAAAACAGCACGAACGGAAATTAAATTCATTGCAAAGCATCCAAGGCATCTGAACCCTACACAACTACTAAACAACGTCCTACAGTAGCCTAGAAACTAGTGAGGATTTTTGAACCACATATTGTAGTTGACACCACGCCATTCACACTTTGCTTTAATTTGTTGTGACCATGACAAAGGACTGGAATTTTCTCTCGTTGAATTGTCTTCATATTACTTGTCAGAGTACTTCCTCCATCTGTCTGTCTCCCTCAGACAAGCGTACAAAACACACCCACGTGAACGTGAGGTCGAAAAGCGTGAATTTAAGTTTGTACTTAATAAGGGGATTTATTATTTTGAATTTCCAAACTTCCTTTTTCATTATAATTACCAAAAAGAAAAAGGGAAAGCACAACTCTTTCAAAACACTAGTGTTGGCTTTGCTTATTCGTAATTTGAACCTCGGAAACGTCATTTAGGCCAAAGTAACTAAGGAAAAAGCAACAAATTTGACGTAGGACTGTCCCTAAACCCAATATGGAAATGATGATTGATTGTAGCTTCTAGCTTTACGATTTAATTACCACAACAAGCGAAAGATAGACAACAAAAAGAAACATGCAACCCTCGCTCAAATTCTATGATGCTTATATGAAGATTGGCTCACTAGCAGGAGAGATTACTTACTGGGATCGAGCTCGGCACTTACTAGCTCCAGAAGAAGAGTTTTACCAAGCAAATCTTTTATGTCATCCAACCCTTGTTCTATCCCAAGGTTCGACAAGGATCCTCGAACCGTAGGTTTCACTGTTACAACGGCTTTAACGATGGTGAAGTTTTCCTGGGCGGTACTGGCAGCAGCTTTTATGTTGGTATTAGAGAACCCAGTTTGAATGTTTTTGTGGTGCTTCCGGAATGAGGATCTTGACCAGAGTGGAAACGAAGCACTGCCGTTGCCATGGATGAATGGCTGGTGTAATTGGAAAAGGGCTCTGGAACTGTGAGATTGGTAAACTTGAGGCTTCAACATTTTGGTGAGGTTTGTTGTGGAAGACACCAGAATGATAAGCTAGAAAAGGGACTCTCAGACATTTTAGCACTACGAGTTTTGAGATTTATAGACAACGATATTGTGTGGTGTGGGTGTCTGGGGGTGAAACATCCATGCTGGGAAGGAAAAATAGCGGAAATTTCAACTCCAAAACAAGTACCCTGGGAGGTTGAATGAAGTTAAAGGCACATATAGAAGACTTAAAAATGGTTAAGAACATTGTATAGAATGTTTTTACATAGGCATGTGGTTTAGTTAGTAGCTCACACAGCTTAAGACTAAAAGATTTCAAGTTTGATACTCAATTTCTTCACATCCCTTATTTACCTGATAAAACAAAAAGGTCTCATACTACCTTAATATTGTTTAAAAAACTTCTTTAAAAATAAAATTTATCTCCTTTGTCAATAAGTCAATAGCTTAGTTGTAAACTATTGATTGCCCAAGACTTAGGCTCTAGGTTCAACATCCCATATTTCCCCTTTACCTATAAATAATACCCAACTATACATGATGATTCTAGGGGTATATCCCTAGGTTAAGTTTAGATACAACACCAAATCAAATAAAAATAGATTCATCTGACATTTAAGTATGCTAAATATACAAATTTTAGTTATTTTAAGAATCTCCTTTACATTTAAAAATTTATCTGCAATTAGCGTTTTAATAGCTTCAAAAGTAAAAATTTCTAAACTAGCAATCTATGTAAGCATTATATATTTCTTCCATTTCAGAGTATACAAACAAAAGAAAAAAAAAACATATTTAAATTTAATTACCATAAAATTCTTCCTTTTTTCATCATAAAGTATCCAAATAAATAAGATAGATGTACATTAAGCATAGTCTCCACACGTTTCCAAATTGCTGTAAAGATGTGGTTCCTAAATCCATTTAATGTGTGAAATAGATAGTAGCTCTTATCTTAAGATGCTTTGAGGACCTGAAGTCTATCATTTTTCTCTAGCCAATCCTTGAAATTTAGGTATAACACTATAGCCTAGTGAGAAATTTCATAGTTGAACCATAAAATTTCATAGTAATCAACTTTGACGCTCTAGAAAGTAATAGCTTTCCAAGTAGATTTAATTGAATACCTTCCATAGACTAAAGCAATTCAAAAAATTTATTTTCAATCTCTTTATTAGGTTTGAGCAAAGTATTGATATTGTTTGTAAGTCTATGCCATAAAAACCTCCTATTGATAGGCATGTTTCACCTTCCATTCCTAATTATTGTTGCTAACATTGCATCCTGAGTATTCCAATGCTGAGAATAGTTTGTTCTCCAGATCTACTTCTAAACTAGTCTCGTTGAGAAAATTAACTATTTTAATGTCCTATTAGAGTTCAAGTTCAATCAACAATACCCGTCACGTACAAAACGGGTTGTACTACTCATGTGCAACAAAACCAAAAATTCATTTTAGCTATTAAAAAGAAATTGTGTAAAGAGTATTCGTTATCTCTAAATTTTATTTGAAGTTCCTTTAAAATAAAATGCATACGCCTCTTTATAAACGATTTTAAAAAAAAATCATTTCGCTAACAAAGACCTATAATACCAAATAATCCATCAAATAGGATGGGAATATAGAGAGAATTGCATTTACGTACATCCTAAGCGAAAACAAAACCTCACTAAAAGTAATACAAGCATTTGAGAAATCTACCAAAAAAGTTACATATTCCTTTCTCTTCAAACGCCAAAAAGTATATGACCTAATAAGCTATGCAATATGGTTAAAACGACTTGATTTAGAAATTTTGACTTACTGAATTAATCGTATATTATTTATTCCTTACTTCTATGGATCCACAGAAAATGTGCATCCATGACCTAGATAGTTACCGTGGGAAAGCGAATTCAATCTCTTGTAAAGCGCCAACCAAGCACCATCTCTCCCCGCCAACCAAATTCAATCTTTTGATAAATCCTAGCCGTAAGCTCACTGCCACTGCGTAAGATGTCCTGTCGAAGGACTGGTTGTTTCCTTCCATGAAAGGTAGTCATTTCACGCGAAAATGACGAGGAAAGTGACAAGATCTGGAAGGACCAAGTGTGTGGCTGCTCAGCCTGATCAATCTTACAAGCACGTGAGTTATAAGGCTGAAAGGCAATCATTTATGTGTTGAAAAGACGCATCTAACAGTGTGTAAGTATGACTCGGAAAATACCGATGAGATCCTCTCTTCCTAGCAGGTAAACCTTTAAAAAAATGTTTCTACGTGAAGGCATCAGTGTAACCAAGTTAAGCCATCAGCAGATGAATTTCAAAAGCTTTGCCCTAATACAAGCAAAAAACAAATCAGAACTCCAATTTCAGCAATCCATTCTCGAACAACAAATGAAATTTGTTGGTTTCTTAAACTGTTTTCCTTTAACGTAGCTAAGGAGTCATCTAATCATTGTATGTTAATAAGTAAAATGGGCCGAACACAATAAAAGGTGATTTTAGAATTAAATAATTGACATCTTAATTTTGTTAGTAAAAGTTAAAACAATTGCATGGGCAAAAGATCTTTTATTTTTTAATATAAACTTTTTTTAAGAAAATATGATTTTAAGTGAGATTCGAAAACTTTTAAACTCTATTTATTTGTAACTTTCATAAATCTTGTAATATTAAAATATGTTCTAATATTTTTATCTACTAATTTTTATTAATGCTTTAACCATAAAAAAAAAAAAAGTAAGGTGGCAACAAACTGATGATAGTGATCGGGTGTGTTTAGAGTAGTGATGGCCAAAAGATTAATTTGAAGTATTTCATGTGCAGCAACCTTTCATGTGTTTAGAGTACTTTTGGTGGATTGATATATATCTTCAATGATTAATGAATGCTTCAAATTGCATCAGACAATTAGAAGCATTCACCTTAATTTCAATCGTGTTCGATGTTCAACTAAGGGTTCTTGTAGGTTTTTATTGTAACTAAAATCTTTTCAAATTGGATTATTGCAAAGAAAACATTTGGCCTTTGCCATTAAACATATCACGTAATCATCTACTTAGTGTAAATATTTGCCATCTAATGCAAGTTCTTTTACCAACTACATGGATTGAATTTTTTGCACAGAGTTTAAAATTCCTAATGTTAATAACCCCCATTGTATAAATTTCTTATGAGAAAAGTGACGAATTTGTGCAACGAACATCTTAAAGAACATTTTTGTCCGTTGACATTTTTTATTTTCATGGTTAATTGACATGCCAACCTTTATCATGTTGTTCAATTAAAAGTTTTTATAGGATTTTTATTAAAGGTAAGTATTATCACACATGAAAAACAAGAGAGAGAGGTCCTTAGTCTTATAAGTAGGAATATTTTCCTACCTAATATCTTAATGTTTTGAGATAAGTCCTCACATTTTAATATGATATCAGAGTCAAGATAGGCCTTAGTTTTGTAATCTCCTAGGCCTCAAGTTGGACTTTTTTTTCTATGTGCAGTACTTGTGTTAGATGCGTAAGAATGAAAGTGTTAAAGATAGGTGTTGTTATATGTTGAAAATATAATAATGAATTCTTAAACTTATAAGTGATGATATTTTATCACTTAAATTTTAAAATTTTGAGATGAGCCCTTACACTAATAATTTTGTATATGCTAATGTCTTTTTAAAGTGGCTTATAAAAAAAAAAAAAGACTCAATTGTCTTGTACAAAAGATCAGCCAATCCATCATCTTATTTAACCAAATTTTCCATATGTTGCTAGTCTTTTGTGTATTTAGTTTTCCAAATATGTATTTCAACTTTAGATGCAAATACTATAAGCAACACCCTTTACGGTCACTCCAGGTGACGAAAATGGGTTCGAAAGCTCCTCTGGATTATGCCAGCTCCAATTCTATTCTTCAAGTTTACTTTGGCAATCCTGTCGTCAATAGTCCCTTCAAGCTCTAATAATTTCCCTTTGAAACGTTCAAGGCCGGTTTAATGAAATTGCAAGGGATAATTAAATTGCTACTATTACAAGGGATAATTAACTATTCACCCACTCATCCAATCGATACAAGGATATCTCCACCACCTATCACAATTATTGAGTTTGTTTTCTCATCTCACTAATGAGTCCCGTGAGGGACAAGACATGAGGCCATCGTTAAACATTTTCCTTTCAATCCTATATGCCAAGATACTGAAATGAAAAGGTGTCTTTGTGGTCCTTCGCATGGTCCCCTCGTACGGAAAGATGGGATGGGAAAAGTTGAAAATGATCGATCTAGTTAGCTCCAAACTGAGAAAGTGAAAGACTTGGTTCAACTCCCAAAGGAGGATATGAGTAGATGTAATGTCAAATCACCGATTGTAATTGATAAGCCAATAATATATTTTTATTTAATTAATAAAAAAGACATATGATATATATATATATATATTAGCTCACACATTGGATGAGGTGTCAAACCCCTAACCCGTAGGCCTAACAGGTGAGGGATCTCATTGGCTTACCTCTAACTCAATGAGAAGCATAAAAATATATATAGATGCTTATTTGAAAGGAAATATGCATATACTCATGTATTTAATTTGCATGATTGAGCGTTATGCATGGATGCAAACATATTGTGGTTCTTGGTGAAATAAAATATTTATTAGTGACAATAGAGACAAAAAAGAAACTTTTGTTAGTTACGCTTGGTTTGGACAGCAAAAACAAATATGAAAATTAGGCTTAATGAAAGGTGTATACAAATTACTTATCCCGCTTAATAGTTTTCCTTTTGGTAAAAGTATTAAAATAAGAAACAGAAAATCCATTATATCTCAAATGGTTTCTGATACTTCTATTTTTATAGAGTTATTTTACCTATTTTTAGGCAATAAATAATGCAATGCTTATAAGAAAATATTTGAATTCCTCTTTATTTATCTAAATTTATCTTGTTTATGTAATACAAAGAGGTAAGGAAAAAAGAGATAAACATGGAGAACCTAATGCTTATTATATGGCAAAATCGTAATATCAAGATCAAGAGAGTCAAGATGGGCTTGGGTTTTGGTGATTGTTATTAGATTTTCTGTTGTTGTTAGGTTTTCTAAATAATTAAAAAACCTAATCATATTAGGAGTTCAAAGCCTAATTAAATTAGGAGTTCAAAACCTAATGTTTTAGGTCTCTAAATCCTAGTTCTACTAAAATAGGAGATAGGTTTAAACCTAAATCCTATTTAAGAGAAGAGAGGAGGCCAAAGAGGAGGAGGAAATTGAGCACAACTCAAGAGAGAAGCTAGAAATTCAAGGTTTTCTTGAAGAGAAGACAAAAAGGATGACAGACTTCTTGTTCTTGGATTCAAGATGTCTTCTTTATTTCTTATTGTTATTCTTCCTCATTATTTCTTTATGTTTTAGTTTATTTTTGTTAGAGTTACGATGTAACCTAATTATGATGGTATGAATCTTATGATTACTATATTCTGCAAAATATTTTGTTTATGTGAAGTTATATATTACTATGTCTAATGCTTTTAAGTGATTAACTACAACTTGAATGATCTGATTTGCATGTTTGAGACTGACAGGAGATGATATGCAATTACTTCTTGTAAAGTGTAACCATAAATTAAATATGGATAAACATATACAATATTGTTTGTGTGACTTTCAATGTAAACGGGAATATTCATAGATCCTTATGCATTTGGTTTATTTCAATTCACATATAGAGATATAGTAAGTTAATGAACTAAATAGGTTTGTTATACCTAGACATAGGATAGTAAATAAATTAGGAAGTTCCGCCATCACATAGATATTATCTCTTTTGCAAACATACATAATCTACATTAATATCTCATAATTATGGTGAAATCGGACACTCTAATATATTTCTTGTATTTTATTTTCTTAGATTTAGTAAATTAATCTATCATCTTTCAATTTGATTTGATAGATAAATTCTAAGAGTTATTCACCGTTAATAATTAATTGATCTAGTAATCACTAATCTCTGTGGGATGATATCTTTCTTATCATTATATTACTTGTTCGACATATTCACTTACATTTAGAATTTCACCGAACAGTTTCTCAAAGTTTTAAAAAATATTTATTTCAAGTTAGTCTGTAGAGACAAGTAAAGCCTAAGTAGTATACCATGCTGGTTCAAGAATATTCGAAAAATTGCACTTTTTTTCAATTAGCTCCTAAAACTACTTATTTCCGCACATAATCATTTTTTTCATTGAGACGACAAGGCTATTGAAGAATATAAACAGATTTTCTTGAGATTTTCCGATTGGACGAAAATGTTCAGAATCTCCTTCTTCTTTTTTGGAGTACGTTCTTCGTCTCTCTTAAAGCGTAGCTCTAATGGCTCCATCTAAAATGGTGGTGAGCAGATCTCAAAACGGTCGACAAGAGTAGCGTAAGAACGGTCAAATTTTCCTCCCACGGCACCCTTTCTCTTTTCTTGCGAAGCCTCTCGCTTCTCTCTCTTCTCAAGTCTTAAATCACGAAAGTGCATCACTAAGCCATGTGGGTTGGGCTTTGTCCACTGAACACATATGGCCTGTTCACTTGAACTTGGACTTCTTCACTTATGCACACACAGGCCAGGCTCAGTTCGGTCACAGACTTCATACGTACACAGGCCAGCACTTATACAAGAGCTAAGTCTTTTCATCAATGGGCTTTCTTATAATATAAACAGCAAGAAATAAATCCTTAAAAAGTAATGGATCCATAGAGATAAATACATACGGCCATATAATAAATATTTCAACAATTATTTCCATGAAACCATAAAATTAATTTTTCCATAAATACAAACATTTCATGTGAAATATTTCTCAAGTATAAGGACAAGGTCATAGAAATCATAATTGCTCTAATTACCCAACAATATCCCAATAAAAAATATTTCTATTTGATGAATGTGAGTTTATTCATTTAAAAATAAAAGGATACAAACCCTTAGGGGCATATCCTAACATTATAATATATTTAGGAGAAAATTAAATTTGAAATCCTTCAATTATGACACAACAATACATTTTCCTAAAAGAGTTTAATATTCCCAAATAAATATGCTTTTTCATGTACTATTTTCTTAATTCTAGCCAACAAAATTAGTATTTCAATAGCTTTATATTGGAAATATTTACAATTTCGTTCATATTATATACAATAAATACATGTTAAGAAAAAAAAATTAAGAAACTTTATAGCCAAATTAGTTACTTTAATCATTCATTGTAGTTTAAAATTATAATCATTGATTACCTTTATGAAGGTCTTGTTGTGCATAGGCACTTCACTAAATTTGCCTAATCCAAGTACATTGAAAAAATAAATGTGACATGCTTTCACATTGAGTCTTACAAAAGTTACAATATAGGCCAGTTAAAGGGAGTTATTAAGATAACACTTTTGTTGTAGAAACTTTGTCGTTACATATAACTCCTTTTTTTTTGTGAAAATGTAAGTGTGTATTAATAAAAGTAGTTTACAAAAGCATAGGGACATACTTTAAAATTACAAGAATTACAAAAATATAGAGGTTGGAAGGCTCCAAATTTCTCTCAAATTGACATTTTCTTGTAAAAATTTTATAATTTGAAACAAAGAAGCCCTCTCTCATACAATTTTCCTTACTTTAGCGAACATGATTGAAATATCAATTGTTTTGCTTTGAATCATCTTCTATTGTGTTTTGCCCATATATAATAAATACAACTTAAAAAATATAACTTAAGAAGTTTGGCAACCAAATACTTTCATTTAGTTGCTTTGATCATTCATCGCAATTCTTCATTTCATCCTTCAATATCATGTCTAATTCCATTTTAAGCAAGGATAGTTTTTCAAACCATCATTGTTTATGAACATTTAAAAAAAATGATTCTTATTTTCAACATGGGAATGACAAAAATCATAGTATAAGTTAATTAAAGGGAGTCATCATACCAATTCTTCTACTGTAGAAAGTTGATCTTGACATATTAGTCATTCAATAAAATTATGTTTACTAATGCCACTAGTCCAAAAAAAATTATACCAATCTACTTTTTCATTTGCTGGTCAAAGGTACTAATAAATTTCTTTATAACAATAGATAGATACATATAACTCATTCAATAAAGTTAGGTTTGTTAATTCTACTTGACCATATTAAATCATGTTATTCAATCTTACATTAACTTAGCATGATTCCTTATATATTTTTTAAAAAATAATAAGAAAGTTTAAAGAGCATAGATGTAAAAATTTATCATAACTTGTGAAAACCTCTTCAATTCCATGTCATATTTCCTTTATACTAAGAAGCATAACTAAAGTTCTCTTAAATTTAATATTATAAATATATTTACTCTATAAAGATGAACTTGGATAGTTAATAAGATTCTAGAATGACCATCTCAACAAAACTTTATTTCACACTTTGAGGTCTAGTAGCCTAAGTCCTCATTTTCTTTTAAATGAGCAAATAACCTATCATGTGATCTTGTAAGTTTTATGATCTTCCAAATTACTTGCCAACAAAAAGTATTTAATCTTCTTATCAATCTCATGAATGATTTGTTTTGAAAGAAATAACATTTACATCCAAAAAATGCAAATAGAAATAAGAATTAATTTTGTCAATTGTAATTTTCCTACATAGTTAAGATGTTTAATTCTCCATCCATCAATTCTTCCCACGAATTTTCTTTGTCAAAACCTTACAATTAGTGTAAATAAGTCTTTTTGTAACAAAAGGAACATTAAGATAAATGTAAGAATCTATCATGACTTGAAAAAACCTTTTTAACTCCATGTCATATTTCCTTTAATATTAATAAGCATAACTGAAATTCTCTTGCGTGTAGTATTATGAATTTATTTATTCCATAAAGATGAACTTGGATAGTTAATAAGATTCTAGAATGCCCATCTCAATAGAAATTTATTTTATACTTTAAGGTCTAGTAGCCTAAGTCCTCTTCCTCTTTTAGGTAAGTAAACAACTTACCACACAATATTGTAAGTTTTATAATCTTTCAAATTACTTGCTTACAAAAAGTGTTTAATCTTTTTCTTAATATCATAAATGATTTGCTTTGAGAGAAATAACATTTACATCCAAAAGATTAAAAAAAAATAGAAGTAAGAATTAATTTTGTCAATTGTAATCTTCCTACATAGTTAAGATGATTCATTTCCTATTCATCAATTCTTTCTATGATTTTCTTTGTCAAAAGCTTATAATTAGTGTAAGTAGACCTTTTTACAACAAGATGAACATTGAGGTACCTGATAGGGAGAGTTCCCAAGGAAAATGTAGTGTGACCCAATATTAGAAGCTTTTCTTACTTAATGAGCCTTGGAAAAAAAATTGGCACTTGGTAGGATTCAAATGTAAAACCATGAGTGCTACAAAGTCTTTTAAAGCATTAGTAAGATATAATACTGAATTAATATCCCTATATGCAACTAAAAATGAGTCATTTGCAAAAGCAAAGGTGAGTGATTTTCTTCCTTTTGCAACACTAATGATATTCGAAAATTGAAGCAAAAGTTTTTTTAATAATAATCTTGTTAAGAATCTTTATGACAAGTATAAATAAATAAAGAGACAAAGAATCTTTTTGCCTTAATTCATTGGTGCTCTCAAACTAACTAATATGCTCACCATTAAAGGTCATAGATAATCAAGTAGTAGTTATGCATTACCCAATCAAATCAATTAATATCTAAGAAGTATGAATGGCTTGAAGGACACCTAATACAATACAAGCATGCAGAATACAAGAAGTTTTTAATAGTTTTGAGGATTTCCTCAACAACCAAATCTACTTCATACAAGATTTTTGATAGTTTCAATAGTTAGACCTTTTAGACCTCATATTGTTTCGAAATAATATCTTATTATATCTTTCATTCCAAATAATATAAACACAAGATGTAAAAACAAATTAACAATACATGCCTTGAAGCTTTCCCCTTTAGTATGATAATGGAGCCACCCAATCCTTACTTGATATAATAGAAATGATGGCATTACATTTAGTATAATTTCTAGTTGTATTTACATTGTAGTTTAGTATAAATAGCTTTAAAATATATGACATCAAGATTCATTAAAAATATTACACAAGTTATACTTTGTAAAACGAGATTTGGATTTTATATTAGGGCTTTTATGGAAAAATAAAATTAAGATCTTGACAGCAATGAAGATCTTAAAATCTGGTATAAACATTTTGCAGGATCATCCTTTTTGTAGGTATAGACTCAAGGAACACTCATGTTAAATTGCCCTTAATTTTGGTAGAGTTCAAGTAAGGTCCTAGATTCTTATAGGTCTAAGCTTTGTAACCTTCAAGAAGATACGAGTGTGAATGGAACATTTCAATAATATAAGGATGTAACCGTTTCTCATTCGATTTATTCTAATCGTACGCCGTTGAACATGAAAATCTAAAGATGCATTTCTAAGTCAAATAGAGATGCTATATGGAACTCCTTTTCCAGTCAACCCAGGCTCCGAAACTGGCTTCAAAAGCTCATACGGGACAGTCCCAGCTCCGACTCTGTTCTTCAAATTATAGTCTGCATTTCTTTCACCAATAATTGTTTCAAGTGCCTTCAATCTTACTCTGAAGCGTTCAAAAGCCACCTTTATCCATGGGTCTTCAGCCCATGCCGGCTCCATTGTCTCCCCAAGATACTCCTCGTCCGGGGAATGATTAGACAATATGTTCAGAACGGCCATTACTCTTGTTGCTTGAAGTTGTGAAGGGAAGCACTGCAGAAGCGCACATTCGGGTTTTTTGATGAACGTTTGCCATTCTGCTTCAGAAGGGTCCTCTGTTGGCATGTTGATTCTAGCAATAGTCGGCCTGTTAGGGAAATAACCTGCGTAAGAGTACTGCCCAAAATTTACAGCTGCGTGGTAACCAGAAGTGACCCATGTGATTGTTGTGATGATGTCAATAAGGTCTTTGGGTGTTTTTAGGACAGGCCACCATGGTTCATCCTTCTTGTCGGCATGGCCGACTGTTCGAATTTCGGTCCACCATGCCTGAAGCTCTTGGTCAGATTCTACAAGGCTGGGGTTTGGGTAGTAGTGGTTGACATAATCAGTGACCCACAATTTGATAGCATCCCAAAGGATCAAACCGTCGTTCGCAAATGGGTAATCTTTAATTGTTAGCCTTAGACCATGAGGAGCAGTTGGATCCTCAACAGCCATTCCCCTGCATATATCAAAAAAATGGTGGAACTTAGTTTTGGACAAAATGATAAGCATAGAACCTACCTTATCAACATGTGGCAAAGTACTACACATGAACCCCTTGGCAGTAGAACGCCAGGTAGGTCTAACGATAGATCTATGTCGCAAAGGTTGTAGGTTTTGATAAAAGACAGGCTAAGAGGTTACCTGCTCACCAGGTCAGCAGGTAAAGCTTCATGGTCGAATCGCCACAGGAGATCATAGGCGACGGAGCATAGTTCCATGGAATATTTATCAGGAGTGAAGGCAGACTCAATGGTTCCCCCTGCATTGATAAGCGCCTCACGAGCAAGAGCATTGATCTCGATTGTGTAACGGAAATGAGGATGCAATAGTCTGTAAATTGGATGCATCACACTAAGTTGTCTATTGGTCGCAATGACATAAGGTTCAGTCACACAGTGAGTTCTTAGCCTGCAAGAGAGAAAGCACAAATTCCTCTGTTATTACAGTTCGCTCAAGTATCAAATTTTGTTGTAATAATTCTGCATTGGTTTGCTCTAGTATATATTACATATTGAGGACGAAAGTCTTGCATAAGATATATATAATTATTGAATAATATTTATATATTAAAAAATTCTTCCCACTTATGAGCTAATCTTTGGATAGGTGTTTCAAAATAGTATTAGAGCCTACATTGATCCATTGCCACCCCTACTCAACTTTGACCTCTTTAAAGTGCTTAGTTAGCTTGGCATGCCAAGAAATATTAAGAATAAAGTTTTAGATCAAAAAGATACATTCTTCATATAATATTTAAATGTAAAAAAAGAAAAATCATCCTAATCTATGAGTTTAAACTTTTTAACATTACACATAAAAAGACCTAAAAAGTGGCACGTACCAGTGACTAACAAGCTGGTGAAAGCCAGAATCATGGGCAAGGACGTGAGCTTTGGCGATCCTCCAAAGCCAGATACCCGTTGAATGCCAAGAGGGTGTAAAAACTTGCCTCCACATCGGTTTTCCTTCCATCGGCGGCCGAGTCAATTCAATAGCTAGTGGTCTTAATGTGCCATCTTTAGTTAAGAAGAACAGTGTCCGCGAACCATAAAGCGTAGTGCCTTCAAGCTGCCTTACTTTCTCGACGAATGGTAGCAAGAGATCATGATAATCTAGTATGAACAATTTCTTTTGTTTTATGGCCTACATTCAAGTTACGCAAATTTATGGGTAAGTGATATAATTGGGTGATAAGCATTCCTATATGCAATTCATATACTGTCCATTTTCCTGACCTTGTCAACCGTCGTTAGACCTCCAATTTCTTCCTCAATTATCTCTGTCGTGATGGCCGATTCTTGTGGACCGTAGACCTCAGGGTCAAGTTTACTCCTTAGTGGCCATTCCTGCATGGATCATATTGCAAAAATTGTACGGCCTTTACGTAAGCATATTCATTTATTTTGAGACAAGGAGCAAAAGTTATGATAAAATGATAAATATACTTTATTGTTTTATATGGGGTCAACAAGTGTCTGGCTTAATTAGGAATAGATGTTGTCAAGATTTTTTAGTTTTAAGTTCGGCACCTAAATGTGTAGGTTTAGGTACATGTGTTCTAAAAGAAAAAGTGCATGGGACTGGAGTTTAAGGTTTCTGTCAAGGAATATGCAGACAAGTTTCAACTCATACCGTGACCAGCTTTATGCTACATGGGTTAAGACCAGCAAGAGTCTGCCGCGCAAACTCCTCGTCCCTGAACCAAAAGAAATTGTCTCCTGCGATTCGACAAACAATTCAAAATTTTGAAAGAGAAACAGAGAACTCAAATACAAAACATTGTATGCTTTTCTTGTTTAGTTTTCTCACTGTCCATCGTTTCGGGGCTCTCAAAGCGCAGCACATCTGCTCTGGTTCCGGAGACGGCTTTCACAAGCCTAGGCATGACGGCGGCGAGGAGTCCTTCGTGCTTTTCTTCCGACGGCATGTTAACCCCTTGAGTGAAGAGCGAATCTATGGCCTTGAAGTACGGGAACCCAAGGTCTTCGTCCACCATCACTCGTCCTAGGCGAGGCACCAGTATCCGCAGCACTGAGTACAGTGTTTTCGCTGAAAATGTAAGCGCCTTTATTTCCGAGAAGCATTCATCGCGGGGAACATAAAAACGTCCACTTCTCTTCTCCGACAGTGGATCTACGTCGATAGAAATAATTCAACGATCACAGTTAATTAATGGACTTACCTTATATAATGCATGAAATTAGCCCTGGTCTCTATATAACGTATAATATTGTTCTTCTTATAAAAATACATAGAAGTAAGATGTTTTGCAGATTTAGCTTAAGCAAATATTTAACAACTTATATACTTTCATTTTCTCTTATTTTTAGATGAATAAAATTACATATTTATAATATTATATGTATATCAACAAAAACAAATAGGATAAAAAAGTGAGTTGAGTGAATTCTCCTTAGGCACCTGTGTCACATCGAGGACGCCCAGTCCTACAACGTCTAGGATATGGGTGCTCTTTGCCTCCAAGTACTGGTCTTTTTAGCTCTAGGCTACTGTCAGGATCCCCAATGTCGTTGTAGACATCGTAATCATATATCCTTTCAAAGCTCTTGCGCTCTCCTTCACCATTCCCTTGTAAATTTTGGAGATCTTCCTCTCGTAGCCTCCTCAATCCACTTGGAGTTTGTGATGGCAAATATGACTATTCCATGCAAAGCATATAAATTTTCCCTTTTTAAAGGTACTAATCTAAAATACGACACAATGTTCCCAGTTGATACTTATATGCCCATTCTAAATACCCAAAACGACCGGAAAGAACACAAAATAAAGAACAAAATGAAAAATTGGAATTTTGTTGTTAGTAATTTATTAGATAAATATAAGTTGATCACCTATGGTGAGCTAATAAGGCATGAGACGTCTTGGTTTTGAGTTTGATACTCGGGTGTGTATATGTTAAAAAAATAAATAAATATACAATTGTAATTTCAGGTAGTAGATATATATTTTTATATTATGGTACTACTATGATAATACACTGATTGTATTATGACTTTGGAAGATGATTATTTCAGAATCTACAATGCATGTAGCCTTGAGTTACCCTTCATGCATAAATGGGAAGCACGTGACCTTTCTTATTTCACCAAATGTTTTTCTTCCTTCAACTTCCTATATTTGCTTAATGAAAGTAAAAAAGCATCATACTTGATTCTATGCAGGTGTTTCAACTGCTTGTAGGGAATCGTTCGTAAGGGCTTGTATGGAAAATGTAAGCAGTTATGTGTCTATTTTTATATATGTGTGTGTTTGCAAACCTAAGATGCTATATATCTATTGCAAGATATACTCTCTCTTAAAACGTATTTATAAGAGAAAAAGAAATATTTTCATATGTAAAGAATATAACAAGCCAGTATATTGGCATTATAGGACATATATCATATTTTAACTCACATTCTCACTCAAATGTGAAACCAAATTTCAAATGTTTGTGATAGTCACAATTTTGAAAAGATCAAGTTTATACCTTACGCATTATACAACTATAAGGTATGGCTCTATATCTAAGCTTGTAATTATAAATAAAATGTGTCAGAACACTGTTCTTGCTCTATAAAAAGGAAAAAAAATTTGTACAAGCAAATAAATGTCTTGCTTGAAACCTAGCCTAAAATACCATTTGAGCTTACCTACTTTCTATACCAAAATCAGCTTAAAAAAACAAATAATGAAAACTCATGATCTTATAAGGAATACAACCTCTCAAATTATTAATAATGCTCATATCTGTATTTTGAAGGAGACTTACCTTGTTGGTAAAAAACACTCTTTTTTCAGGATTGTCGAACTTTGAATGAACCCATGAGCGGCATGTCACATTTACGGAACCATAAGGGAACCCATCGATGACTATATCTTCAAGGAACATCTCCCTGTGGTGCTCATTCTCGACCAGGACAGCGCCAACCTCCCCAAAATCATTTGGAACTTCGAAACTGGTCTCGTACTTCACCCCTTCGTCCCCTTTGCCCGCCCTATGAGCAAATCCTTGAACCGTATCCTTCTCTAATCCAGTCTCTTCAAAATGAGATTGACAAACGTAGTTCAACATTCATGTTGTTTGTTGATTTAATAACATAGAGTTTCAATTTAGACGCCAAAAATACAAGTTTATATACGCAATTCTTTTCTTGGATAACTCAATTGAATAAACGAGAACCATAGAATACAAAGACAACATAAGAGCACAAATACGTCACCACAACCCCACAAACGGAGGGAAAACAACACTTTCTTGCCCTACAAGCGGCAACTAGATGAAAACACTAAGGGACAGATATTATATGCACCACAAAGGATTTGGATCTCAAGCCGCCAAACAACTAAACAACGTGCGATCGTATCCTAGGAATCTTTCAAAAATAAAATCCATGGAAAAGAAATTAGTCAGGAGTTTTGGACCGTGTAACGTAATCCAGTCTCATTGAATTGTCTTCATATTAATTGAGACTATTTCATACTTAATCTAGCTGTCTCCATCACATACGCACACGTCCAAAACACACTAACGTAAACGGGAGGTTGAAAAGCATCAATGATAAGGGGTTTATTAGTCTTTTTTGTCACAATAATAACGATAAAAAAAGAAAGGGAATTATAAGCTTCCAAAACACTAGTGCTGATTCTGATTATCTGTTATTGGGAACTTCCTAAACGTTACTTAGGCACTATAACAAGCGGAACTTTGATTTTATTGCATACTACAATAAAAGAAAAAAAGAAAAAGAAAAAGAAAAGGAAAAAGAAAAAGAAGAAAACTAAACATGCGACTCTAGTTTGCATTCTAGCATGTTTTGTTAAAGATGTTGTCCCCATATCAATGACATATGATGGGCATTGACTTAATAAATGGTGAGATATCCTTAATCGTTGCCAATTGATTTTGGAATGAATTCTCATATCCTAAAATGGTATTAGAACTAGGAGATAGGCCTTCACTTTAATATTCCCCCATGTCTATGTACAGTGCTTGAATCAATTAAGGAGAAGTATTAAAGGTGAGTGATGTTCCACACTAATGTTTTAAGGATAGGAACTTGGTCCCTTAGAAGATAACCCCAATAAGCAAGTGCAGCCTATATGTGAAATATTAGAATTATTTCCTAGCTTAATCCCCTATTATTAAAAGAAAAAAAAAGGATGGGTCCTTAGTTTTATAAGTAGTAAGATTTTTCCACCCATTACTAATTAATTTTGAGATGGACCTTCATATGTTATCATGCTCAAATATAAAAAAATATTCTCAAACTTATGAGTTAGCATTTGAGATCTACTTTGAGATTTCTAAGCTACTATTAGAGATCAAATTGTTCTATTGCAACTTTTAGACAATCTCATACTCCTAAATATGCTCAAAATGTGCAGAGCATCTCTCCATCCTATTTAACCTCGGTTGGTGTATAAAGGAATGTTAGAGACAAAAGTCTTATATTAAAAAAATATTATTTTTAAATAATAGTTAAATATAATAAAGAAATATTTTATAGGTTGAGGCTTTCTAATAGTATCAAGGTAGATTTCTTAGCATGAGATTACTTACTAGGATCGAGTTCGGCGCTTACTAGCTCCAGGAGAAGAGTTTTCCCGAGCAAATCTTTTATATCATCCAACCCTCGTTCTATCCCAAGGTTTGACAAGAATCCTCGAACCGTTGGTTTCACTGTTACAACGGCTTTAACGATGACGGAGTTCTCCGTGGCGGGGCTTGCAACAGCTTTTATGTTGGTAGTAAAGAAACCATTTGGAATGTTCTTGCGACGCTTTGGGAGTGAGGAGCTGGACCAGAGTGGAAGCGAAGCACTACCGTTGCCATGGACGAATGGCTGGTGTACTTGGAAGAGGATTCTGGAACTGTGGGATCGGTAAACTGGAGGGTTCAACATTATGGCGAGTTTTGTGGTGGAAGATAACCAAAACGATTAGCTAAAGAAAGGAATCTAAGAGTTTATATGTGGTGCCCAAGTATCGAGATTTATCGACGACGATAAAGTACAGCGAGGGGAAAGACAGAGGGAGGATACCTTTTTGTGGCTCGTTAAACATGGGAAGGAAGGAGACATGAAAGAAACTTCCAACAATCTCAAAAAGAAAAGATCTGTTGCATATAGTTGAGCTTAACCACAAATGACTTTAACATAAGGTAGTTGATGATACTAGTTTATTTGAACGAATTAAAAAAATAATATATAAAAGAGTATTTTTATTTAAGAATGTTAAGCCTTTTTAAATAAATACTTTGTCATGTGATTGTTAAAAGTTTCAAGCTTTAGTTTTCTCATATTTTAAATGAGTTTGTAATGCTAGAACATATGCGTCTAAGTCTTTATTTTACTTACCACAGGGATGAATTCACATATTCATATAAACTTACATTCAAAAAATAAAAATAAAAAGTTTTTCTCTCATTATTAAATGACTTTGTAATGCTAAGATATATACCTTTAAGCCTTTGTTTTTTTGACTACATAAATAAATTTACATATTCATATAAACTAAAACTCATAAAAAAAAAATAAGTAGGAGAAATTATAAGAGTTTAAAAGACACCATCTAAAGGACTTAAAAATGGTTAAAAATGTCATGAAGAAATGTCTTATATTATTTAAATATTCATCAAAAGGATTCTTTTAAAAGAAATATATCTCTTCTTCTTTTCAACAAATTTTAAGAAGAAACTAATTTTCTTCATATAATATTAGAATTTAAGTTTGATAGATATCACCCTCTAGATGTAAGAGGGACATTTTACTCTTACAACAAAGCTTATAATATTAGAAGAAATATTAAGAATAGTATGAAGAGTATTTTTATATTACTTAAATGTCATTTAAGAATTTTTTAAAATAATATATATGTCTTTCTTATAAAATAATTTCAAGAAGAAAATAAGTGTGCATCCATCTCCTAGATAGTTACCGTAGGAATGCAAATTCAATATAGCGCCAACCAAAGGGCCATTTTTCCCTGCGGCGACAATTCACTATGAAGACCCCTTAATAAATGCTTGCCATAGGTTCATTGCCACGAGGTAAGATCATTGTCAAAGGAATCGCTTGTCTCTTTCAATCAAATGTAGTCATTTCACACGAAAACGATGGGGAAAGTGACAAGACTTAGAGGGGACCACGTATGGTTACTCAGCCTGATAAATCTCAGAAGCACGTGAAAGACCCAGTCATGTCTAAGTGAAAAAAGTGCGCCTGGAACACTATGTAAATCCGAACCTGTTATGATGGCAGGCTGCAGCTTACTTGCAGGTGAACTTTCAAAACGTGTATCACATACATATTTCTTTCAGTTTTCAGTCTAAAAAGAACTCTATATTATAAAGTGATTTCAGAGGTGCATATTAACCAAATACTACATCCACCTCCTCACACGATAAGGACAAACTAGAGCCCCAATTTTAATTTTCTCCGACAACTAATGAAATTTGGTAGTTTGCTAAAACGTTTGTCCACGCACTTTATCACCAAGGCTAGAGGACCACAACGAAATCAATCCGTTTCTGCCACATAGATTTTAATTTTCTTTTTCTAAGTATACCATACAAAAAATAAAAATAAAAATAAAAATAAAAATAAAAAGCAAGCATTTCAGAATGCATGCCTGAAAACTTCTCTTTTGTGTAGCTAAGGAGTAACCTAATCCTTGCAATTTTTTTTAAGTGAAAGTTTATGTATTTATAGTTATAGTGAAATTATGTTACGATGTTCAAAACAAACATTTATCACTTAAGGTTCAAAAATTCCTTTCGGGGATTATTAAAATCCTACAAATATTTGTTATCATATATAGATCTTATTCTCTTACTTGATGAGATATTATTCTCACATTCTAAAGTTTAACAACAATGGTTATATTTTTGAAACTTTGATCATTACATTTTTTTCTATTCTTTTCATTTCAAATGTGGTAGATTGTACCTTTAAAAGACACACTTAGTGGTGTTTCTACAAAACTCTTTCTTTTCATAACTCTAATCATCTAGCCTACTTCTTTCAATTTTTCAATTTGTTGTGACAGTCCATTCATAGTCAATACTCTCCATATGCATTTAATGAACTTGCATTTAAAAAATAAGTGCTCAATTTTCTTATTATTGTTGACGTAAGTTGCATTATTAGTCTACTAAGTTATTTTATAAACTTACTCTCTCTATAGTGGTAAATTTATCTTTAAAATAATTCAATAGATAAAATTATGTTTAAGTATTTCTTTTATTCAACTTTTCTATTTCCCTTCAATTTTGAGTAGCTTTTAACAATGTTGTATTCTAAATTTGTCATTTGTTGTGAGAGCTTGTTCTAACCTATAAGATATTTCTCCAACTCTATGCTCATGATTCTCTCATCTTCACTTCTAATTTGTTCTTTCACTTACATCTTTTTTGATATCATTCATCTAGATCATAGGAAATATGAGTAATTGTTCATTAGGGACCAAAGAAATTTATTAACTACTGTCTTATTCCAGGTGTGTACAATCACCAAACCCAATCCTTCAAAATCTTTAGAGCAGCAAATTTCTTTCTAAATTAATTTTATTATACATAAAATCGATTAAAAATGATCCCTTTCCTCTCTTCTCTTTTCTCTTTCCTCTCTTCCAGACAGTACGCCCGAACCTTTAAGCCCACTCTGGTCGGCTCACGGTGACTAGCGTTGGGCCCCCTCCCTTATCGGTGCGGGGGCCCCGTGCCCAGTCGGCCTTTCTGGTTGAAAAGGGGGCTCCGTCAAGGATCCAGTCAGGCCTGAACACCTTCACGGGCGCCATCTTCTCAGGCATCCAGCCCCCCATTAAGGCCGTTTGCATCTCCAGGTCATGCTATGTCCATGTGCAGAAATTGCGTAGAAACACAAAGTTTAAAACTCATCCGATAGGAGATGGGAACGACAAACAAATCCCAGTAGTTAAGGAACCTGAGGTATTAAAAGAAAATTAGGAAAAAAATCTTCAAATGCTTTGGTAGTCACTACAATGACAACCAACTTAAGTACATCAATTGATGTTGTTATATTGCATAATATTATATCCCTGTACAAAATCAAAATCCTCTCTCTATGTGGATGAAGATGCGGACAAAATCATTTTTGATAAATCCTTTCTAGTGGTTCAAGTTGAAGAGAGAGAAAACAAAAGAAAATGCAAAACTTCTCAAGATACCTTTTTTTTAGCTTGTATTTAATATATATGGGCTAAATACAATAAAAGATGATTTAAAAAAATGATTAACATCCCAATCTTATTGACAAAAGTTAGGAAAATGGTTTGAGAGAGAGCTTCTTTATTTTGAAATATAAAATCCTTGAAAAGAAAATTTCATTTTGAGTGAGATTTGGAGATTTTCAATTTTCATAATTTTATAGCTTTCATGTCATGTAATGATGGGGCATGTCCATATGCTTTTATATGTTAATTTTTATTAATACAAACTTAAAATTCTACCAAAAACAAAGACAATTCTATTATTTTGACTAAGTTGGAAAAGGATAACCAAGAGCAAACTCATTTTATTGACCAATTGAATGAGGCAAAGGGCAAAATGATGAAGGATCAAGAAAAAGCTCAAGTAGTAGAACATCAACTAGAAATTGTTTTTCCGTTTTTATTTTCATCTAACTTGCCAAGAGTCCTCACATGATGACATGCTAAGTTAAGAATGCAAAAGGAAAGTGAGTAATAGCTTATGGGGATAGAGGAGAATTAACCTTTTGAAGTAAGAGGAAAGTTGGAAAAGGCAAAAGGACACTGAACAATGGAAAAGGAAAAACTACTCAAGTTGAGGCAAATAAGAACATTAATGATATATTTATAGAACAATTATATAATATTCATGATCAACTAGAGATTCAAAGTAGAGAACTTGTTTCTAGAGTAAGAAGAAAGGTAATGGCTAGATTGGTCAAGGGTCAAGATTTAGTTGTTCATGTTGGAGTAGAAACTCCTAATGAGGAAGTGGTGGTTTGTAAGAGTAAAACCAAAAGTTCTGTTACCAATGTTACAATTGACAAGAACTTGATTCTAGATTATGAGTTTAGGGATGGAAACATTCTAACCTATGCATTCCCTCCATGAAGGATTGATGACTATTCATCAACATCTAAATGAAGCACATTTGATTCCAATCCAAATTATTCTCATACTCATTTTCAAGATGAAAAATGTAATTGGTAATTTACATGCTTATGGTCTTTTTTTGAGAACTTATGTTGGGTTGGTTATACTCATTGTAATGTCGGCTTGTCTTTTCCTCTCTCCTCTTTGAGAGCATATAATGATTAGGTTAGGATATACCTTATCTAACTTTTCTTAATTTCAATGAAATAAATGAGATTACAAAAAAATACTTCTTGTTACCCATCTCCCAATTGAAATGCAAGTAGCTTTCTCAACCTTTTGGGTAATATCAAGTGTAGTATGTATTATATTCTTATCAATTTAATCCTTGCATGTCATGATAATTTGGATGGAAACACATTAATGATATTGTTTAGGTGCCTTTAGATTTTCATAGTGTACATGCACTCTAAAAAGAGGTGATCACAAGATTTACCTGAAAAATATTACATATGCAGCAATCTTTACCTTTAAAGCCTCCAAAAGATTAGAGCTCATATAGAAGGACAAACCTAACCTACTACTTTTGGTAGATTGATACATATATGTTCATTTGTAAATGCATGCTCCACATTTTAGCACATAATTGGAAGCATTCACCATATAATGTTAATCATGTTAATTGTTCAAATAAGGTTTTTATAGTGACTAAAATATTTTCAACTGGGATTACTAAAAAGAAAAAGAAAATGGCTCTTGCCACTAAATATATCATGTAATTTTCTTCTTATTGTCCATATTTACTGACTGATGCTAGTTATTTTACCAACGACATGAATTTGAAGTATTGGCATAGAGTTTGAAATTAGTAATGTCAGCAATATGACTTGTGTAGATTCATCAAAAGGAAAATGAAAGATTTGTACAACAAAGATCTTAAATAGTATTTGTATCAGTTGTCATTTTCTTTTCATGGTTAATGATCTTCCTGATCTTTGTTTGTTGTTATTGGCTTTATGGGATTTTGTCCTTGCTTATATCTTTTCAAGGTTGAGTATTGAAAAGAAAAACAAACCTTACAAAAGATCAGTCAATCCATCATCTTATTTATCCAAATGTTTTGCATGCTGCTAGTCCTTCATGAGTTTAGTTCACAAAATATAAATTTCAACTTTAAATGGAAATACTATAAGGAACTCCCTTTCCAGTCACTCCAGGTGACGAAAGTGGCTTCAAAAGCTCATATGGCACAATCGAAGCCCCAGTTCTATTCTTCAAGTTCGCGTTGGCATTCCTCTCGTCAATAATCCCCTCAAGCTCAAATAATCTCCCTTTGAACCGTTCAAAGGCTGCCATAATGTTCGGGTCTTCAGCCCACGCAGGCTCTACTATGTCCCCTAGATACTCCTCATCTGGAGAATGATTTGATAATACGTCCAAAATAGTCATTACTCTTGTCGCTTGAATTTGTGAATGGAAGCATTGCAAGAGTGCACCTTCAGGCTTTGTTAAGAAGTTTTTCCAAAATTCCTCATAGGGGTCTTCATTTGGCATATTGATTCGAGCAATGGTAGGCCGATTGGGAAAACAACCTCCCTAAGTGTATTGTCCAAACTTCACCGCAGCGTGGTGGCCAGATGTTACCCATACGATCGTTATAATGATTTGAATGAGGTCGTTTGGGATTTTGAGAACCGGCCACCATGGTTCATCCTTTTTGTCACCATGACCTACTGTTCGGATTTCTGTCCACCATGCTTGCAGCTCCTGATCAGACTCTACGAGGCTTGGATTTGGATAACAATGGTTGACATAGTCACCAACCCACTCTTTGATTGCTTACCAGAGGAGGAGGCCATCATTCGCAAAAGGGTAGTCTTCAATTGCAAGCTTGAGGCCATGAGGAGCCTTTGGATCTTCTATAGCCAATCCCCTAGCAAGTAGCAAATCAAGAAAACGGTGAATAGATTTATGAATATATTTGTGAATAGATAATAGTTCTTACTGAAATTATTACTTGTCTAGAAAAGCTTTCGCTGTGAAATCACCTGTGAATTAGGTCAGCAGGTAACGCTTGCGAATTGAATTGCCATTGCTGATCATAAGCAGCGGAGCTTAGCCCTATGGAGTATTTTCCAGGTGAGAATGAGCTCTCAATAATTCCTCCTCCATTAATTAATGCTTCTCTAGCTAAAGCATTAATCTCCATAGTATACCGGAAATGGGGATGCAATAGTCTATATATAGGGTGAACTACACTGAGTTGCCTATTTGATGCAATTATGTAAGGCTCTGTAGCACAATGAGTTCTTAGCCTGCAAGAAAGATGAAAACTTCCACTTCAATAGATTATTTGGGAAGGCCTACACAAAATAATTAGGCTTGTTAATAACTTTTAACTTCTAAAAGCAAGATTATAGGATTCAAAATTCTGATGAAAAATACAATTTCTTCGTAATTTTTCAATAATGGCAAAATTTACAAGATATGTTATACTTCTCCAAATTATTATGTCACATCAAACAAACTAAAACTGAGATTTAGAAGTCCAGCAAACTTTTTTGGAAGTCTAATTTGCTATTTAGCAAAAGTATTTCCAGTTACCTTTTTATACAGATATGCTAACGTATATAGATTCATATATGCTAAACAAACTCAGAAGCGGCGCATACCAATGACTAACAAGTTGGTGGTGACCAGAGTCATGGGCAAGAACATGAGCTTTTGCTAGCCTCCACAGCCAGACAACTGTAGCATCCCAAGAAGGCATGAAAACCTGTTTCCATCGGGCTTTCTGTCCATTGGTGGCCGAGTCAGTTCAATTCCCAGCGGCCTTAAAGTGCCATCTGGGGTAAGGAAGAACAGCGTCCGAGAGCCATATAAAGTTGTCCCTTTAAGCTCTCTTACCTTGCTCACGTATGGCAAAAATAGATCATGGTAATCAAGAATGAATAACTTCTTCTGTTTTATGGCCTGCATTAAGGGAATTACAGAAAATTTATGCGTGAGAAAGAGATTATTATATACGATCCTAATATTTACTCTCTTTTAAGATACATGGTGCATAATTACCTCCTTGACAGTCATGATACCCCTTATTTCTCGCTCAATCATTTCTGTAGTAAATGCTGATTCCGGCGGGCCATAGGTCTTTGGGTCTAGTTTACTCTTCAATGGCCATTCCCGCATAAGTTTCATGCACCTACAGCAATTAGTTTTGTGTTTATGGAACAAAGAGTGATAGAGATCAACAGATAATTTATAGAAATTACTTATCAGGACGCTTTCAAAAACCATACCGTGACCAACTGTATGCTATATGGGTTAATTCCTGCGAGAGTTTGCCTAGCAAATTCCTCGTCTCTAAACCAAAAGAATTTGTCTCCTGCATGCAGAAAAGGTAAAATTTAGAGAAAGAGACATGGGGAATTGATTGAACGCAAGTTTAACGGAATGTTTATCTTACTATCCATTGTTTCTGGGGTCTCAAAGCGCAGCACATCTTCTTGTGTATCATTGATAGTCTTGATTAGCCTAGGCAGGAGAATCCTGAGGAGCCCTTTGTTTTCGTTCTTCAGGGGAGGCAAGTTAACCCCCTCGTTGAAAAGCGAATCTATTGCAGTGAAGTATGGGAATCCAAGATCAGTGTCTATGATTGCTGTTTCCAGTGATGGCAATAATGCATGCAACACTGAGGAGACAGTCTTTGCTGAGAAAGTAAGCTGCTTTACTTCTGAGAAGCATTCATCCCGAGGAACATAGACGCTGGAGCTTCTTTTCTCCGACAAAGGATCTACATACAAAGTATTATGTATGGATCAAAAAATGCATGTAGGGCTAAATTTAGGAAGTAATTGATATATTTGGTACCCGTCTTGCAACGCGGGCGGCCAGTTCTGCAACGTCTAGGATAAGGGTCTTGTCTACCACGAAGCACTGGTCTCTTGAGATCTTGATTGCTATCAGGATTTCCAAGATCATTATACACATCGTAGTCATATATTCTGTCAGAACTCTTGTGTTCCCCCAAGCCATTGCCTCTCAGAATCACAAGCTCTTCTTCTCTTAGCCTCCTAAGCCCACTTGCGGTTTGGGATGGCAAATATAACTAATCCACATAAATAAACGTAAGCCAATAGCCAAAGAAAAAGAAAATTGAGTATAAAAAGAGAGTGCTTGTGTTAAAATCATAACCTGGTCTTTTAAATTTTTTATTTTGTTCTTAAAACTCATTCATTAGGAAGAAGAAAAAAGGTGATTAAAAAGTTCAAGAAATAAAAAAGTCGTGGTGGAGGGTTGAGTTGGTGTACCATTTGTAGATTCTTTTTACTTCGGAGAGTATCACTAATGATGAACCACAAAATCGACAACTTTATGGTTCCCTTGTCTTTGTCTGATTCGTTTCGAGACTTCAGTGTTCATTGAGTGGAATAGACAACGTGGGGCTACGAGGTCCTTTCCCATTTTATAAGTCAATATAAGTCCGAGAAATAGACAACAAAGAGCAATATAAGTCCGAGAAATCTCTACTATTGCACTAAGGGTCCAGTATGGTATCAATTTTAGTCATTTACTGAGCTGCATAAAAAACTCAAACATATAATGCACAGACCAAGTAGAATAAATTGAGTTTTTTAACGTTTTTTGTTTTGAAAAATTGGAATAACTATTTTCTTATACCTCCAGAGGGGATTTCGGCTAGTGTACTATTTCTTATTTTAAACATTTTGGCAAAAGGTGAACTAGAATTAAGAGGGATGACTGAAAAAAAATGGCAAACGGCTCTCTGATGTCGGTAATAAACATGCTTATCTTTCTGAAGAACAACAATAAAAGTAATAAGCAAATAAGTATTTTATGACAAAAAAAAAAAAGGATGGCGTAGCGAAGCATGGGATAACTTTGAGGACATCAGCTATTTGTCTTGATGTATTATGCGTGAGTGACCTTAAGTACTTCAATTTCTTACAAGCAATTAACTAAAAAAAGGATTATGGACAAAGTATCCTTTTACCCATAGATTAATCTTCATAAGTATGTGTTAAAATCAATGTGCTATGTACTTCTAATATATCAATTTGATGTATTTTTTATATTTTCTTCTAAATCAATATTGTAATATGCCAACTGCCTTTTCATTAAAAAAAAAGAAAAAGAAAAATTGGAATATAGGCTTATCTTTTTCTTTCCGCTCTTTAATTGTATGGAATTGTAGGATTAGGATACACCATATTCAAAATTTCTTGATTTCAATTAAATAAATGGGTTTCTTAAAAAAAAAAAAGAATCAAATTTTGTAGGATGAAGTGGGTTTGCGAATAAGTGAAATCATACCCTGAATACGCCACTTGCAAGCAGAATGATAGTTTTTCTAGACTTTGCACTAAGATCTGGCAGCCGTTCATGCGCGCAGCCATGTGCACAAACATGCATGCGTGTGTATTTGTTTATGCGTACTTATGTATAAATGCTAGCAACTAGATAGACAAATGTTTCGAAAAGGCTGACCTTGTTTGTGAAGAAAACCCTTTTCGGGGAATCGTCGTACTTCCGCTGAATCCATGAATTACAGGTTACATGGACGGAGCCATAAGGGAATCCATCGAGGACAATATCCTTAAGGAACATCTCCTTGTGGTGTTCATTCTCAACGAATACTGCCCCAACCTCCCCGAAATCTGCTGGAACTTCAAAACTTGACTCGTATTTCACTTCGTTTTCATCTTGGCTTGCCTTGTGTGCATATCCCTTAATTGGGCTCTTCTCTAATCCCGTCTCTTCAAAGCAAACAAGCATGTTAGAAAAGATTTCAAGAACTGGGATATGCAAATCGTCCGATCATATTAAATGCTTTCAGAATAATAGGTAATTTGGCACATTCCTTTGAAAATTCATATGTTTAATGCTGGCTACGTATCTTCCTACCTCTCGTATACAAACAGGCTTTTGACGTACAAAGGACTCACAGGGGGTGAAGATGTCCTGTTTCAATGATCAGACTAGAGCACCGAAAGGTGAATATGTCCTGTCCCAATGATCAGGGTCAGGCACCGAAATTACATCTCAAGTAGAAAAAGTTGTAAGGTTTTCCACGAGAGTACTTTTTATGTTTCAGTTGGTATAACTTCAAAATTTTGAACTCTTTCGAGATTGAGTGAATATAGGATTAGTAAAGAGAAAAATAGATTCTTAATACCCAAAACCTAATCTTTTTCCATTATATGGTTGGCAATCTAAAATCATTTTGTAGAAAAATGAAAAAAAAAAAGACTCAATTTTCTTATTAACTGTATAGATAAAATTGACAATATCTCAAGATCAATTTTTCTAAGAATGTTAGTTTTAAACAATGATATGGTTATACTTTTAAGATTATACTTAAATGTGATATCATCATACGTATCTTAGTAATAAAATAATTAGTTGACTCCTTAACTCAACAAAAGAAAAGAGTTTTAAAACATATAAACTTAAATTTGTATATAATTATTTTGGTTATGCTACTTAAAATAAGAGAAATAATAAGACTTTTAAAACATTGTTCGCTTGAAGTGTCACTCGTAAAGCCATTAAAAGTTTATGAGAGATAAATTTTACCAAGTAAAAAACATTTCATAAATAGTTTAAGAATTATATATTCCTTCTATCAAGATTGAGAACTTAAAAGAATCATGATGTTATGAATAATCTTATCATAAGAATATGTTTCTAATTGTATCTTCTTACGATAGTCATAATATAAGTAAATTTTAAGTATTCAAAAAAAAAAAAAAAGATCTCTACCTTGTTGTAAAGCTGATTAGACTTTGCCAATCCGTGTAGTAGAATGAGTTGATTCATCAACAAAGACTTAAAACAAAAATCTAACTTCATTCAAGATAAGTTTTGTAAAGACTTAAGAGGTCATTAGACTATTTCCATTGGACAGAATTGACAGAACATCACGAGAGTAGAGGTTATACAGAAAAGATTCTAAAATCGCTATCTACAGCTTTCTCAAGGACAAGTTGACGACTTTTCAATGTAAAACAAACTCTTAAGTTCAGCTACAATTTAATGAAAAGTTGTCCCGATGAAGTACTATGATCAACTAGTCATTGTCCGTGGAGGCCCTTGGAAAAGCATAACCTGAGTGTGCACATACTAATAGCTTTTTTTTTTCTTTCTTTTTCTTATTAGCTTATATATGTATAACATACATATATATACCCACGTCTCTATTTAATGTCAAACTTAAAATTAAAAAGTCCTAAGTAATATTTACTTTTAACTAAGCCAAATTCTTGTTGAACAAATTAATAACATTTGAATCAAATTTTATAATATCTCAAAATAACAAAAGAATTAAATCAACTCAAATAATAATTCATGTTGCTAATTTAAACTCCTAAATTTTTGAGTTTAAATTACATGTTTCTCTTTTTTTTTAAAAAAAAAATGAAGGTTAGCTACAAATGGGAAAATTAAATACAGATTCGAAAACTCAACCAATTAAACGTCAGAAATTCAGAAAATTTTCACACCTCAAACGTAGGCAAAAACCAGAAACCCATTCATCAAATTTTGTTCTATATTATCAAATCGTTGTGGAATACTTTTCCTGAGCCAGTACTTACTAGGATCAAGCTCCACACTAACAAGCTCCAAGAGGAGTGTTTGACCAAGTAAGTCCTTTATGTCATCTAGCCCTCGGTCAATCCCAATGTTGGAGAAGAAGCCACCGACGGAAAGTTTCACAGTGACGACGGCTTTGATAGAGGTAGCTTTCTCGGTATCGGTGGCTACAGCTTTTATACGGCCGGGCATGAAGCTGAGTCGAACATTTTTGTTCTTTTTGTATGAGAAATGCCTTGAGATTGGAAGTGAAGCACTGCCATGGCCGTGTACGAATGGTTTGACGAAAAGAAAGGGGGATTGGTTGGAGTGCGACTGTTGAGCAAGCTGTGGTCTCAGCATTTTTGGATGACTTTGGTGGGAGATGTTTGGCGTAGAGAAGTTCTTGAGATAGGAGGCTCATTGGGCATGCATATAGGTAGAGCAGGACGTTGACAAAGATGAACAGGGCAGCCATATGCTCGCTTCTAAGGTCGTTTGCACATGAAAAACGATGGAAAACGAAGTTGTAATATTAAAATCAAGTTTTATCCTTTCTGAGGTGGGTGTTACCGGGATTGGTTGGTGGAATATTCAGATAAACAAACAATGAAAATGTGTTTTTTATTTTTTATTTTTGGTCACCTACACTGTCTGTTTTCTTTTTCTTTTTCTTTTTTTTTTTCAAAGAACCAAGGACGGTACCTCAGCCTTTATTATTAAGTTCTCCAAACTGGACTTAAACCATATTTGGGAATTTACATGTCCCTACAAAGATCAAATACGGGATAACATTTAGGTTGGTGCAACCACCTAACCTCACATCCAAGGATTGGACTATACCAAACCCAAATTCTACCATTCCTCATAGGGTTCAAATGGAAAGGATCTTCCTTTACCACGGGTTGTAAACCTGTTGTTTTACTCTTCCGCCGTTACTGAAACCTTGTTACATAACGGGTGCTTTCCTAGAAACCACGGATCCCATTAATCCAGCCATCGCGCACTGATTCTCGTTCTTTTAGAGAGAACACGAGCATATGTACGAAGATAGAACAACGAATTTTTTAAACCCACCTCGCTGTCTTAATTCGACGTTTTGCCGCCATCAAAATGTACATTTTCTTCCCAGGAATGAGGCTTTGACATGTATGCTTTCTAGGGGGCACAAAAGCTTAATTTTGAAAACACACAAAAATTTGAAAAAAAATAAAAGAAAAGGTACTGATAAAATTCAGCCAAATGTGACAACATTTAGAGACTATTCTCTATATATGACCATCTTGTTTATCATGAAAGTGAAAAGCTTCGAAATAAGTATTTTAAAATTTGTATTTGTGCAATTTGGAATAAAATAAATGAAAAGAGTTTTAAATGCATTATTAGTTTAGAAATGTGACTTTTGAAATTATTAAGAGACTTACTAAACGTGTATTTGTTAATGGAAGAAAAATAACCAAATAGTTCAAAATTTATATCTTTAGCATGCTTAGAAGTTATACGAGTTCTTTATATTTAAGTTGATATTCTATGTGATCTTAACCTAAATATATGTCCTTAGTTTTATCAGGCACCATTATTTATAGACAAAAATAAATCTATTTTACTTAAAAATTAGAAGAAAAACACCGGGCACAAGGCTTGTACTCTCGTTTGGACCACCCCCTCTCTGTGAATTTTCCCTCAATCCAATGAACCCATCAATCATCCCTGCAATCCCTTCTTTCCTTAAACCAATCCCAAAAACCGTGAAGATTTCCAAAAGATTGTCTTATCCAACTTTTTAAAAGATTGAAATGACACGCCACTACGGAAAGCAATAATAATCAGTCAGCTTAGTGTGCCTCACTACCAAACCCTCATCACCTCAAATCTAGGACGTCAAATTTAACTCAATATTTTACTAGATTGCAAGACTTTTGTGATAAAGCTAACAGGTACCATCCATCTCTTTAGGAAAAAACCATAAACCCAATACTCAGTCAGCTTGATGTGCCTCAACTACCAAACCCTCATCATCTCAAACCTAGGGTGCCATACTTCAACTCAATTGTTTTACTAGATTACAACGACTTGGTGACACAGCTGACAACTACCATCCATCTCGCTAAAAAACCCATATAGAAATTATGAAAGTTTGTCGGCAGACTGGAATCTTTGGAACACTAGTGGCTTTGTTACAGCTTTGATTAATGGCAACCAAGACAGGACATTGTCCTTGCGACTGAACAAATTCCTATAAAAACAAATACTTTGGGTTCTTTCTAAATATTATTGGTTCGAGACAACTGTCATAGATTCTTTTTGGATATTATTCAGTTTTTATATGTTTAAAATATAAGGACTTTCTTTGAGTTCTGGGGATGTAGTAAGATTTCTTGTCTTTTTGGTGGGATAACCAAGGAGTCCGTATTTATTTATTTGTTTTTCAAATGTAGGGTGTTGACTTTTAAGGGTTGAAAGAAAATCATTTCTACTGATCGTCAATTTTTTACTTTTTATTTTTTATTTTATTTTTATCAGGGATGAGAGCTTGAGAATTTAAAGATTTACTAAAAGTGGGGAAATTCGGGCCCTAACTCCCCATGTGGTAGGCTCCCAGATGCAAATGAGCTGCCAGGGCTCAAGCCTTCACCGTGAATTTGGTGCTTGAGAATGTACACTCGTGAACTGAATGCTTATAGCCATAAGTAAACTCTCAATTCACTGATCTTGCTTAAGGGAAGCATACAAATAAGTTGCATACGTATACAACCTATTTTTATGATTAGTCCTAGATAGAATTTGTGTATATTGGACCAAATGGAGTTTGAGAACAAAACACAAATACACATTTAGGAAATCTATTTTCTTAGAGTTCAAAAGTCTGAACAGTTATTTATGTCTAACAATTAAAATATCTTGTCCATTGGGCTGAGGGAAAAGAAGCGCTAAACATCCAAAATTATGAAAATTGACATCTTCCTTTAATTCCTAAGACAAGACTACATATTTCCCACCCATTAGGTGCATCAATTCGGTGTTTATTTTCTGTGTCACTTTGTGGTCTTGTTCATTTTCCTTTTCTGGTAAGGGTGGCTGCTTCAATTGTTTATAATCCATTTGAATGCCTAGTTATTTTCTGCACCATGCACTGCTCTAAGAAAGTGAAATATTGGGAGAGAAACCAGCAAGTGGGTGAATTGCTTGGGTTGTATTGAGATAATTCTTTACCATAATCAGCCTGTATTAAATATAGGCAACAGACCTAGCCTATGTATGAAAAAAATTCTAATTACAATAATTACATGAAATCCCACCTAACGCTAATATACAATCAGGACCAGTTATGATAATATGTTAGATGTAACGTCCAATATCAACACCCGTGATTACCCAAGGACATAATATCTTCTCAATTTGCTCCATCAGATTCGAGATTACCTCTCTGTGAACGAGAAAGTGTATGGTCATTAATCCTCCCACTGGGATTGTCTTAACAATTTTGGCTCACTTCCCGTAAGTCGCATCCGACTTGAACCATGAAGTTATCAAGGGTAATAGAGGCCACAAGTACTCCAAATTAGGCAGAGTCACCATGCATGAAAGGTACCGTACGTGGGTCCGTTTCCCACGATAATTTTGTCGGTATTACGTTAGGGTTTGAGTACCAGACACGGATGTGGGGCAACCTCGTGGTAGAAGTCCAACTTATGGCACCCAACTGCCAAACATACAACGTGTTCGTCGTACCACGTTGTTAGTGCGCATGTGCTCTAGTCTTGGACAATATCATCAAGTTGTGGCGGCTTTGGCGGAAGCAAAATCGAGAAAAATGTTCATAAGATGATCTTGTAACCATGTTTCCACACTGATATGTGAAAAGAGTTGCAAGTATGTTATATTGGTTGAATTTGCTTAGTATCTCCTTGAGATTAAAGACATGTCCATATCTTTATAAGAAAGTTTGTAGAAAAGAAAAAAACCAGTATGATATTAAACTCAAGCTGAAGTTGACATTGTTTCATTCATTGACAGATTTTTCTATACTTAAGCAGTGAGGAAATATTGAGAAAGATGTCTCACATTATTTTTGCTTTGACATCTTATCTATATTGAAAGGCATGTTTATCTGTCAAGATGCTTGGTTAAGTTAAACAGAAAAAAAAAACATGTTTACCACTTTAAAAGTTATTTTAAAATAGAAATTATTTTTTCAAACATAAGTAAATTTTGACGCTCTTAGCGCATGTAACTCGTTTATTTCTCAAACTCCGTGATCAAACTGCGCAATGGGTATTTACATTTAAAACACTTCGCAGACAAATAGTATTCTAACGATTAGATTATACACACAGGATATTTTTCTTTTTCCGATACTAGAAAGGACATGTATAAACGCAGTCATGTGCATCATATTACGCATATTTTGAGCATGCATGACAGAGACTCAAATATATCTAAAGGAACTGGGAGCGAGTATTCTTTATTGACCAGCATTTTTATTTCATCATGCCAGACATGTTGGTTGCCCGCTCGAATACAAAATTAGAGCTTCAAAAAGTATAAGAACAAAACGTGCCTTATGAACACTAACGACCATTTCACTGACTGCAAAAACAGATGGTTCCCTGATGGATCACTTAACAAACAAAATGGGTAGCATGAGCTATAGAAGAGTACAAAAAAGTGATGCGGTCATTCCACTCAAGAAATGTGCGTTTCATAGAAACAAAATTTTGAGCAACAGTCTGATGTTAATGTGTACTCCTAAAAATTGAAAATTAAAAAGGAAAATACTGTGAAAGAACAACTTGTGAAAATGTGCTTAGTTTTCTAATAAATAAAAGAAAATTTATATATCAGAAAAAAAGAGGTTTTTATAACGTGTGTACATGTTGCAAGATATTAAGGGGCTTGGCAGAAGAGAATTTTAGTTACCTTACAGTTGCTAGCTGGGTTCTCCACGTCATCAGTAAAATAGCTAAGGGAATGAGTTGAGCACGTCAGATAGCCAGCTGGAAGGAAGAGAATGTAATAACTGCTCCTATAAATAGTGTAGGAATTGAATGTACTAGGCAGACTGGAAAAATGAAAAAACAAAGGTTAATTCCTTTAGGAGATTGTATCTCCCTCATATAGACTTGCATTTTATTTCTTTTATCTCATTGTGGATCCTGCTCGGTGACAAAATCCACCACGTTACAGTTTTATTCAAAATTTTAAGCGAAATTGTTTTCTTATATAAGCAGTTGGCTCCGACTCGGTTTGTTTTCATGGGTAAGCAGTGACTTTTCTCCACCCTTAAACAGCAAGCTATACCGTTTGGGTTAAACGTGATTTTTCAGCTTTTGGAAGAGAATTTGGGACTTTTTTAACATTTGACTGCCCCCTCGGTCGACCAGCATTTGTGTACTACCGATAACAAACTCTATTGCCGGCACGGAAATATTTGTACACAAATAGATCAAGCGTCGGTTGATACTCAAAGTTTGGTTCTTGGGAGCTCGCAACTAGGTTCGGCTTTGAAATTAGAGGGTTGAAGGAATAGTTTCTCAAACTCAATTTGGGGTGCTTGTAACAAAATTTCAAGATAATATTTAGATAAATCCAATTAGACAAACAGAAATTGAAAGCAACCATAAACATAAATTTGAGGAAAATCACGCCCTTTAGGAAAGAAAGAAGAAAAGTACTCGAAGCATCAGGAGATATCTTTTATTGGAAATTCAAAGGACTCGAATTCACGTGCGTGCGTGCGTGCGTGTGTGCGTGCGTGCGTGTTGGTGGGGGGGGGTTTGTGAAGCTATGTAATCCATCATATGCGTTGCTTCAGTTCTTGTCTTTTATTATTTTGCCACACTCTACGAAAAGTGACAATTCAAAGTGGTGATCACCAAGTGCTCTAGTCAAGCTTTGGTCACTGTGCACGAGTTCTAGCCCCCATTGGATTTACCTTTCCCCTTTCCCACGGCAAAACTTTGTCGCTTAGAACACCTAATTTTGTTGGGTCTTATCTAAACATACATTGACATGGATCTGAGATTACAGTGGAGAACATACTCGGGCTGTTAAATAAATACACTAGAAAAGAAAGAAGAAAAGTACTAATAAATAAAGGACCCAAGTTTTGTTATTTAGAAAACCAATACATCAAGAAGTTCCTTTTATTTTTTCACTGTTCTTATTGTTACGCCTTTTTAAGGAGACAATTAATGTTAACAACTCCACAAAGTATTTGCAATCTTAGCTTTAATCATGAACAAGTGGTACTTCTGTACTTTCTTAAATGACTTGTATCAATTCATTACAAGAAAAAAGAGGCAAGAATGCATGCAACAAGAATTTCAAATATTGCTTCAATCATTATTTGTTGCTCAACTATAGGCTTTCATAATTTTTCATTATTACTCCAATCGCTTTTGGGATTATTTGAAGGAAAAGGACTGGGTACACTAATTGAAAACATCCGCCAATCCATCTTCTTATTTCTTTATGACTTAAATTCTCGAAAAGTATGTTTCAACTTCAAATGGAAATGCTATAAGAAACACCCTTTCCAGTCACTCCAAGTGAGAGACCAACCGAGATTTCATCCGCAATGCGCTGGGCGAATAGGTTGAGAGTCGTGCAACAGCAGACCTGACGCTGCTTTTATTCGGCGTTTTCGGCGAACATTGCTGTTTGGTGTTTTCCGACAAAGAAGAGAGCATTTTCCAACTGCAATTTGGGTGTTTTTTGGTAAAGAGCGAGCGGATCTAAGAGCTTAGTGCGATTTCTGGTCGTTTTGCGGCAATTGCGTGCGATTTCACGGTGGTTTCTGGCGAACGACAGGGAACACCGTCTGGGCTTCATTTTGGCATATCGGAGCGGTTTATTTGCAGATTGGCACTCTAGGCACTTTCATCAACAATTGCGGGTATTTTTTGTGAAGAGCGGCGGCGACGTGTGTCGGCTTGATTTTTCACCTTTTCATAGATAGCCTCTTTTACTCCTCCCTGATGCTTAGTGTTGTGTAGAGTTTCTTTACATTTTGATGATAGCTTTCATATTTTTAATTCAAAAGATATTTTGTTCAATTTTTAGCATTGTTTTTGTTTGTGTACATAGGATGTTTTAGTTTGCATATTACTAAACTTAGTGTGTTTTAGTGATTAACCACAACTTAGAAGATTTAAGTTGCATATTAGAGACCAACAAGAATTGAAATGTAGTTCCTTTTTGTAATATGTAACAATAGATTAATATGGATAAACATATTCAATCTTGCAAGTATAAATGACTAACATTAATACTTAATAGTTAGGTAAAATTAGATACTCTAACATGTTTCGTTTATCTAGTTTTTTTAAATTTAGTTGTTTAATCCATGTTTTATCATTTCGATTTGCTTGATAAATTTTAGAAGCTATTTACCATTAATAATTAATTAGTTTAGTAATCACTAATTTTTATGAAATAATATCTTATTCATCATTATATTACTTGTTCGACATATACACTTGCATATAAGATTTCACTAAACAATAAGTTAGATGGCAACACATTAATTATAGTCTTTTGGACCATTTAGATTTTAATTTTGTACATGCACTTTAAGAAGAGGTGATCACAAGATTTTTCTAAAAAATATTACATATGCAACAACCTTTGTCGTTAAAGTCTCTAAAAGATTAGAGTTCATATAGATGGACAAACCTAGCTTGCTACTTTTGGCAAACTAACGTATATGTTCATTTGTAAATGAATAGCATTCATCATATAATGTCAATTATGTTTTTTTTTCAATTAAGGTTTTTTTATTGTCACTAAAATATTTATAGGTCGGATTACTAGAAAGAACAACATTTGGCCCTTGCCCCTAAATATATCATGTAATTATTTTTTAAGTGAAGTCTATGTTTGCTTTTTTAGTGATAGTCTTTAGGTGCATTTGGATTTTAATTTATACATACACTCTACGAAGAGGTGATCACAATATTTATCTGAAAAGTGTTGCACATGTGCCAATCTTTGTCTTCAAAGACCCTAAAAGATTAGAGTCTGTATAGATGGACAAACCTAGCTTGCTACTTTTGTTAGATTGATATATATGTTCATTTGCGAATGGATGCTTCACGTTTTATCATAACACCATAGGACGTCAATCATGTTTATTATTCAATTAAGGGTTTTTGTTGTCATTAAAATATTTTCAAATTGATTAATAAAAACAAATACATTTGGCTCTTCCCACTATATATATATCACGTAATTGTCTTCTAATTGTCTATATTTTGATTGATGCAAGTTCTTTTGCCAATGACATGGATTTGAAGTATTTGCATAGAGCTTTAGATTTTATTAAATATAGTTTTTGAGCTTAAATGAAGATGTTATAATTGAATAATTGTATTTTTTTGGTGATATAATGCTTAAAATTTCACCAAAAAGAAGAATTACTAACATTAATAATATGATTTGTATAAATTCATTAAAACACAAATGAAAGAGTTGTACAATAAAGATCTTAAATAGTATTTTTATCAGTTTTTATTTTTCTTTTCGTGGCTAATGATTTTTTTTTGTTGTTCAATTGAAGGATTTTGTAGTATTTTGTTGTCACTAATATCTTTTCGAAGTTGATTATTGAAAAAAAAAAGACAACATACAATCAATCCATCATCTAGTCCTTTATGACTTTAGTTCACTGCATATCTCAACTTTAAATGGAAATACTATAAGGAACTCCCTTTCCAGTGACTCCAGGTGGAGAGAGTGGCTTCAAAAGCTCATATGGCACAATCCCAGCCCCACTTCTATTCTTCAAATTCGGGTTGCCATTCCTCTCATCAATAATCCCTTCAAGCTCTAACAATCTCCCTTTGAACCGTTCAAAGGCTGCCTTAATATTCGGGTCTTCAGCCCATGCAGGCTCTACTATGTCCCCTAGATACTCCTCATCCGGGGAATGATTTGATAATACGTCCAAAATAGCCATCACTCTTGTCGCTTGAATTTGCGACGGGAAGCATTGTAAGAGTGCACCTTCAGGCTTTGTTAAGAAGTTTTTCCAGAATTCCTCGGAAGGGTCTTCATTTGGCATATTGGTTCGAGCAATGGTAGGCCGATTGGGAAAATAACCTCCGTAAGTATATTGTCCAAAGTTTACAGCTGCGTGGTGACCAGATGTTACCCATACGATCGTTGTAATAATTTCAATGAGGTCTTTTGGGGTCTTGAGAACAGGCCACCATGGTTTATCTTTTTTGTCATCATGGCCTACTGTTCGTATTTCTGTCCACCATGCTTGCAGCTCCTGATCAGACTCTACGAGGCTTGGATTTGGATAATAATGATTAACATAGTCACCAACCCACTCTTTGATTGCATCCCAAAGCAGGAGGCCATCATTCGCAAAAGGGTAGTCCTCAATTGTAAGCTTGAGGCCATGAGGAGCCTTTGGATCTTCAACAGCCAATCCCCTAGCAAGTAACAAATCAAGAAATTGGTGAATAGATTTATCAATATAAAAAACCTTGAATATGTTCATGCACTTTAGTATTAGTTCGGACTAAAATTATTACTTGTCTAGAGAAGCTTTAGTTACGAAATCACCTGTTAATTAAGTCAGCTGGTAATGCTTGCAAATTGAATTGCCATTGTTGATCATAAGCAACGGAGCTTAGCTCTATGGAGTATTTTCCAGGTGAGAATGAGCTCTCAATAATTCCTCCTCCATTAATTAATGCTTCTCTAGCTAAAGCATTAATCTCCATAGTATACCGGAAATGGGGATGCAGTAGTCTATATATAGGGTGAACTACACTGAGTTGCCTATTTGTTGCAATTATGTAAGGCTCTGTAGCACAATGAGTTCTTAACCTGCAAGAAAGATGAAAACTTCCACGTCAATAGATTATTTGGAAAGGCTTACACAAAATAATTAGGCTTGTTAATATCTTTTACTTCTAAAAACAAGATTATAGGATTCAAAATTCTAATGAAAAATACAATTTCTTCGTAATTTTTCAATAATGGCAAAGTTTACAAGATATGTTATATTTCTCCAAATTATTATATCACATCAAACAATCTAAAACTGAGATTTAGAAGACCAGCAAAGTTTTTTTGAAGTCTAATTTGGTCTTTAGCAAAAGTATTTCCAGTTACCTTTTTATACAGGTATGCTAACGTATATAGATTCGTATATGCTAAACAAAATTAGAAGTGGTGCATACCAATGACTAACAAGTTGGTGATGAGCAGAGTCATGGGCAAGAACATGAGCTTTTGCTAGCCTCCAAAGCCAGACACCTGTAGCATCCCAAGTAGGCATGAAAACCTGTTTCCACTGGGGCTTTCCATCCATTGGTGGCCGAGTCAGCTCAATTCCCAGTGGCCTTAAAGTGCCATCAGGGGTAAGGAAGAACAGCGTCCGAGAGCCATATAAAGTTGTCCCTTTAAGCTCCCTTACCTTGCTCACGTATGGCAAATAGAGATCATGATAATCAATAATGAATAACTTCTTCTGTCTTATGGCCTGCAATTAAAGGAATTACAAAAAAATTATGTGTGAGAAAGAGATTATTATGGGGGACGATAACGTTTACTCTCTTTTAAGTTATATGACATAGAATTACATCCTTGACACATGAACTTTTTGTGGGTAGATAGTATAAATACACAATGCTTTCATAAAGGAATTTAGAAAACAATTTTCTCACCAAAGAAGAAAAATAAATTATGGTTACCAAATCTTAACCTTTAGAATGAAGTTTTTTAGGATGTATACTTTGGAACTTCATCAATTTGCTAAATGCTTCTTTATGAAGTATTAGATTCACAATACAAAATGTAAAAGAACCTTAATAATATAATTTGATATAAAAAGTCTCATAGCATAGAGTTGGAGAAGTCTTCTCAAACTAAGGCAAACACTTTAGCTCTTTATAGGTTTGCCTATTGCTATAAGAAACATATCAAGATCTTTAACTAGTTAATGAAAAAGTAAATTAGTATGATCTAATTTAGATTAGTAGTATTAGAAAATATAATTTCATTAGATAACTAGTTTGTAAAGATCAATTTTCTACAACACAAGAAATGATATAATGACTCTTTTCAATTAACTTATACAGTAATTTTTATTAGTCTTAGGTAAAAAACATGAGTCATCATTTTTTATTCAATATACATGGATAAGGATGATTTGAAATACCATTTTTACTCAAAATAAAATTTGATGCTATATATTAGAGAATGAAATGAAAAATTACAGTGAATGGAAAAGCAACTAAGGAAAATAATTTGACTACAAAGTTTTTTAAGATATCTTTTTTAACTTATATTTATTGTATATGAGCATAACAAAATAAATAAAAATTTTAAAACAAAATAGTTGACATTTCAATTTTGTTGATTAAAGTAAGAAAAATTGTTTGAGAGAAAGATTATTTTTTAAAAAATATAAAATTTTCATAAGAAAATATCATTTTGTGTGAGATTTAGAAATTTCTAACCTCTATCATTTCATAGTATTCATAATTTTTGTAATGTTAAAATATACTTTTATATTTTTATGTATTACATTTTATTAATACAGACTTACATTTCTACTGAAAAAAAAAAAAAAAAGTACCTCATTGACGGTCATGATGCCTCTTATCTCTCGTTCAATCATTTCTGTAGTAAATGCTGATTCCTGCGGGCCATAGATCTTGGGGTCTAGTCCACTCTTCAATGGCCATTCCTGCATAGGTTTCATGCACCTATAGAACTTAGTTTTGTGCTTATGGAACAAAAGATCTATAGAGATCTACAGATATCTATGGAAATTATGCAGAACGCTTTCAAAAACCATACTGTGACCAACTGTATGCTATATGGGTTAATTCCAGAGAGAGTCTGCCTAGCAAATTCCTCGTCCCTAAACCAAAAGAATTTGTCTCCTGCAAGCACAAAGGGTAGCATTTAGAGAAAGAAGCATAGGGAATTGATTAAGCGCAAAGTTTAACGGGATATTTTTATTACTATCCATTGTTTCTGGGGTCTCAAAGCGCAGCACATCTTCTTGTGTATCATTAAAAGCCTTGATTAGCCTAGGCAGGAGGGTCCTGAGGAGCCCTTTGTTTTCGTTCTTCAGGGGAGGCAAGTTTACCCCCTCATTGAAAAGCGAATCTATGGCAGTGAAGTAGGGGAATCCGAGATCTGTGTCTATGATTGCTGTTTCCAGTGATGGCAACAGCGCATGCAACACTGAGTAGACAGTCTTTGCGGAGAAAGTAATCTGCTTTACTTCTGAGAAGCGTTCATCCCGTGGAACATAGACGCTGGAGCTTCTTTTCTCCGACAATGGATCTAGATACAAAATATTATGCATGGATCAAAAAATGCATGAAGGGCCAAATTGAGGAAGTAATTTATATATTTGTTGAAATGGGGAAGTATTCCTTTCTTTTTATTTGAAAAAAACAATTTTATTTTATGAAAATGTGAGTTTATTAATCTAAAAACTAGAGAATACAAAGACACATAAGCATACCTTAAAGTAACATTAAAGTTTACGTTTTAAGTGCAATTCTAACTAACTTGTACCTGTCTCACAACGCGGACGTCCTGTCCTGCAACGTCTAGGATAAGGGTGTTGTTTACCACCGAGCACTGGTCTTTTAAGGTCTGGATTACTATCAGGATCTCCGAGATCATTGTACACGTCATAGTCATATATTCTGTCGGAACTCTTGCGTTCCCCCAAACCATTGCCTCTCAAAATCACAAGCTCTTCTTCTCTTAGCCTCCTCAGCCCACTTGGTGTTTGGGATGGCAAATATGACTAATCCACATAAATATACGTGGACTTTAATATCCAGAGAAAAATAAAATTGATCTCAAAGTATAAAAAGAGAGTATTAAACTGTCATTGTTCTAAAATCAAGACCTTGTCTTTTAAATTTTTTATTTTTTTCTTAAAAATATTCATTAGAAGATGTAAAAAGGGGACTAAAAATTCAAGAAATAACAAAGTCATGGTGGAGGTTTGAGTCAGTGTAGCCTTCGTAGATTCTTTTTATTTCGGAGAATATTATGACTGATGAACCACGAAATCGAAAACTTTATGGTTCCCTTGTCCTTGTTTGATTCGCTTCGAGACTTTAGTATTCATTGAGTGGAATAGGCAACGTGGGGCTGACCAGGGCTTTGGCCCCAGGTCCTTTCCCATTTAGGTAGAGGAACATGTGTCCGAAAAACCTCTACCGTTGAACTAGGGGTCCAGTATGATATCAATTTTATTCATTTACTGAGCTGCATAAATTGAGTTTTTTAACATTTTCTATTTTAAAGTACTGAAAAAACTATTTTCTTATACTTTGAGAGGGATTTAGGATAGTGTACTATTTCTTATTTGAAACATTTTGGCAAAAGGTGAACTAGAGTTAAGAGGGATAAATGATGAAGTACAAGTCTGACTAAGAGGGGTAAATGAGAAAATGGCCAAAGGCTCTCTAACATCAGTAATAAGCATGCTTATCTTCCTCAAGGACAATAATAAAAGTAATAAGAAGATAATTATTTTTTGACAAAACAAGGATGGCGTAGCAAAGCATGAGATAACTTTAAGAGCATCAGCTTTTTTTCTTGATGTATTATGCGCGAGTGACCTTAAGTACTTCAATTTCTTACAAGCAATCAACTAAAAAAAGGATTAAGGACAAAGTATCTTTTTACCCATAGGTTAATCTTCATAGGAAGTATGTGCTAAAATCAATATGCTATATATTTCTAATATATCAATTTGATGTATTTTTTAATATTTTCTTCTAAATCAACATTGTAATATTCAAACTACCTTTCCATCAAACATATATATCTTATAATACGGGCTTATCTTTTTCTTTCCGCTTTTTGAGAGCTTGTAATTCCAACATTAGGATAGATCATATAAACTTTTCTTGATTTCAGTTAAATAAATGGGTTTCTTAAAAAAAAAAAAAAGGATCAATTTTGTAGGATGAAGTGGGTTTTCGAATAAGTGAAATCATACTCCGAACACGCCACTTGCAAGCAGAATGATAGTTTTTCCGGACTTTGCACGCATAATTGTCTATGCATACTTAATTTATACATTTTATCAACTAAATAGATAAATGTTTCAAGGAGTCTGACCTTGTTTGTGAAGAAAACCCTTTTCCGGTAATCGTCGTACTTTGGCTGAACCCATGAATTACAGGTTACATGGACGGAGCCATAAGGGAATCCATCGAGGACAATATCCTTAAGGAACATCTCCTTGTGGTGTTCATTCTCAACGAATACTGCCCCAACCTCCCCGAAATCTGCTGGAACTTCAAAACTTGACTCGTATTTCACTTCGTTCTCATCTTGGCTTGCCTTGTGTGCATATCCCTTAATTGGGCTCTTCTCTAATCCCGTCTCTTCAAAGAAAACAAGCATGTTAGAAAAGATTTCAAGAAATGGGATATGCAAATCGTTCGATCATATTAAATGCTCTCAGAATAATAGGTAATTTGACACATTCCCTTGAAAATTCATATGTTTAATGCTGGCTATGTGTCTTCCTCGCTGTCTCTCGTATACAAACAGGCTTTTGATGTACAAAGGAGTCGTGGACTCACTGTGTGAAGATGACCTGTTTCAATGATCAGGCTAAAGCACCGAAAGGTTAATATGTCATGTCCCAATGATCAGGGTAAGGCACCGAAATCATATCTGAAGTAGAAAAAGTTGTAAGGTTTCCCCTGAGAGTACTTATTATGTTTCAGATGGTACAACTTCAAAATTTTGAACTCTTTCGAGATTGAGTGAATATAGGATTATTAAAGAGAAAAGTAGATTCTTGATACCCAAAACCTAATATTTTTCCATTACATAGTTGGCAATCCAAAATCATTTAATAGGAGGGAGGGAGGGAGAGAGTCAACTTTCTAATTGACTTTACAATAAAAGTAATTTTATTTCAAGATTATTTTTTTCTTACTATGTTAATTTTCAAAAATAATATGGTTGTATTTTTAAGATTATACTTAATGTGATATCATCATACTTGTCTTAATAATAAACTGATTGGTTGACTCCTTAACCATACAAAAGAAAAAAAATTAAAGCATATAAACTTAAATTTGTATATAATTATTTTGTTTATGCTATTTGAAATAAGAGAGATTGTAAGACTTTTAAGAACATGGTTAGCTTGGAGTATCACTCTTAAAGCCATTAAAGTTTTATGAGATAAATTTTACCAAATAAAAAAGATTCCATAAATGGTTAAAGAATTAAATATTTCTTATATCAATATTTAGAACTTAAAAGGATCATAATGTTATGAATAATCTCATGATAGGAATATGTTTCTAATCATATCTTCTTATGATAGTCACAATATATATAATTTTACTAATTCAAAAAAAAATTGATCTCTAACTTGTTGTAAAATTGATTAAACTTTGCCAACCCGTGTAGTAGAATGAGTTTGATTCATCAACAAAGACTTAAAGCAAAAATCTAACTTCATTCAAGATAAGTTTTGAAAAGACTTAAGAGGTCATTAGACTATTTCCATTGGACAGATTTGACAGAACATCACGAGAATAGACGTTATACAGAAAAGATTCTAAAATCGCTATCTACAGCTTTCTCAAGGACAAGTTGACGACTTTTCAATGAAAAACAAACTCTTAAGTTCAGCTTTAATTTAATGAAAAGTTTTCCCCATGGAGTACTATGATCGACTAGTCATTGTCCGTGGAGGCCCTCGGAAAAGCATAACCTGAGCGTGCATGTACCAATAGCTTTTTTTTTTTAATCTTTTCAGGTTTCCTTTATTTTCTTTTATATATATATATACCTGTATCTTTATTTAGTGTTAACTTAAAATTAAAAATTTTTAAATAATACTTACTTTTAATTAAGTAAAATTCTTATTGAACAAATTAATAACTTTTGAATCAAATTTTATAATATCTAAAAATAAAAAATAATTAAATCAACTCAAATAATAATTCATTTTACTAATTTTACTCCTCAAGGTTTGAGTTTAAATTACATGTTTTTTCTTTTTTCTTTTTTTAAAAAGTGAAGGTTAACTAAAAATGGAAAAATTAAATACAGATTCGAAAACTCAACCAATTAAACGTCAGAAATTCAGAAAATTTTCACACCTCAAACGGAGGCAAAAACCAGAAACTATTCATCAAATTTTGTTCTACACTATCAAATCGTAGTGGAATACTTTTCCTGAACCAGTACTTACTAGGATGAAGCTCCACACTAACAAGCTCCAAGAGGAGTGTTTGACCAAGTAAGTCCTTTATGTCATCTAGCCCTCGGTCAATACCAAGGTTGGAGAAGAAGCCTCCGACGGAAAGTTTCACAGTGACGACGGCTTTGATACAGGTAGCGTTCTCGGTATCGGTGGCTACAGCTTTTATACAGCCGGGCATGAAGCTGAGTCGAACATTTTTGTTCTTTTTGTATGAGAAATGCCTTGAGATTGGAAGTGAAGCACTGCCATGGCCGTGTACGAATGGTTTGAGGAAAAGGAAGGGGTTTTGGTTGGAGAGCGACTGTTGAGCAAGCTGTAGTTTCAGCATTTTTGGATGACCTTTGTGGGAGATGTTTGGCGGTAGAGGAGTTCTTGAGATAGGAGGCTCATTGGGCATGCATATATGTAGAGCAGGACGTTGACAAAGATGAACAGGGCAGCCATATGCTCGCTTCTAAGGTCGTTTGCACATGAAAAACGATGGAAAACGAAGTTGGAATATTCAAATCAAGTTTTATCCTTTCTGAGGTGGGTATTACCGGGATTGGTTGGTGGAATATTCAGATAAACAAACAATGAAAATGTGGTTATTTATTTATTTATTTTTATTGTTTTTGCCCTTTGGTCCCACACTCTTGGGTTTTTCCTAGAAGCCTCAAATCCCATGAATCCAACCATCATACATTGATTGACTTTTTTTTAGACGGAACATGTGGATTTTTACGAGGATATAACGACGAAACTATTCCATTCCATCTCGCTGTCTTAATTTGACATTTTCCCGCCATCAAAACTATTCTTCCGACGAATGAGGCTTTGACGTATCTGACTTCCAGTGGGCCCAACGAGTTCTCTCGAAGTCAATAAGAAACGAAATGACTTGAAAACTAGTTAAAAGAGACATGTTTCCATCATAAACTCCAATCTTAAAGTAGAGATCTGGGCATATGCATCCATTCTTTCTACTAAAAATTTATATTCAGTAAAAGTTAGATGAACTTTTTTAACAAAAAAAAAATGTAATGATGCATTAATAAAAAGTAGTATACCAAATGATAGAGATATATTCTAGAATTACAAAAATTATAAAAATATAGAAGTTGAAAGTCTTTAAATCTCACTCAAAATAATATTTTCTTATAAAAATTTTATATTTTGAAAAAAAAAACTCTTCCTCGTACAATTTTTTTTACTTTACCTAGTATGATTGAAATGTAAACTATTTTGTTCTAAAATTGTCTTCTATGTCAATTATTTTGTTCTGAATGTCAATTACAATAAATGCAAGCTAAAAATAATAATTTAAGAAGTTTGGAAGTCAAATCATTTTCTTTAATTGTTTTGATTATTCATTACAGTTTTTCATTCCATCCTCCAATATTACATCAAATTTCATTCTAAGTAAGGATAGTTTTTTAAACCATTATTATTCATAAATATTTTAAAAAATAAGATGATTCTTGTTTTTAATATAGACCTAACAAAAATCATAATATAAGTTAACTAAAGGGAGCCATCGTACTATTTCATCTATTGTAGAAAGTCAATCTTAATACACTAGCCATCTAATGAAGTTATGTTTGCTAATACCACTAATCCAAATGAAATTATATTAATCTACTTTTTCATTTATTGGTCGAAGGTATTGATAATATTTTTTGTAACAATAGGTAGATTTATTAAGAATCAAGGTAAGTGTGAACCTTAATCTAAGAAAACATTTCTAACTCTATGCCATAAAACTTTTTATATCAAGTTACATTACTGAAATTCTTTTACGTTTTATACTATAAATTTATTTACTCCATAAAAAAACATTTGGAAGATTTACGAAGTTTTAAAGTATATATCCTAAAAGGACTTTATTTCCAAGTTTAAGATTTGATAACCCTAATCCTCTTTCCTTCTTTGGTAAGTAAATTATTTGTTACACTATTTTATGAGAACATTGTGTATTTGTACTACTTGTCCAAAGCACTTCTTTTTCTTTTTTCTTTTTCCTTTAATTTCATGTTGTATGTGATCTTAATCTAAATATATGTCCTTAGTTTTATTATGTATAATTATCTGTAAAGAAATATAAATTTATTCTATTTCAAAAAGAAAATCGAACCGGGAATAAGGTTATTAATCCCGTTTGGACGACCCCCTATTTTATAAATTTCCATCCCATCCAGTGAACTTACGAATGGTCACTGCAATCCTTCTTTTCTTAAACCCATTCTAGATTCCAACGAGTGAATTTTTCAAAAATCTATAAGCTCTTAACTTACTTATTGAGTTAATCTACTTACGAATGGTCACTGCAATCCGGTTTGATTTTCTTTTTGAAATAGGATAAACTTATATTTCTTTTATAGGTAATTATAAGCTCTTAATCTCTCTGGAACTGCTGATCCCAAATATCAATGGTGCGTGTGAGTTAAAAGAAAAGAAAAAAGAACTTCCAAAAACCATGAAGTTTTCCGAAACCTGTCTTATCCAACTTTTAAAAAGATTGAAATGACAGGCCTCTACGGAAAACAATCCTCAGTTGGCTTGGTGTGCCTCAACTACCAAAACCTCATCAGCATCGCAAATCTAGGACGCCACCCTTTAACTCAACATTTTCAGTAGACTACAAGGCTTTGGTGACAAACCTAACATGTGCCATCCATCTCTTTTTTAAAACCCACCTAAAAACTATGAAAGTCTGTGGGCAGACCGGTGTCTCTGGAATACTAGTGGCTGGCAGCCAAGCCAGGACATTGCCCTCGAGTCTGAACAAATTGCTATAAAAACCAACTACTGTGGGTTCTTTTTAGACATCATTGATTCTAGACAACTGTCGTAGTTTTGTCTTGGATATTATTCACTTCTTATAAATTCAAATTATTAGTATTTTCTTTGACTTCTGGGGACGTAATAAGATTTTTTTGTTTTTTTGTTTTTGTTTGTTTTGGTGGAAATGAGGAAATAAATGTAAGATTTTTTTTGTCTTTTTGGTATGGGCTAATCAGAGATTCTATGTTTATTTTAGGTGCATTAACTTGGAGAATTTTTTTTTTTCGTATCACTTTGTTGATTAATATCCTCCTTTATTTCCTCATGTAAGACAGCCATATCCCACCCATTTAGGTGCATCAATCTTGGAGTTTTTTTTTATTTTTTTGTACCACTTTGTTTTCCTGTTTATTTTCCTTACCTGACAAAAATGGCTGCTTCAATAGTTTATAATCTATTTAAATGCCTACTTATGTCCTGCACCGTGTCCCAGGATTACCCAAGGACACAATATCTTGTGGTGTATGGTCATTATCGCTCTCACTGGCTTTGTTTTACCAATCTAAGTCGTACTATGAGACATACCATGCGCGGCTGCATTTTCGAAGAAATTTATTTTGGTATCGTGTTGGCATTCGAGTACCAGACACCGATGTGGGACTACCTCCTGGTAGAAGTTTTACTTGTGGTACCCCACCCTAGTACGAGAAATTCATCGCGTTCGTCTTACCACATTGTTCATGCGCAGATGCTCTGGTCTAGGACAATATCATCAAGATGTGGCCTGCTTTGATGAAAGCAAACTCTGGAAAAATATTCGTTTTCTGACACAAGTAAATTTTGAGACCTCCTAGCACATGTAACTGGTTCATTTCTAAAACTCCGTGATCGAACTTAGCACTGGGTATTTGCATTTAAAAAACGTTGCAGAAGAATAGTATTATAATGATTAGTTTATACGCATGTATAGTAACAGTGATTTTTTGTCTGTTTACATGTATGATAACAGTCATGTGCATCACATTACCCATATTCCGAGCATGAATGACAAAGACTCAATAATATCTAAAGGAACTGGAAGCGAATTGCGAGGCAGGTGGTCCAGCTTGATCAAAAGAAGACGAGTCATGTCACATGCTTCCCTACGGAAGTGTCAGCAAACTTATCTTCTTTGAAAAGGACACCAAAAAAAAAAAAAGGAATTCTTTTTTTCATATGCACCAATGAAAAACCTTTAAGGAAGAAAAAGATAAGGACCAGGAAATTATATTGTTCCCGAATTGTTTGTGTGTTGTACTTTTCAACATTTTAATTAGTGCTTTGTTGACAAGCGCTTGGGTTATATGGGGACAAGCTTGCTTGAGACCTCTTGTTTTAGGTTCAACACAAATACGTGTGTGAATGTAAACTACCTTTTTCCTCTTCTGCTGTCCAACTAGGCTTAAAAACACCCAGAATTATTCTACATTTCCATGAATAATCAAAGTAACCACCATGCTAGTTTCATTTTTCTTTTCATTTTTCTGTAATCTGATTATGAATTCTTGTGATGAAGAATGGCGGTAAATGTTGAATGGTAACAGAGGAGATGAACCTATTCTGTTCCCAGAATGATACCAAAACTTGGATATAGAAATTTGGTTTAACTCATAGAAGGGTGTGCATTCCTGCCATTCACTTGACTTTCAAATCATATATAAAAGGCCTAGTTGCAGAATACATAAATTTATCATAGAGTAATTTTTATTGCATCATGACAGACATGTTGGTTGTCCCCTCGAATACAAAATTAGAGCTTCAAAGAGTATAAAAACGAAGCGTGCCATATGAATACTGACGACCATTTCACTAACTGCAAAAATAGATGGTCCTCTAATGGACCGCTTAACAAGAAGATGGCATAAGGAATAGAAGAGTACAAAAAGGCCATGCTGTCATTTCATTCATGAACTGTTCCTTTGATTGAAAGAAAATTTCGAGCAATAGTTTGCTGTTTAATGTGTACTCCTAAAAATTGTAGATTAGAAAAGCAATTACTGTGAAAGAGCTGGAAATGAAAGTACCTAAGCTGATTGTTATTCATGTGGGATTTTCGGGACTTGACGAGATTAGAAGCAAAGCACTACCATCGCCATTGGGGAATGGGTCGAGGGATAGGAAGAAGGTTCGGGAACCGTAAAACTGGTAAACTCAAGTTGGAAGTATTCAAACAAGTATTTTATGGCATCTTGGCCTCTGTCTATCTCAAGTTTTGAGAAGAGGCCTTCAACAGTCAGTCATACTTTCAATGACTTGGATGCTAGCGGCCTCCAACCTAGCGCTTACCAGCGGTGTTATCATACGCAAAAAATAACATGGCACAGCATACCGTCTTATAATTTTCTAGTAGTTATAGAGCTCCAAAGGAAATTACATACCCTTGAATGTTCCCAACACGATTTAAAACGTTAAAAATTGTACTGGTGATTGTGTTAGCCAACAAATATAATCTCAAAACTGGGCCACCATACTTCTGGCATGTTTTACAAAGCCAACTATCCGGGGAAGACCATACAGGCATAGAATAAGAGTCACCATACTTTTGTGGGATTATAGGGTATTTGGTTTTGAATTTCTTGTGGACATTAAGGGGAATTATCTCTAAACCTCTTAGGGATCGAGAATTCTTTTTCTTAGAAAAAGAGGGAGAGAGAGAGAGACAGAGAGAAACTCACTATAGATGGTAAAACGTGATTTTTCAGACTTTGGAAGAGAATCTGGAACTTTTCTCACATTTGACTGCCCCTCCACCGACCGCTTTTTATGCACCACTGATAACAACCACAATAGCCGACCTATAACCTATAGGCATGGAAACATTTGTACTCAAACTGATCGAGCATGGGTTGACGCTCAACTTGGTTCGGGTTTTATGTTAGAGGTTACATGAAGGACAAAAGTATCACATTGAGTATGTAAAGTTTAGCTTTCCACCGAAAAAAAATAAATATGAAATTCTTTGTGATGAAACTTAAATGAAAAAATATATTTATTAAATTCTTAAGCTAATTTTTAAGTAGGCTTTAAAATCTTCTAATATGACATCAAAACTCAAGTTAAATATGCTGCACCTCATGCGACTTTAAATCCAATGTCACCTAATGTGTGAATATATATATCCAGTATATAATCTTTCGTAGTGAAATTTAAATAAAAGAAATATCACTCCAACTCTTAATTTAATTTTTGAGTTAAATTAAGCCTCCAATAAAGGCTTTATAAAGGAATAGTTTCTCAAGGTCAATTGGGTGCTTGTACAAGCATTTCAATATGGGATTATATACAACCAATGTGATGTTAGACAAATAGAGATTGAAAGCAAACATAAACACACATTTAAGTCATCATATTTTCACTTCCTAATCATTTAAATCTTTGGGTTTTAGAGTTCTTTTTTTAAAATAGAGAAAAAAAAATGAGAGGGAGGCAAAAGTGGGAGATAGACTCAAAATTTTGAATGGGTAAAACGTGATTTATTCGCTTTTGGAAGAGTTTTTGGGACTCTTCTCACTTTTGACTGCCCACTCCGTCGACCACATTTTATGTACCCCTGATAACAAACACAATAGCCGGCCTATAACCAATAGGCATGGAAAAAATTGTACTCAAGTCGATCGAGCATAGGTTGACACTCAAAGTTGGGTTCTAGGGAGCACGCAAATTGGTTCGGCTTCGAATTTGGAGGGTTCATAAAGGAATAGTTTCTCGAGCTCAATTGGGGAATTATCTCGAGCATTTCAAGTTAATAGGAGATATGTTTTTCGGAGATTCAAAGGACTGGAATTCTATGCTTTAGTGGTCAGTTGTTGTCTTTTATTATTTTGACAACTCTACGAAAAGTGACAATTCAAAGTGGTCCATGAAATGGCAGGGATGTATAATCAACAAGTGGTTATAATCAAGCTTTGGCCTCTATGCACGAATTCCACCGCATTGGATGTACCTTTCCCCTTTCCTACGGCAAACTTTAGTCATTTAAAACACCTAATTTAGTTGGCTCTTGTCCAAAGAATGTATGCAACAAGAATTTCAACTACTACTTAAATCATTTGGCTTCTCTTTTTCATGATCAATGACCAAGCCAATCATTATTTGTTTCTCAATTTAAGGCTTTCATAAGTCTTCATTATTGCTCCAAACGTTTTGGGATTATTGAAAGGAAAACATGATTTGGTACACTAATTGAAAACATTCGCAAATCCATCTTCTTATTTGTTTATGACATAAATTCTCCGAAAAAATGTTTCAACTTCAAATGGAAATGCTATAAGGAACACCCTTTCCAGTCACTCCAGGTGTTGAGAATGGCTTCAAAAGCTCGTATGGTACTACTCCAGCTCCATTTCTATTCTTCAAGTTCACGTTGGCGTTCCTCTCATCAATGGTCCCTTCAAGCTCTAATAAAGTCCCTTTAAACCGCTCGAAGGCTGACTTAATGATCGGATCTTCAGCCCATGCAGGCTCCAATGATTCTCCAAGATACTCCTCATCTGGTGAATGACTTGACAGGATGTCCAAAACAGCCATCACCCTTGTCGCTTGAATTTGTGAAGGGAAACATTGTAAGAGTGCACCTTCAGGCTTTCTTAAGAAATTTTTCCAAAATTCTTCATCAGTGTCCTCATTCGGCATTTTGATTCGAGCAATGGTAGGCCGATTTGGGAAATAACCTGCATAAGTGTATTGTCCAAAGTTTACAGCTGCATGGTGGCCAGATGTCACCCATAAAATCGTTGTGATGATTTCGATGAGGTCTTTCGGGGTCTTGAGAACGGGCCACCAAGGCTCATCCTTTTTATCACCATGGCCAACCGTTCGGATTTCCGTCCACCATGCTTGCAGCTCCAGATCAGACTCAATGAGGCTTGGATCTGGATAATAATGGTTAACATAGTCACTAACCCACGTTTTGATTGCATCCCAGAGAACGAGGCCATCATTAGCAAAAGGATAATCCTCAATTGTAAGCTTTAGGCCATGTGGAGCACTTGGATCTTCAACAGCCATTCCTCTAGCAAGTAGCAACTACTGAAATCAGTTACTAGATTGAATGGGATTTTATTCATAACCCTTAAGCTGAACAGGATTCTAGCCTAACCAAATCAAAGATTATTAACAAAGTTATTATTTAACTGTAAAAGGCATAGCTATCAAATCACCTGTTAATTAAATCAGCTGGTAAGGCCTCCAAATTGAATTGCCACTGCTGGTCATAAGCAGCGGAGCTTAGCTCAATGGAGTATTTTCCGGGGGAGAATGAGGACTCAATGATCCCTCCTGCATTAATTAATGCTTCTCGAGCTAAAGCGTTAATTTCCATAGTGTACCTAAAATGAGGGTGCAATAGCCTGTAGATAGGGTGGAGCGCACTAAGTTGCCTATTTGTAGCAATTATGTAAGGTTCTGTAGCACAATGAGTTCTTAGCCTGCAAAAGATATGAAAAACATCTATGTTAAGTCTACCCAAAATAATAGATGAACAAATGCTTATAATTGGAGGATTTTAAACTTCAATTTTTTTTTTAGATGAGCTTCTAATATTGTGGTTTTTTCCTTTGTCTTTATATTTTCTTGTTCTTAAATAAATAAATTCATATATTCACAAGAAAAGAAGATAAACAAATGCTAAAAAGAACTTGAAACGGAGCAATACCAATGACTAACTAGCTGGTGATAACCAGCGTCGTGGGCAAGAACATGAGCTTTTGCAAGCCTCCAAAGCCAGATACCTGTTGCGTCCCAAGTAGGCATGAAAACCTCCTTCCACTGGGGGTTTCCGTCCATCGGTGGCCGAGTCAGCTCAATAGCCAATGGCCTTAAAGTGCCAGCTGGGGTAAGGAAGAACAGCGTCCGAGATCCATACAAAGTTGTCCCTTTAAGCTGTCTTACTTTGCTCACATATGGTAATAACAGGTCATGGTAATCAAGAATGAATAACTTCTTCTGTTTTATTGCCTGCAATTTATACGCATTACAGAGATATGTATGAGAAAGAAATTATGGTGTAGGGTCCTAATGTTACTGTCTTTCAAGTCACTGGATATTGTATTACCTCCTCGACAGTCGTGAGACCTTTGATCTCTCGTTCAATCATTTCCGTAGTGAATGCTGATTCCGGTGGACCATAGACCTTTGGGTCGAGTTTACTCTTCAATGGCCATTCCTGCATAGGTTTCATATAAAGATATCGTACAGGTAAAGCATATTACGGAACAAAGAATTAGGCACTTTAGTATATCATATCTAATAGTCTTGATGGGGTTTTCTTTTCTGGCTATAATTCTAGAAACGAGATATGTCTCTCATCCATAAGAATTACTAGGAGCAGAATGACATAGGAATGACTTCCTCTCTTTGACTTGACCTATAGATGAAAAATCAAATTTTTTAACAAAATATCAAAACCCAAGTTTAAAATACATTGTCATCCAAATGCAAGATTTGGCATGAAATTCAAGGGCCACTTTGGTTGCAAGCAAGCATATTAAGAATAGTATGATAAAAATTTCTTACCTATAGAGATATAATTTATTTATTCTTGACTTCACTTTTGGATGAAATTAGGCTTTTCAACAAGATTACCAAAAAGAATCCTCAAGCTGAGTGCTTTCACTACCGAATTCAAAAAATCATACCGTGACCAACTGTATGCTGTATGGGTTAAGTCCAGCAAGAGTCTGTCTAGCAAATTCCTCGTCCCTAAACCAGAAGAATCTATCTCCTGCATGTGAAAAAGGAGGCATTTATAAAAAAAAATGCGTAAGGAAATGATTGGGCACAAAGTTTAAGGGGACGTCTTTCTTACTATCCATCGTGTCTGGGGTCTCAAAACGCAAGATATTTTCTTCTGTATCGCTGATAAATTTGAGTAGCCTGGGCAATAGGGTCCTGAGGAACTCTTTGTTTAGGTTCTTCAGGGGAGGCATGTTGACCCCCTCGTTAAACAGCGAATCTATGGCTGTGAAGTAGGGGAATCCGAGGTCAGTGTCTATGATTGCTGTTTCGAGTGATGGTACCACCGCATGCAACACGGAGTATACAGCGTTGAAATTGAAAGTAAGCTGCTTGATATCTGAGAAGCATTCGTCCCGAGGGACATAAACGGTGCTGCTTTTTTGCTCCGACGATCGATCTACGAACAAAGAAATTAGCGATTGGATGAAAAAAATTCATTAAAGCAAAACCTACAAAAGTGAGAGATAATCTATCCCATTTTATGCTCTTTTTTTTTAACACACGTACCTAAACTCAGACACCCAAATATTAAATATGGGACTAAGGGATATCTATTAATTAAAAAATATGAAATCAAATTAATTTGATACCCGTTTTACAGCGTGGACGTCCAGTCCTGCAACGTCTGGGATAAGGGTGTTCTTTTCCACCAAGCACTGGTCTTTTAAGATCTGAACTACTATCAGGATTTCCAAGATCATTGTACACATCGTAGTCATAGACTCTATCGGAAGTCTTGCGTTCTCCTTGGCCAGTGCCTCTCAACGTCACAAGTTCTTCATCTCTTAACCTCCTAAGGCCTCTTGGTGTTTGGGATGGCAAATATGACTGATCCAAATAGAATATACATAGGCCTCAGAATGGAATAAATAATGTTTCAACAAAATGTCTTTCTAGACTTCACTCTCACATTGCTGAAATTGAATCATGGTTAAACTGATTCTCATTCATAATATCTCCATATGTCTCTAAGAAATTTGCGTTAACCATAATTATGTCCCTGTTCAAGTGAGAAACCAAGTGCACCAATATGCATGGATCTATATTTATCTAAGCATAAATATACATGCATCTTTGAAAGAAAACAGATAAATGTTTCGCGGAGGCAGACCTTGTTTGCAAAGAAGATCCTTTTCTGGGGATTTTCATACTTCGAATCAACCCACGAATTACAGCTTACATTAACGGGGCCACTAGAAAAGCCGCTGAGGCTAATATCCTGGAGGTACATCTCCTTGTGGTGCTCATTCTCGACCAAAACTGCCCCAACTGGCCCGAAATCTGCTGGAACTTCAAAAGTCGACTCGTATTTCGCTTCGTCCTTATCTTGGCTTATTCTTTTTGCGTATCCTTTGATTGTGTTCTTCTCTAATCCGGTCTCTTCAAAGGACACAAATATGTTAGATATGGCTCACAGAAATAGGATTACATTTACTCATATCCCCCTTTCTTCGTAGTGGAAAGCTAAGCTTTCTAGTTTCTTATATTGGAGTAAGTGGATTACTTCGTTTAAATTTTCCTATCCCACCCTTCCGTTCAAGGTAATCATGTGAAGGACTAGCAGGATGCTCTCTCATTTCAGTGTCTTCTGACATGCAATGAAAATTTTTCTTTAAAGGTTTATGGAAGATGGAAGACAGCATTGGGGTTGTTATCCGAGTAAGGAAAAACAGAGGTGGAGTCCTTGAAAAGACCACTTGGGGGAGCTCGAGGTAAATAACGAAAGAAGTGGTAGTTGTGAATCAAATAAGTCCATGTTAATTAGCTTTTAAGTGAAGTTTTGATGTATATGTATTTAAAGTTGACAAGTATTTAATTTAATTGAGAGTAAGTATTGTTAAAAACTTTTTGATCTTAACAAAATACCCGAATATAGGAATTTGGGCATTAAGTATTCAAAAAAAAAAAAACATATGTACTAATAACAAAAGAGTAGACTGTCAATAGGAATAATAATAATAAATAATGAATAGAAAAGAATAGAGAGGAGGGCGAAGTATAATTCCAAAAACTCAACCAATCTGAATGGAGAGAAAAGCAAGAAATCCATTCATCAAATTTAGGTTCCATAATAGTTAAATTGATGTGATATACTTTTCCTTGGTCAGTACTTACGAGGATCAAGCTCGGTGCTAGCAAGCTCCAATTCGAGTGATTGACCAAGTAAATCCTTCAAGTCATCTAGCCCTCTATCAATACCAAGGTTTGAGAAGAAGCCACCGGTGCCAACTTTCACAGTTACAATAGCTTTAACAGAAGTGACCTTCTCGGTAGTGCTTGCTACGGCTTTGATATGGCAAGGCGTGGAGCGGACTCCAGCAATTTGTTTCTTTTTGCAGGATGAGTGCCTTGAGATTGGAAATGAAATGTTGCCATGGCCATGTATGAACGGCTTGAGCAACAGCAAGGAGGTTTGGGTGGACTGCGACTGTTGAGCTAGCTGAGGTCTCAACATTTTGAACTAGGTGGGAGATACTTGAGTTTCGGTTTTCGAGAAGCTCTCCTAGGCTTATATAGAATTCATGGTGGCTCAGTGGGATGCATCTATCTAGAAAAGGACATTGAGAGAAATGAATATAATAACAGCCATAGGCCCGTTTCTGAAAAATAGTTGTCATGGGGAATCAATGTAAAATAAGGCCAACAAAACACGCGCCGGATGTATTCAACCCACTGAGAGGATGAAATAAAAGGCAATACTATATTATCCTCTTATCCTAAGTATAGTAACTTTTATAATATTGAGTATGTTATTTTACTTTTATACTTTAATTTTTATTAATGTAATTTACTATTTCACCCAAAAAAGAATTTATTAACAAGTTTAAGTACAGATTTCAACTTTATGACATCTCTTGTGAGTTAAAAGAGTTCATATTTCAATGTTTATGACATCTTTTGTAAGTCTAAAAAAGGGAATGTCCAACCCACCATTAATGCAAGACTGGAACGATAATGCTACAAACCAGTATTGGCTGGCCTTGCCTTAATTAAAACAGGACCACAACCGGAATTCAAACTATTTAGTTAGATTTATCGTGCTTTGCTTCCAAATTATCATCGTCTCAAAGCTATTTCAGTTGCTAAAATCAGCAGGTCCATTTCGTTTTTCCTTTTGTCAGCCTAGTTGCCAAAATCTGCAGACTATCAGCTTGGCTCTATACGACCATTTGTCTGAGTTTTGATGTCGTATATACCAAGGCATCTGCGTCCAAAAGATGGAACGTAGATTTCGCTATCCTTTTTGGTCTGTCTGTTTGCTGAACGTCCATGGTCCGCTTGGCTCTTTGTAACCCACATGTTTAGTCGGATACGAAATCCTGTGCTTCAATAATTATCTGCTATGTTGGCCCCAACAAGCTGCAAGATGACCCCCTTCGCAAAACAATGGACGTGTTTTATTATTTGGCACGCTCCTCAATACATAAAACAATCCAAGGGGGTCCATTAAGTTATGGACGTGATATATAGCCAACAATTGATTCTAATCAAGCATGGGGCACCATTCATAAATGAGACCACATTGGCCATTTTTTTACAGTTTCATTGCAGAATTTTATATTACTTCTCATCTTTTCAAACTAATATAAAAAAAAAATAGATCAATTTTTATTAGCATGATATCGAGTGTAACATCTATTGCTAGTAAACAATGTTTAATAATAAAAATACTATAATATTAATTAATCAAACTTACAAATTTTATTAATAAAATTTTCACAAAAAATATTATTTTGAGTAAGATTTAGAGACTTTTAAAATTTTTTTAATATAATTCTCATAATTCTCATAATGCTAGAATATACTTTTATATTTTTGTATATTAATTTTTATTAATATAAACTTGCATTTTTACTAAAAAAAATATATATTTGAACCACACTATGCTAGCCTTAATGTCTTCACCAGCTTTTACACGTGCAACTCTTTCATTGCAGAAACTTTCTGATGTAATGGAGCGCCAGCCATTCACTTCTGAATCGTGTTTTACAGACGTAAATATCAGGACTTGTTTGTCGCGCCTGAAAGGTAAAAGGACGTATATGACAAGCACCACATGCACCACGTTACAAATAATATGTCGTTTTAGTAATATCTTTCGAGCATGCATGACAGATCGCATTTACATCCAAATGAAAAATGAGTCATTTTGATATGTATCCCTTATGGTTTTAAGGGGGAGTGTTATCTTCTTTGATGAACTACATTAGAGGGTAAACTCCCATTCCTTTTAGTTAGTTCCTTTCTGCTACAAAGTTCGTGAAGAGAGCCTTGGATATTCAGATTCTCTAATATGAAATTAGAACAGTTTTGGAACTACTCAAAGAATAATAAAGATAATCATGTCTGATGAACGAGACCTTTTCATTATTGGATCGACTGCATACGAGGACAAAGGCAATGGTCCCCTACTGGACCATTTACCAAAGACAATAGACAACACGAGCCACGGAAGATTACAAAACAATGCTGTTCTCTTCTATTTATGTACTGTTTCTTTCACCAAAACATATTGAACTGTGGTGATACATGTGACTGAATTGGTAGTTCCTATTATGTGAGACCAAAAGATCTGGCTAATTCCAATTCTGATAAAAGGAAAAATCCACCATCTCTTTCCTTATGATCTGCATTCTCCAAGGTAGACACAACTCAACTTCAACTAGTAATGCCGTAGGGATCTCTTTTCCGGTACCTCTAGGCGGTGAGAATGGCTTCAAAAGCTTATATGGCAGTATCCGAGATCCATCTTTATTCAACAGTTTCTTGTTGGCATTCTTCTTATCATCAATAGCCAATATATGAATGAGTTATTGCTTTGGAGTAATTATAAATTCTGTTGTAATGTAGAAGTTTAGTCTTATATTATTAAATCATATATTAAAAATTATACTTATAAGATGATAGATTTTATCACTTAATATTTTTGAATTTTAAGTTGAATATAAACTATTATTTGTAAAATCTAATATAGTATTAGCATATAGGTCTTGCCTTAGTATCTCTATAAATAAAGTAATACCAAAGTGTGAATGTGCAAATCAACATTATGGCAATGTGGAAGCTTAGTCTCGTATCATTAAAAAATAAATTAAGAATTTTACTTATATAATAATAGATTTTACTACTTAATACATTCAGGTTTTAAATAATTATGAGTTCATTTTTATAAAATTTCATAAATTCATGTTAGGATATTTTATATTATCCGCCGAGACGGCCTTTTGTGGCTTAGATAAAGCTCTTTCATAGTTTGGAACTTTCTGTGCTTGACAACGTCGGAGAGAGCGTGACAGGATCAGGCTCGATTTCGTACGTGGAAGGAGTGGACTGGTCACTGACATCCCCCTTTATCACTTTGTAGCTGTGACAAAGTACGAACAATAATGGGAAACCAGCAGCGAATATGACGACAAATTTATCATCACTTTGAAAGCTGTACGAAATGAAAGGAATTGAGCACGGGATTAACTGTTCATGAATGGATGTGCCCATTTATTTGTCAAGCGAGTTTGAAAAATGACACTATATGCAAAATATCTCCTTTCATTGAAGAGTTTTCAGGTTAGAGATATAAAAAGGTAACCTATGTTACAGAATTCAATCTTAAGAGTCAATTTATGAGTTACCTATATATTTTTATATGTTTATTTGTTAAATTATGAATTATATATATAAATACATTTTTGTGTGTCTATTTGTCAAATCAGTTCAAAAGTTGACATTGTATGCAAAATATTTTTTATGATTTGAAGAGTTTTCAGGTTTAAAAGTACAAAAAGTAATTAACATTGTAAAATTTAATTTCAAGTCATAAGTTATGGAGTTATATTTAAATATTATTTATTTTTTACGTAAAATTTGTATTTTTAACACTCATCTATACATTGAATATATATTAAATTTAAAACAAGATAGAATACATGCTCATCCATATATTGAACATATATATATATGTTTAAAGTTAAACAAAAGCTACAATAAATTAACTTAGGCTCTATTATTATATTAAAAATTTCAAAATTTAATGTAAAACCCAATTTATAAATTGAAAAAATATTTTACATTTTAAGCATTTTCCTAACGTGAGAATTATATCTTCAACAACCAAGAAGGGAACCTCAAAAGAGAGCACTCTACGCTGCTATTTGGTCCAGTTCTTTGATCTTTGATCCTTTTTTGAACCGAGTCTAATCCCTTTGGAAAGCTCTATCTTTAGAGTTGGGCTACCTAGTTGTTCCTTCAGTTTCTGGGGCGTCCTAGGCCATCCCCAACATGGTAAACCAGAGACCCATGCAGCAACATGGGGCAACAATTGGGGAGCCCCATTCCACTTGTTGCAAAAATATCCCATATCGTTTGTCAGGAGGACAGCAGAATATCTAGACCATTTTGGTCCATCTCCCACTTCCCGAAAATCGCAGAACAATGCTCGTCAGCACAGAAAGTAAACAAAGAGTATGGCCAATCGATTAATGCATCCACATGTTCATTTATTGGAATCAGTTTTCAAGGAGGCAGGACATCTTTATATTTAAGGTTTTTTTTTTTAAATAATACATCAAGAATGAAAAAAAAAAATCAAATTATTTTTAATATATTATTTACATTACAATCATAATACGGGTTCATGTTAAGGGTAATACATATTTTTGAAAATTTTTATAAACTAAATTTCTTCTGAAAATTTAACTTATCATGTAAATTAGATTTCTAAATAGAACGTGGAAGTAAATTCATCACAAATTGGAGCCGACAGCTGTAAGGTGACGCATAATTAATGCAATAATACATTTCCATGGAAGTTACGGTTTTGAAAGATTTTAAAGGTTAGGAAAGAAAAGTGGCATTGCAGAATTTAGCTTGTTTATCTTGACTATATTATATGTACAATGTATTATTGTTAATGAATATATGTTATTTATCAGTACAGTATATTTCCTTATTACATTAGGTTTCTTAACTATCTTGAATTTTTGTTTCCTAACTATATTAGGTTTCTTGAACATACTATATTTAAATGTAATATTTTATAGCTCTACGTAATATTGTAGATTTAACATACTTGAATTCTCTCACTTGTTGGTAAAAAAAAAAATCTTTTTTTTTTTATGTTTTGTAACACTTATTTATACATATATAAATTTAATAATAAAATAAAAAAATTAAATATAATATTTACATGATTCTGATTGTCCTTGTCTTATTCCACGTAACCCAACCAAAAGTCTTCCAAATAAGTCACCTCCCTATATAATTCCCTTGACTCACGGGATCCTTCCAAATAAGCCGTATATTTCCATTCAAATACATTAGCTTTTTGTCACCTCGAAAGATCTTGATACTCTTGCCATTTCTCCAAAATTTCACTTACTTCCATCACGTGGATCAGTGGACCACCTTGTGCTGATTGAGATCTGCTGCACCACAAAACATGAACCACACACGAATAAGGATAAAGTAGCTTTAACACTCTCTATGGCTGCTTGTGCCTCGACGTTTATCACAACCCATGCGTGGAACCGAGCTCGATACAGTGACCCACGTTCACAAACAGCTTGCTCTTTTTCCTCTTTCAGTATGGGCTTCTTTGCATACAGCTGATTCAATATAAATATTAAGTTATGATTACTAAGTTCAGCTTTGTTTTTAAATACATAGTGAATGCTTCATCTAAGTTTGATAAATAAATAGAAAAATAGAGATGCCCAACTAATTTGATCTCATAAAACTCAGTTACAAAGGGATACATCTTGCCTGTAAAGAAGACTCCAAATCAAAATATTAGATACTTATCCATAGAGTATTCTTATTTGCACTTAATAGTAGTACACAATAATCAGATTTGTTCTCTAAAGTATCTGTAAACATGCAGGACAGATTTAGATTTATATCTTGGAAAAACAAGAGAAAAGGAACCCGCTATTGGTAGATCAGAGGATATGGTTTCTGCACCTGGATTTGTTTTTATTTGAAATTTTCCTGTTCCTGGCCGCAGAATGGCATCTACGTTAATTTTCGAAGCAGATTCTTCCTTTACTTCTTATTATCATGTGTCTGATGCCCTTGGAGCTGTCTCTTTCTTTTTTTGGTCTGGGGATTTTGGGCTTATAAAATGAGGAGAGCTTCTCTCTTACTTTCTAAAATTGCCAGACGACAGATTTGGAACCTCTAAATCACGCTGTTTGGAATGTTCTTCAGAGATATGAACCAGAGCAGTATGGCAATCAAATTGTTTAATAATACATATTTATTCCTCAATCATTTTTTTTCCATTCACACAATTTCATAAGTCGAATCTAAAGACTAAGAAGTTACAAATAACATCTGCTCTTATTTAAACTAGGTACTTGCCAATAATGTCTCAATCCGTAGTCATGGACAATAACTTTCTATTTATCTAATGGAATATTTGTCGATAGGCAATGATCCCTCAATGCGCCACTTGGCAAAGAAGATAAGTTATGGAATAGAAGATGGAAACGTGGTGATGGCTCCCTCCAATTATAGACAAAACTTTGGGAATAAAGACTAAACATTTCTACAGCAACAGAAATTGTACGATGGCTTCTTTCAATAAACATATATTGTGATTTTTGTTAATCTCATTTAGAAAATAAAAGTCATCTTTTTTTGAATGTGCATGGACAAGGATGATTTGGAAAAGTATTCTTGCTCAGAATAGAATCCGACGTGACATTGGAGGATGGAATGAAGAACTACAATAGATAATCAAAGTAATAAAAGGAAGAGATTTAACTACTAAACTTCTCAAGATATCTTTCTTAACTTGTATTTATTGTATATGGGATGAACGAAATAGACGATGTTTTCAGGGGAAAACAATAGATATCCCTATTCTTTTAGCAAAAATAAAGAAGATAGTACGAGAGAGAGCTTCTTTGTTTAGAAATATAAAATCTTCTTAATGCAATGTTATTTTGGGTGAGATTTGGAGGCTTTCAACTTTCATTTTTTCATAGATATGGTGACTTTTGTAATACTGGGGTATGCCCCTGTGCTTTTGTACTTTAATATGTATTAATACAATTCACCTTTTTACAAAAAAAAAAAAAAAAGACTAAACATTACGTGGGTTCTCTTTTGAGATCGTGTAGAAAAATCTCGAGTATAAGATTTTCTTAAAGTACTCACAATGTGCCAAAAGACATACAGCAAGTTCGGTGCAACCTGGATTGGGCTTGGAAAAGCCAATCTCTTAGTCTCATTGTTAATGTCTTGTCATAGACAGGACCAGGCCGAGCCTGTTTTATTGTATTAGAAAACCCAAAAACACAGAAAAGGGTCGAAAATGCTATCAATGTTCTCCAAATAGTCGTGTAAAATCAAATGGAAGTGCTGTAAGGGACTCCCTTTCCAGTAACTCCAGGAGGAGAAAATGGCTTCAAATGTTCATACGGCAATATTCCAACTCCGTTTCTGTTCATCAAATTCTTGTTAGCATTCCTCTCATCAATAATCCCTTCAAGCTTCATTAACCTTCCTTTAAACTTTTCAGAGGCACCCTTTATAAATAAATCTTCGACCCACGCCGGCTCTACTGCGTCCCCTAAGTACTCCTCTTCTGGAGAATGATACGATAGTATGTCCATAACAGCCATCATTCTTGTCGCTTGAATTTGTGAAGGGAAGCATCGTAAGAGTTCATCATCAGGCTTTCTCGTGAAACTCTTCCACGATTCTTCTGAAGGGTCTTCATTGGGCATATTAGTTCTGGCAATGGTCGGTCGATTAGGGAAGTAACCTGTGTAAGAGTATTGTCCAAAGTTTACAGCTGCATGGTGGCCGGAAGCAACCCAAGCAATCGTCGTGATGATTTCGATAAGGTCTTTTGGGGTTTTTAGAACTGGCCACCAAGGTTCGTCCTTTTTGTCACCGTGGCCTACTGTTCGGATTTCCGTCCACCATGCTTGTAGCTCTTGATCGGAATCTATAAGATCTGAGTTTGGGTAATAGTAGTTAACATATTCACTAACCCATTCTTTGATTATATCCCAGAGAAGGAGACCATCGTTGGCAAAAGGGTAATCCTGAATTGCGAGCTTTAGGCCATGGGGAGATGACGGATCCTCAACAGCCATTCCTCTAGCAAGTAGCGAGATCAAGAAGGTAGTGAACATAAGCTTCAAGGCAGATATCGTTAAATATGTGATTACCTCTCTTGTTTATGCTATTTGGAGGAATAGAAACAATTGAACTTTTAGAAACAGTGGTAGCTTAAAAATGATTATTCTTAAAGCCATCAAAAGGCATATAAGAGATAAATTTCGCCATATATGAAAGATATTTAAAACAATTGAAAGTTTTTATATCCAGCATATTTGGAAACTCAATAAGATCATATTTGATCTTGATATTGTAAGTCATCTCATCCTAGGGTATGCACCTACCATTATCTTCTAAACATTTCCATTATATGTACAAATTTTATTTGGAAAGAAAAAAAAAAGTTGTGGAAGAAGCAAAAAATGACATATTTCAATTAGTTAAAAAGTTTTCGGTTTTGTATTGTCTAACGTATCTAAGGATCCAATCAGAAGCAGTATTTTGTTGATAATTTGAATTAGTTGTTTAAAAAGGGTAGTTATCAATCACCTGTTGATTAAGTCAGCCGGTAAGCCTTGTAGGTTGAATTGCCACTGCTGGTCATAAGCAACAGAGCTAAGTTCCATGGAATATTTTCCAGGTGTGAATGAGGTCTCAATGATCCCTCCTCCATTGATAAGTATCTGTCGTGCAAGAGCATTAATGTCCATCGTGTACCGGAAGTGAGGGTGTACTAATCTATAGATTGGGTGCATGACACTGAGTTGCCTATTTGTCGCAATGATATAAGGTTCTATGGAACAGTGAGTTCGTAGCCTGCAAAACCGATGAAAATTTCATGTCTTTATAGATGGAGAAAAGTTAAAGATTCAATATTTTCAGGGAAATTAATAAACCTAAATGCACGGATGAACAAAATTAAAGCAAAAGTTTAAGTGAAAATTACCAATGATTAACAAGTTGGTGATATCCAGAGTCATGGGCAAGGACATGAGCCTTTGCAAACCTCCACAGCCAAGCGGATGTTGCATTCCAAGAAGGCGTGAAAGCCTTTTTCCACTGTGGCTTTCTATACATTGGAGGCCGTGTCAGCTCGATGGCCAGTGGCCTTAAAGTGTCATCTGGGTTTAGGAAGAACAGCGTCCGTGATCCATATAGAGTTGTCCCTTCAATTTCTCTTACTTTGCTCACGTATGGTAAAAACAGATCGTGGTAATCTAGTATAAACAACTTCTTTTGGTTTATGGCCTGCAGGTGAACAAGTTACACAAAACTTTATGTGTTGTGTAATAAGAGCCACCATTCATAAGTTAAATGATATCGTATTACCTCCTTGATGGTCATGATGCCTTTGATTTCTCGCTCAATCATTTCTGTAGTTACTGCTGATTCTGGGGGGCCATAAATCTTTGGATCGAGTTTGCTGTTCAATGGCCATTCCTGCATGATTTTCGTAAAAACGTTCAGTATAAAGACTGTTAGAAATGCCCAACTTGTTTCATTTAAATCAATCTTTAAGGAAAAAAGAAAGAAAAAAAGAAAAAAGAAACACATGGACATATAAGGATGGTAATAATTCAAGATATTAATATTTGTGACAAATATTGTTTTTAACATGCTCCATTAATCTTAGTGTTGGGAAGCCACAAGAACTCATTCTGACTGTTGGAACAATAAAATAAAATCATGAAATTTTGTTCCATAAAAACATATTAGACTTAACCTTGATCTTTGATACTGACCGTATATGGAGAATATTGTATAAAAGTATTGACAACATGAGACAACCACTATTTTGGAAACAAAATAGTAAAGAATATGTTGATAATGACAAGGTGTGTGTGAGATGCTTGAAAAATATGTTTCAAGTGTTTGCAAAGACTTGGTAGAAGAATTATAATGTCCAACACATCATTATTATTATTTTGAGTTGTTATGCTATAATATGTCCCTAAACTTTTATATCCTTAAATGAATAATTTCACATATTCATTAAAAAAAAGTTAATGTCTTAGTTCAAGCTATTATAATGAAATTACTATGAGAAAAAAATGTAAACATCCATGAAAAGTAAATGGAAATCTGAGAAAATTTCTTGCAAAAGATGCCTAACATAAGCATCTATAGTGCAAGAAGAAAATGTTATTCGACCTATATTTGAGCTACTTGTAGACCTAAGTGAGCTTGGTTTGAATTAGTGTTTGTGTGACAAAAACCCTAGAAATTCTTAGGTTTCTAGGTTTAATGAATAGTGTTGTATTGTGAGCAATTAGGAAACAATTGTAACTGTATCAGCCCCATGAAGTACTAGTTGTGAATGCATCTGCTCTGTGCTTTCATTGTAAGTGTGTATATATTGTACCGTCACCAGTTGTATGCTGTACGGGTTGATACCGGCAAGTGTCTGCCTTGCAAATTCCTGATCGTGAAACCAAAAGAATCTGTCTCCTGCATGTGATAAACTATCATTTAGAGAAAGTGGCACAGGAATATTATAACTATGAATTTCTATGCACTTTTTCCTCACTCTCCATTGTCTCTGGGACCTCAAACCGCAGCACTTCTTCTCCAGCACCAGTGATGTGCTTGATTAGCCTCGGCAGGAAGGTGCTGAGGGATCCTTTCTTCTGGTTCTTCAATGGAGGCAACTTCACCCCATCTTTGAAAAGCGAACCTATGGCCTCGAAGTTTGGGAATCCAAGATCAGAGTCAATGATTGCTGTCTCTAAGGTTGGCACCAACGCATGCAACACTGAGTATATTGTCTTGGCCGAGAACGATAGAGTCTTCACTTCCGAAAAGTTTTCATCCCGAGGAACATAAGGAATGGTACCACTCCTTTTCTCCGACGACGGATCTATGCATAAGTCGATCGTTATTGATTAGAACAAATAAACTTGTTGGCAAGTGTTTTGAGAACAACAACTTTTTTTGGGAAACAAAACAAAATATGTTTCCAAAGTTGTTTAAAACAACTTCTAGAAATCATATAAATAAAGTAAAATTGTCGTCTATTAATTAAGTTTCAACTTAACAACAAATAAATATTATTTTTATATATTAAAAAAAATTATTTTTTCTCAGAACAACTAAAAACTTGTATGTTTAACATACTTGAAAATTTGAAAGAACCATATATGATTAATGTGATGTTGTATGATCCAAAGTATCATGTTCATTTTTATTTTTATTTTTTTAACGCACACCCAAATTCACATACTTAAATATTGAGCTCAATTAAAAGATCTCAAGTTGTACTTGCTCCCAATGGAATTAGATGCTTGCCATGTTGATGATTGTCAAATAATAAAATTTACATAACAAAAAAATAAAGATCATGTTTAATTCTTTCCTTGAAAATAATTAGAACCAAAATCCCATAGTTTAAATTGTTTTATTCTTTCATATTTTAGTTTTTTATTTTTCGTTTTCCAAAAACTTACAAAAATTGGAAAACACACAAACATCTTAAATACTTTTTCTAAACATGGAGGACCATGGGCCCTATAAAGCATCATGTTAGGCTTCTTTTTGGGTAAAATATGTCACTATGATTGAAATACGCAATTCCATACTAATTTTTTACCTGTGTCACAACGCGAACGTCCTGTCCTACAACGTCTTGGGTAGGGATGTTCTTTGCCACCAAGTACTGGTCTCTTAAGATCTGCATTACTATCAGGTTCTCCAAGATCGTTATACACATCGTAATCATACACTCTATCAAAGGCCTTGCGTTCACCTTGACCATTTCCTCTCAAAGTCGCAAGCTCCTCTTCCCTTAGCCGCCTTAGACCGCTTGGTGTTTGGAATGGTAGATATGACTACCTCACAGCAAATAGACACAAATATCATAAATAAAGAGGGAAGAAGCTAGAGGAAACAATACTTCAAATTTTCTTCTTGTTACTCTATTGCACGAGATTTTACTTTATTGTGGCTTAAGGCCCTAAATCATTTGAAAATATAATGATCATGGTGAGAATACTAGTCAGTCATTCAGATACATCTCCTGTCAAGAAGTATGTAGCTCAATTGATAGCCTGTGTTGCCTAACACCAGAAAATCTTAACATTCAACTCCTCCACATCACTCATTTACCTACAAAAAAAAAAAAAATCATAGATCTCTCCTTGATATATATATATATATATATATATTAATATGTGTCATAGATAAACTCACCATGCACTCGTTTTGAGCTATTATATGTGATTAGTGGCTAATAAAATAATCATTAATGTTAATGCATCTTATACTTTAAATCCACCCATTGGATAACATATCTTTTAGAAAAGATAAAACAAGTGGGTTCGCAGTTTAAAAAATCAATTATGGCGTCTCATTGGTCCAGAGGTGTTTCCAAGTTATAAATGAAAGCCAAAGGACCGGTGAACGTATACAAAGTAACAAGACGACACTCAAACTTAAGTTGCCCGTCCTATTTTTCGGATTTCCATTTCGATAAGCATGTGAATTGGATTTCTTTTCTATTACACAACACCAAAGTTGCGACAAGAAAACCGGAAAATGTTTAGAGGAAGCTGACCTTGTTTGTGAAGAAGACTCTTTTATGAGGATTTTCATACTTGGAATGAACCCACGAACTACAGTTGATATGAACGGGGCCATTAGGGAAGCCATTAAGGACAATATCCTTGAGAAACATCTCCTTGTGGTGCTCATTCTCGATTAAAACAGCCCCAACTTCCCCAAAATCTGGTGGAACTTCGAAACTTGACTCGTACTTCACTTCGTCCTCCTCTTGGCTCCTTTTGTTTGCATACCCTTTAATTGTTTCCTTCTGTAGTCCCGTTTCTGCAAAACATACAAATATATTACATATAATTTACTGAAGACTCACTGAGCTTTGAAAACTAACATCTACATGTCAATTTGTTAGCAGCCCAATAAAACTACTGTAAACCTGTGGCCTCATTTGAGGTCTAAGTTCAACACTTATTTCATACATTTCCTTTCTCTAACAAAAATAAATAAATAAATAAAAAGACAACGTTCACGTGCATATATATATAAGTACATACAAATGTATAAGCCAATCATATTGAAGATTACATTGTATAACAGTCAAAATTTTGGGATATACTTTTCCTGAATCAGAACTTACTAGGATCAACAAGCTTGCTCACAAGCTCCAACTGGAGCGTTCGACCAAGTAAGTCTTTTATTTCATCTAACCGTTGGTCTATGCCAAGGTTTGAGAGGACGCCACCGACGGTAAGCTTCACAGTTACAATGGCCTTGATTGAAGTCGCCTTCTCGGCAGTGCTCGCTACAGCTTTTATGTGGCAAGGCATAAAGCGGATTCGAACCTTTCTGTTCCTTTTCTGGAACAAGTGCCTTGAGATTGGAAGTGAAGCACTGCCACTGCCATGGACGAATGGCTTGTGCGAGAGGAAGGGGACTTGGGTGGAGTGCGCCTGCCGAGCTATCTGCGGTTTCAGCATCTTTTGGTGAACTTGGTGGGAGATATTCGAGTTTTGCTCAGAGAAGCACTTATCTGGGGGTATAAAATATCTTTCTGGTTGAATCGGACGATCAGAAAAAAGAGCTTGATGTTTCTATGCACTCTTTCTAAGTCGTTTGCACGTGAAAAGCAATGGAAAATGAAGGTCCAACTGACAAATCAAATTGTGATGGATCAGCTTGAAGTTAATATGTGGAGGGTGTAGATTGATCACTCAACATCTGACTTTATCACTTCGTTGCTTTGCCAACGTGAGCATGAGAGAAAAACCGTGAAAGAATCAGCTTCAAGCCGGTAGGTGGAGGGTGCAGATTGATTACCCCACATCTCACCTTATCACTTTGTTGCTTTGACGACTTAGAAACAAAGAAAGGAAGGCCACCTCCCATAATTGAAGAGCCCCATTCCACTGGTTGCAGAAATATCACGTATGGTTGTTAGAGGAGCTGCAGAATATCTAAACCATTTTGGACCTCTCTTTTGGGCTTATGCGTAGTTCATTTGGGTGCAGTAGCCGATCCGCCATACCCTTTATCTTCATTATGTGGTGGCAAAATTAGTAGTTAATGTTCAATAAATCAATAATCCAGTAGTTGATTGTTGGTCATTCAAGACCTCAGACTTGAGTTTGACATCGTGTGTGCTAAAACACCTTTACCTAAACCAACAAAAAAGGATTAATTTCCCATTACCAATGCCTAGGAGATGTCAAGATTCATTTTTTACAATAAAACCATGTAAGCAAACTTATTTCTTGTTTAGAGTGGTAGTATACCTTTAGTATTAAAACCATTTTTAGTTAAGATTTAAAAATAGAAGATGGTTAGGGACAATATCCCTATAGAAAGACCTTGTACAACATTATGTTACAACAAAAATGATCTCTTTAAGCCTCTGAGCATTTCAAAATAAAGTTATTAATTATATTGGTTAGAATAAAAAAATTAGTATGTAAAAGGAGAACATCTTTATTTGGGAATAATAAATCTTTTCAAGTGAATATTTTGTTGTGATATAAATAGAGGATTTCAAACTTAATTTTCTCTTAAATAAATTATAATTATTTTTTTATATTCTCTTATTCTTAAATAAATAAATTCACATATTCATCAAACAATAAATAAATAAAATGAATAACTTTTCGGCAAACATGATTAAGAGGGACTTATATTGATGGAATATGTTATTTTATTAAAAAAAAAGTCTCAATTAGAATTTAGATAATATTAGCAAAGAATTCTTATCATTTTAGCCCTCGACAGCCTAGCGAGACTCGCCAGAGAACGATATCTGTCAGGTGATCCATAATTTGTGATGTTGCGTGTCCTGCAAGAACAAATTTCCACGGAATTTGCCGTTTTTGTCTGTTTGAAAGGCTCCCATCCTTTTGTCATCTCAACAAAATTGGACCACGTTGTGTTAATTTAGATCTGCTGCACCGACCAACGTGGACCATCCACGGATCGGTACAAACTAGCCTCACAGTTTCTATGGCTGCTGCGCGTCGATGTCTATCAAAAAACTACGCCAATAATGTGCAGAACCGATCTCCAAATAGTGATTCCTGTTCACTACGCCACGTGCTCTTTTCCTCCTTCGTTTAGTCGTATATTGCTCATACTAAGGCTCTTACTCAGGGAAGCTCCATTAATTGATTCAGCTTTCCATCATTTTGACTCCTGCTTTGAGAAGGTAAATTGCTGAAAGCTGTACTTGACATTGACGGAGGACCAGTTAGAACAATTGGCCTAGATTTGGCTCAATTGATTAACAATCAACCAACCTCCGTTGAGGTTTGGTTTGGTTTGGTTTGGTTTCATAGGTTATCGATTGAAGGTCAGTTGTCGCATTTGTGTATTAACCACATAATTATTTCAGTTCAGTCAGTTCAGTTAAATAAATAAAAAATGCAAAATTGTATATGAATAGAGTGTGCCACATGAGATTCCAAACTAAAGTTATTGTTACCTCTTTCTTAGCTTGTATTTATTGTATATAAACTAAATAAAAAAAAAAGAAGCTTCTAAGAAAAAATAACTAATATTCATATTCTTTAACCGAAAGTAAAGAAAGTAGCATGAGGGAAGATTTTTTTATTTAAAAATATAAAATCCTTTCTAGAAAATATCATTTTAAGTGAGATTTAAAGGTCTGTAACTTCTATTCTTTTCATAGATATAGTGACATATGTAATATTAGAATATATTCATGTGCTTCTATCTTTTAATATTTATTAATATAATTTTCCTTTTTAGTATAAAAAAAAATCACCTTAGTTGAAAAATACAAAATGCTTCCATGTAAATATTTTGTGGTGCAAAAGTTAGAGGCTTCTCACCTTCGTCACATTCAAAGAAAGGTTTGTAACCTTAGATATGCCCCTAAATTTATATATTTATACTTCGAGTTGTGTTAAGAGAAAGTCTTAACAAGAGGTTTATAAAGGTTTTGCTGGTCGAATCGGTCATTCAAGAATTGGACAATGACGTTTCTATACCCTCTTTCTAAGGCGGTTGCAAGTTAGGAAACGAAGGGAAACGAAGCTTAAATTGTCAAACTATATTGATTCAAAAGATTTGATGGAGATAGATAAACTAATATTAAAATGAAGTTATTACGTTTATTTCTTCTTTTTCTTTTCTTAGTTTGGATGCTTAATTTTTGGGAGTTTGCTTGAAAAGTGTTGGAACGTTCTCCTAAAGAAGGCTCAACCCAAAAGTTAGTCATCAATTATTTAATTTCATTACAAATGATCATAATTTCAATGGAGGGATTTCAATCCCACACATATACCTATGCACACTAAGTGATATTAGGCTTAAAGTCGTATGGAGTAGAACATATTTAACTTTGACCCTAATATATATTAGAAGGTGCAAAAACCCAAATAAAGAATTAACTCTCTAGTTAGAAAGATACTTTTTTTAATTTAAGTTTCATAAAAAGAATTGTGTTTTTAATATGAAACTTTCGTTTTGTACATATTTGTAAATAAGTTCTTTAAAAGAAATAGGTTTTATAACATGATAACAACATTCATAATTTAAATGAATAAGACCTTATTATGGCTCATGGTTCAAATGCAGGATTTTCTTATGACATCATTTACAAAACCCATAACTTCTCCTTAAAAATAGTTGCATATAGAGTATTGAAATATTTTAGATTATTTGTAACATATTATGAAATTCTTTAATGTAATTAAATATTTCACTTCTTGCAAGTTAACTCTAAGAAATGAATGAGCTTTCTATAACAAGAAGTTATTCTCTTCTTCCAAGATTCCTTCAATAGCTTTGACAGAACTTGTCACATGTGAAATATGAGCTCTTGTAGTGTGCGGATGGCGTAGATTGACCCGTCTCCATCTTACTGTCTTGTTGCTTTGCCAACAAACAAATAAAGGAAAGCCGCATCACAACTATCCAATAAGTTTCAACGCATTAACGGCTGGATTACACTGTGAAATGAAATGAATATCTTATGTGATTCAATGTTCATTAGTCAACATGCTGGCTGATTTGTCAATGAGCTTGAAACTGGGTTCTGCACGCAGAATATCTCCTGGTTTGAAATTTCAAGTTCAAAGATAAAAAGTAGGTAAGCCAAAGCCTCAAAAGAGAAAGTTGTTAAGTGTCACATTGAGATATAATAATTTATAATAGGTTTATTTTCAGTTGGATATAAAATATTTGTTGATAATTTCTATCATAAGCTCACAAGTTTAAGTGCAAGTCATCCTTTTGGTAAACATCCTATTAGACGGCAAATAGTATCTTATGGCCCTTGATGACACATACTTAAGGAAAAAGCACCAATTTTGTACAAGTGATGGTTCGTAAGGCTAGAACCCAAAGCTCTGCCAATGCTAAAATTACCAAGTTTTCGATACTAGATCATAAATTTGGTGAAGCAAGGTTGGTTACGAGTGTATTCCCTTGACGAAGAATTAATAACTCATCATCTAAATTCAATAGTGGCACAACTCATTTTCATCCCGGTTATTCTCAAGATTCTTGTCTAAAATGAGAAACTAACAATGATCCACTTTTCGGAACTTAAGTGAGGTTGGTTACACCTATTGTAGTATAGGTTTGTTATGTTTCATTCCTCTCTTTAAGGGCGGGTAATTTTTGGGTTAAGCTATACCCTGCCTAATATTTATTTAATTGAATAAATGGAGTTCTGCCTTTTTAAATAAAATAAAATAAAATAAAATAAAAAGTGTGATATCTCTATACTTGTGAACAAAGATCTTTATGAAAAGTATGTTTATATACTTGAGATAAGATGACATATTAAATCTTACATTAAAATATAATAGTTGTAAAGGTGATTTTTTTTTTATGAAAAGGTAAATTGTATTAATACATATTAAAGTACAAAAGCATAGGGGCATACCCCAGTATTATAAAAGTCACCATATCTATGAAAAGATAGAAGTTGGAAGCCTCCAAATCTCATTCAAAATAACATTGCATTAAGAAGATTTTATATTTCTAAACAAAAAAGTTCTCCCTCGTACTATCTTCTTTATTTTCGCTAAGAGAATAGGGATATCCATTGTTTTCCCTTGAAAATGTCTTCTATTTCGTTCAGCCCATATATAATAAATACAAGCTAAGAAAGATATCTTGAGAAGTTTGGCAGCTAAATCCCTTCCTTTTATTACTTTGATCATCCATTGTAGTTCTTCATTCCATCCTCCAATGTCACATCGGATTCCATTCTGAGCAAACATACTTTTCCAAATCATCCTTGTCCATGCACATTCAAAAAAGAGATGACTTCTATTTTCTAAATAAGATTGACAAAAATCACAATATATGTTTACCGAGGGAAGCCATCGTACAATTTCTGTTGCTGTAGAAAGTCTATCCCTACAAACAAGCCATCTAATGAAATTATGTTTGCTAATGCCACTTGTCCAAATTAAATTATACCAATCCACCATTTCTCCAACTTGCCGAAGATCATTATAAATCTTTTGGCAACAATATGTAGGACTCGAGAGAACAAAGGTAAGTGTAGGTCTTAACTTGAGGAGATTCCGCCAACTCCAAGTCATGGTACCTTTTATGTCCAACTGCATTACTAAGGTTTTTTACACTTTGTATTGTGAATCCATTAACTCTATAATGAGCCTTTTGGAAGATTAATGAGATTCCAAAGCATACGTCCTAAAAGGACTTTATTTTAAATTTTGAGGTTCAGTAAACCTAATCCCCCTTCCTTATTCGGTGAACAAAAAGTTTGCCAAGCTACTTTTTGAGGACGATGCATATCTATATTACCTGCCCATAAAAATTTCCTTATTTTTTTCTCAATCTCATAAATAGTCTGCTTTGGCAATAGGAAGACTTGCATCCAAAATGTGCAAATAAAAATGATGACAGATTTCACCAATTGTAATCTTCCTGCATAGCTTAGATGTTTCATTCCCCAACCTTTTATTCTTCCAAATATTTTATCTGTTAGACCTTTACAATCAACTTGAGTTAGTCTTTTTGTGATAAGAGGAACTCCAAGATATCTAATAGGGAGTGAACCCTTCGGGAAAGGAGTATGATCAAGTATAAGAAGTTGTTCTTGTTCCGATAACCCAGAAAAGAAAATTTGACATTTACCTGGGTTATACTTTAAGCCTGTAAGATCAGCAAATTCCTCTAAAGCTTCTAAAAACATAGGACTGAATTCACATCACCATGAGAGAAGAGAAATAAATCATCAACAAAACATAAATGAGTGATTTTTTTTTATTTTCAGTGCCAATGAAATTTAAACACTATTGTAGAGGTCTTTAAGATAATGATTTTGTTGAGTATCTCCATAACCAATACAAATAAATATGGAGATAAGGGATCACCTTGTCACAATCCATTAGTACCTTTAAAATATCCTGCATGTTCTCCATTGGAATTGATTGAAAATCTTGTTGTAGTAATACACTTACTTATAAGATCAACTAAGTACTGGGGGGTGTTAATAGCTTTCAAAACTCCTAATACTGCATCCCATTTGACCAATTCATATGCTTTCATAAGATCAATTTTTATGGCCACACGTTTACCTTTGTCTCCCTTATGATAGTTATGCAAAAGTTCTTGGCAAAGCATAATATTCTCTGAAATCTATCGCCCTTTGATGAAAGTTGTTTGATTATGACAAACCATTGAAGGTAAAATGAGGCTTATCCTTTTAGCAAGCATCTTAGAAATGATTTTATATATAACATTACAACATGCTATTGGTCGGTAATCCTTGGTGTAACTTGGATTGGGAACTTTAGGGACTAAAGAGAGAAATGTTGAATTTGTAGCTTTCAGCAAGTTCCTAGAAGAGAAAACCTCTAATACAGCATCTTCTACATCCCTTCCAATGATAGGCCATGCTTTCTTATAAAACAAACTATTATAACCATCAGGCCCAGGAGCTTTAAAATCATGAATGCCCCAAAGTACTTTAATAACATCAGAACATTCAAAATTTGGTGAATTAAGTAATTCACTAATGTCCTCGTGGAATAGAAAAGCATACCTTTCAAAGTTGATAGGAATACTTTTAGAGTTGCCAAAAATTGACTGATAATAAGAAATAATAGCAAATCTCAATTCCTACTCGTCTATTATAACATAACCATCCTCTAGTACCAGTTTATTGATTTTGTTTTGAGCTCTCTTTCGCATCAATGATGTAAAGAAAATCTTACCGTTGTTATCCCCTTTTTTTAACCATATGTTCCTTAATTTTTGTTTGAGAAGGATTTCTTCATGTTTACTCATAGCAAGAAGTTGCTTAAGTTGTAATTTCTCCTCAAAACGTGTATATGGACAATAAGGATTAAGCTCTAACCTGCTCTGAATTTGCTTTAAATTTTCTTTTGCATCCTTTACCTTCCAGTGTAAATCTCCAAAATGGGTGGCATTGAGTTTCTTGAGAGAAGGCTTTAACGCTTTTAATTTTTGCACAACTTGAAACATTTTTGAGCCATTTATTTCTTGTTGCCATGTTGAACTTACTGTATCCAGAAAATCTGAGCAATCAATCCAAAAATTAAAGAATTTGAATGGAGATTTCTTTCTACTTGTGTCATTTCCAAATTGTCCTAAACATGGAGAGTGATCCGATACACTAGGAAGTAAAAATTCAATTGTGAATCTAACAAAATGAAGCACCCATTCTACATTAGTAAAGACCTTATCAATTTTGCTAGTTCGAAGATTAGTTCTTGAGCCTTTGTTTGTCCATGTGAATAAAGGACTATAGAATGGAGGTTCTATCAATGTTATATTCTCAACCGTTTTATTTAAATTTTCCATTCCTTGTGTCCATCTAACGTTAGGGTCAATTCACTCATTGATATTCCGTATTTCATTGAAATCTCCTATGAGTAACCAAGGAATATTATTTACATTCAGAGTATCAAAACTTGTAAGGTCAGCCCATAACTCTCTACGTTCAACTTCTAAGTTACTTGCATATATGGCAGACAACAAGTAAGGGTACATACCTGGCTTTTCAATAAGGCAGTGGATGACTTGAGATGAGAAACCTTTAATTGTAAATTGTAATTCTGAGGGTTTCCAAAGAACCCAAATTCTACCAAGACTACTAGAATTGTAGTTATAAATATATTTCCAATTTAGAAATCCAAACTTCAAGAGTGCATCTGCATTTTCTTCTTTAACTCTATGTTCAATTAAAATAATAATATGAGGGGAATGGGATAGAACAAATTTTGCTACTTCCCTTATTCTAGGGCTTTTATTTAAGCCTTTTACATTCCATGCAAGTACTTTCATTTATTGGGAGGTTGACTCTCTTCCCCTATTAACCCAAAATCTCCAACAAGACCTATGATGGTGGTGTCCTCTACTAGTATTGCAAACTTATTTCCAGGGATAACCTTTTGCTTTTTTCCTTTTTTCTTTCTAGAAGATTTTGATTTTGAAGTACTTGGGGAAAAGTTAGAGATTCCTACTATTTCTTTTGGTTGAACAACTACACATGTTTCAATATCCTCTGTAATAAAAGTTGGTCTAACTTTTTGAGAATCCATTTGAGTGGTCTAGGTATCTTTTCCAACAACTTTTGTATTGGGTCTTATATCTTGAGTTTCATTATAGATTTGAACTAAAGGATTCATTCTCTTTTTAGGAACCCAAACTTCCTTTTTCTTCAAATTACATTTTTTGTGTCCAAAACAACTACGAACTTTACATTTCATAGGGACCCAAGAATATTCAACATGTACTTCATATGATTCCTTTTTACCCATATCTATTTCAAATTTTTTAGGAAATTCGCTATTAATATCTATCAAAATACACACTTTTGCATACGATAATCGAAGCTTTTGTTCTGTTGCTTTATCAATGTATAGTGGTTTCCCTAACACACTGCTCACATAACTCATTCCCGTATTAGTCCAAAGCACATGAGGAACATTATACAACCGCACCTAAATAGGAATAATAGAAATTTTTGCTTTTTCCAATCTAATGAAAGGATGCCATTTTTGAAGGAAAAGTGGACAACCTGCAATATCCCATACCCCTACTTCCATAACCTTCTCCATTTTCTTAATATTTGAAAAACGAAAGAAAAAGAAACCATCTTCAGTTGCTAAAACTTCAGATAAGTTTTCTTTTCCTCATAATTTTTTCACAAATTCTTTCACTAGATAATAAGAAATATTTTCAATTAAAAAAATAACCCATTAAACAATTTTCAAAGTGACTTTTGCCTTCATCAATAACCTCTAGTGGAGGCATTGTAATAAGTTTATTTTCTTTCATGGAAGGAGGATGATAATTTAATTTAGCTGTCTTCACAAGTTTACCCATTGCAATATGTTTCCAAGACATCTCAGCTCCACCACTCAAAGCATTAATATTTTAACTATCTGATGCAACTATAGGGACATTCTCTTGAACTTTGTCAACAAAACTAATCATTTCTGTTGGAGACCTAGTTTCATTTTCACCAATGTTATCCAAAGTATGAGTATCAAAATTTTTACCTAAATCATCAATACTTGATTTGAAGAGTGAAGCCACAATTTCCGCTGCCAAATCAACTTTTGTAGCATTTGTGGCTTTTCCCCTGGTGACAAGAACTTTATCACTTCGAGTACATGTCATCAATTCTGTATTTATAGAATCAATTGTTCTAGAAACTCATCTTCGATTGAAAGAAAGTAACTCTGGATCGATATGCTCTACCAATTTGACCATAGACAGATTTAAAAAAGAGACTAAATTTATCTCTGCAACCACCTTCTCCTACTTTAAATTGCCTTTAGAATTGTAGTGAGCTCCCTTGTCTTCCCGTCACCTCTTATGTCATTCCTCCAATATTCAGAATCTTTGGAAGACAGGATTTTTCAAGAAAAGTCGTTGCCTCCATCCTGCTCACCCTTTGGGAGCTTAGCGTCACTCCAATCAAAGGATCAGAATAGTTAAAAACCCCTTCTTTCCGACCGGCGTTGTTTGGCCTTTTCCGTTCAAGAGAGAGAAACACCGAACGCTTCTGTCCCCCTCCCTTCTTGCCTAACCCACTCGCTGGCACTGTCTCAACACCACAGAGGCGCCGATCTAGCACCAGGTTCCAGCACTCGCCTGCACGAACTGCCACGCGCCGGCTCTGCCCTCAGTCGCACCTTCCGTTTGAGAGAGAGAAAACCTTAAGCACCGCCACTCAGTATCCTTAAAGGTGATTTATTAAAAAAAAATCTCTATTTCATGTCTCAAAGTTTTAAGTTAAATCTGACCTCCTCAATAATTTCTAATAAATGTCTATCCTTTTACTGATTTTGGAGTGTCTTCAAACTTCTTCCTATTGTAAACCAGAAGCCCCTTGCAGCAAAATGGACCAATAATTGAAGAATCCCACTCCAAATTTGGAAAAATAACGGACATGGTTGTCAAAGGAGAGGAAGTACAGAGTATCTAGGCCATTTTGACGCACTGACTGGAGGATTCATTTTGATCCACACCTTTGGGCAGTTAGCGAGGTGCACAGTATGGTGCAGCAACCGATCAGTCCCACTCTCTGTTTCCTTTCGATCTTCCATTCTCGATGAGCGGGTGGCTTTAGCATAAAACTGCGGCTAAGTACAGAGACACTCGTAAGAGAAAGACATGCCTGTCGTGTTGGGTAAGTACAGGCATTGCATATTAATGCAAGAACTACTTTGCCTTTAAGTTTCCGAAAGGATCACATATTCTGTCATCTTTTCTAAAGTTGGTTGACTTTACTAGGTGCTGATCGAGAAATGCTGGACAAACAAACACGGAAGAGTACGAATCGGGACAACCTAGCTTTCCCTGGCTGCTATGCCTCCATGTCTATCATGTGTGGAACCAAACTCGACCAGTCATGCTGTAGTTCCTCTTTCGTTGAGTGCACGACTTCTCTGCATATCTCATGCCAACGCTCTTTCGCAGACATGCCCAATCAATCTGACCCAGCTTTCCATCAAGCCCGCCGAACTATGTTATCTAACTTAGATATCTAATCCAGAAAGAGCCCGGAGTAGTATAGGGAATATTGTAACTTGTTTCATGTTATCTAATTTTATTTGAAAATTCTCTTTAAAATAAAATTTATCTTTCTTACATGTACCCAGGTTCAAGAGGGCACCCTCATTTACAAAGCACCCATCCCAAAGTGGTTTTCAAGAATATATATGACCCATGTTATGAAGCTTACTCAGGGCCCAAGTTGGTTGCAAGGGGAAAATAGGCTTTGTAACACACAGTAAGTTCAAGGAGTAACACCCCATACCTTACCCATAGCCTAAATTAATTTGCGGGAGAATAGTTCATGTTAGTTGCAATTAGACATATTAAAAACAATGAACTATTTGAGATGCAAATTTAAAATCCTATTTGAGAATCTTCTTTAAATAAAAAATATTTTTTTATCAAAGAAATGGAACACCTCACTTATAAGGAAGATTTTAGATTAAAAAAATTAACAATATAGTATACTCATTCACACCAATTTCTTATATATATTTATATGTAAAACATTATAGTTAGAGCCAAGATAATAAAAGATAAATAATAGGATTTTAAGTGTGCATGACCCTTTGGCCATTTGTTCTCAAAAGTATCTTCAAGTGTGCATGACAAATTAGAGTATATGAATTATACTCTCTCAAAATGTAATTAGATACTATATTAGATAATTGAATAAAGAATTGTAATGAATGATCAAAATAATTAAAGAAATAAATTTAGTTATAAAAATTTTAAGATATATTTTTTAGCTTATATTTATTGTATATAGTTGAACGTAATGAAAGAATATTTTAAAATAAAACAATTGATATTTTGATATTTCGATATTATTGACAAAAGTAAAGAAACTTGTTCAAAGAAAAGCTTTTTTATTTCATAGTATAAAATCCTCTAAAAAAATATAATTTTGAGTGAAATTTAGAAACGTCCAATCTTTCTCTTTTCATACCTTTCATAAATATTATAATGAATCTAGAAGCATTAAGGAGGGAAGTTAAGGCTAGAAGACCTATGTCGCTTGATGAGGTAATGAATCTAGCAAGGTTGTTTGAAAATGATGTGTTGGTTGCAAATGGAAATAGAGTGCACCGGTATGTGGAGTACAACGCTACAGAGAAAGTATAAAAAGGGGAAGAAAAGAAGTGAGGTAAGGAGAAAGGTTAACCCCTAAGGAAATTGAGGATACAAGACTTAAGGGATTATGTTTCAAATGTGATGATAAGTTTACTCCTATGCATAAATGTAAAAACAAGTTATTTGTGATAATAGGAGAGGAATTAGATGAGGAAACTGATGAAGACAATGAGGGTAATAATGAGAAGGAGGAGCTTGTGAATATTCTACCTAAGATTACTCTTAATGCTTTTTATGGCTCAACTACGCCTCAGACTATAAGGTTTATGAGAAAAATAAGAGAAAGGAGAAACATTATATGTTTGTTAGTGGACTTAAGTAGCACTCACAACTTCTTAAGTTGTAAGTTGGCAAGGAAGTAGGGAATAATTCTAGAGCCAAGAAAGAATCTAAATGTAGAAATGGCTAATGGAGACAAACTATAGTGTGAAGGGATATGTACGAAGGTAACACTAATTGTACAAGGATTAATAATGAGTGTGGATTTTTACTTGTTGGAGTTTAGGGGACTCGAGGTAGTGTTGGGAACACCATGGATACGCTCTTTAGGCAAAGTTACTCTAGACCTTGATGACCTTTAAATTTCCTTTAAGATGGGAGATAAGGAATAAATGCTATAAGGATTAAAGGATGGAGAGAACAAGTTGCTGGAAGGAGAACAGATAAGTAAAGAGTTGAAGTGACGTTAAGAATGAGCATTATCGCACATTCGTATGGTCACTGAAGAAGAACCCAGTTTCAGTTGATGACTTTAAGAGGTGAGAAACAAGGAAATATTGAAAAAATGGTGACAAGAATGAGGAGTCGATAAGGGCTTTACTAAGTGAGTATAAAGAATTATTTGATAAGCCAGTGAGGTTGCCACTAGTGCGAGATTGTAATCACAAGATCCCAATAAAGGGAGGAAGTGACCCTATAGCCTTTAAACCATATAGGTATCCATATTACCAAAAGAATGAGTTAAAGAGAATGGTAAAAGAGTTGCTGGATTTTTGGGGTGATTAGATTAAGTACTAGTCCGTATTCATCACCGGTGTTACTAGTTAAAAAGAAGGATGGATCATGGCATTTATATGTGGATTACAAGGTATTGAATAAGTAGACCATTAAGGACTGGTTTCCTATTCCTACAATAGAGGAATTAATAGATGAGTTGAGAAGAGCCAATTATTTTACTAGCTAGATTTAAGGTCAGGTTATCATCAAGTGAGGATGCATCCAAATGATGTGTATAAAACTGCATTTCAAACTCATCAAGGGCACTTTGAATTCCTAGTGATGTCATTTGAGTTGTCTAATGCACCATCTACGTTCCAAGCTCTAATAAACCATACTTTTAAGGAGTTTTTAAGGAAGTTTGTACTAATGTTCTTTAATGACATTTTGACTTATAGTGTGGATTGGAAGACATATTTGGAACATGTCAGAAGGGTTTTTCAAAGATTAAAGGAGCAACAATTGTATTTAAAGCATAGTAAGTGCAAATTTGGAAAAAAAAAAAAGGTGAAGTACTTGGGACATGTGGTTAGTGCAGTGGGAGTGGTTGTGGACCAAGACAAGGTTCGAGATGTGAGGGATTGGCCTAGACCATCCAATTTAAAAGGTTTAAAAGGTTTTTTGGGGTTAATGGGGTACTACAGGAGATTCATATCAAGATATGGTCAAAAGAAAATGTCGTTAACAGAGTTATTAAAAAAGGATGTGGATTTTCATTGGGGACCAAAGGCAGAAAAGGCATTTATGAGGTTGAAACATGCATTATCAGAGGCATCAGTTTTGGCACTTCCAGATTTTGATCAAGAGTTTGTAATAGAGAGTGATGCTTTAGGTTAAGGTATTGGAGCAGTATTATCCCAAAAAGGACACCCTATAGCCTTCATGAGTCAAGTGTTAAGAGGTATAAATGCTTTACTATCCACATATGAAAAGGAACTCTTGGCAGTAGTAGTAACAGTGAACAAATGGAGGTCGTACTTGTTGGGGAGAAGATTCGTGGTAAAGATAGATTAGAAAAGTTTAAAGCACCTGTGGGAACAAAAGATAGTTACTCTAACTCAACAAAAGTGGCTTATCAAGTTAATGGGATTTGATTTTGTTATTGAGTACAAACTAGGTAAGGAAAATCAAGTTATAGATGCATTATCAAGGAAGTTGGAAGAAGTAGAGACAAGAAAACAAAACAATCATAGTGTCATGGAAGAGTAAACTTTGATGGAAATTTCAATACCTATTCCCCTTTGGTTAGAACCAATCAAGGAAGAAGCAATATCCAGACCTTGAAAGACAAAGTGGAAAAGGTACTAGTTGGAAAGGCAGGCCCTAATTGGGAGTATGAAAAGGGATTATTATTCTACAAGGTAAGATATTTCTAACAAAGGAGTTAGAATTAATACAACCTATAACCCAAGAGATTCATGCCACAACTCATGAAGGAGTGTATAAGACATTGCAACGTCTAAAAACCACTTTCCATTAGAAGGATATGAAGAAGACAGTTTTACAAGTTATACAAGAATGCAATGTATGCCAAAGAAGTAAACCCCTAATACTCTACCTACAGGATTACTTCAACCCCTACCAGTCCCTAGAGATGTGTGGATTGAAATTGCTATGGATTTTATGGATAGGCTGCTTGAATCCAAAGGGAAGAATTGTATTATGGTAATGGTGGATAAATTCTCGAAGATGGCACATTTCATAGCATTGAAACACCCATACATGGCAGTGACAGTGGTAGATGCTTTTTCCCAGAATATATACAAACTCTATGGAATGCCTCAAAAAATAGTATCAGATCTAGATCCAGTATTCACTAGTGCCTTCTGGAAGGAGCTATTTAAGTTGCATGGAACACGGTTAAACTACACCATAGCTTACCATCCATAATTAGACGGGCAAACTGAAGCAGTCAACAAAACTCTTGAAATGTATTTGAGGTGTTTTGTAGGAGATCATCCTAAGTAGTGGAATAAATGGCTAGCCTGGGCAGAATGGTGCTATAACACTAATGCGTACAGCTCCCATGGTAAAACTTCTTATGAAATAGTTTATGGTAAGCAACCTCCTGCTCTCTTGGACTATATTCCTAGAATGGCTTCTGTTGAGGTAATGGCAAGGGAGGTTATGAGAAGAGATGCAATCTTGAAAGAGTTACAAGAAAGGATGGCAGAAACTAAGAATCGTATGAAAAAAGTCTGTGATAGGAAACATTTTGTGGTTGAATTTGGGGTGGGGGATTATGTATATTTAAGGCTCCAGCCTTATTAACAACTATCCGTGGGCATGTAAAGATAACACAAGTTAAATCCCATGTATTATGGACTATATGAGATATTGGAGAGGAATGGGACAGTGGCATATAAGTTGAAGTTACCTGAAGATTTAAGAATCCATCCTGTTTTTCATGTGAGTAAACTCAATAAGGTTCTTGGAAAGGCAATAAAACCCCAAGTAGAGCTTCCATGATTTATAAAAGAAGAACATCCTATCGTTGCACAGCCATAAGCTATCTTAGATAGGCGGATAAAATAGAATTAAAAATAAGTTCTGGTGCATTGGAAAGGTCTATCAATTGCAGATGCAACATGGCAGCCCACAGAAAGATATCCAAACTTGAACCTTAAGGACAAGGTTCTTTCCTAAGGAAAAGGGAGTTGTTATGGGCTGAATTATAAGCCCAGTGGGTTGTAATGGGTTATGGGCTGTAATAATAAAAGAGCAAAGAACAAACCCGTAGGAGGATCTAAATTAATGGAAGAGGGTAGAAAGATCAAGAGGGAGGCAGTAAAGAAGGGGGTATCAGAGAATTGTCAGTCTTGGAGAGAACTCCCAGTTTGTAGCGTCCCGTTGATGCTATAGTTCATGTGGTGCAGTTTCAGTGAAAGAACCATTCCTCATGGGCGATATCATCTTAAGCAGTCGGAGTCTTATTCCTAGCCTGAATTTGTAAGTTCTAATTTCCCTTTATCCGAGTCTAGCTTTTCTGTTTGTAACAGTCATACTTGGAATGAACCCATGAACTACAGTTGATATGAACGGGGCCGTTAGGGAAGCCATTTAGGATAATATACTTGTGGTACATCTCCTTGTGGTGCTCATTCTCAACTAAAACAGCCCCAAACTCCCCAAAATCTAGTGGAACTTAGAAATTTGAATCGTACTCCACCTCCTCCTCCTCTTGGCTCGTCTTGTTTGCATACCCTTTAATTGTTTCCTTCTGTAGTCCCACTTCTGCAAAATACACAAACATATTACATATAATTTACGGAAGACTCACTGAGCTTTGAAAACCAACATTGATACGTTAATTTGTTAGAGGCCTAAGCCTTCCTTTAAGGTCTAAGTTCAACACATTCCATACATTCCCTTTGTTTAACCAAAAAAAAAAAAAGAGAACAACGTTCACATACATATACAAATGTATCAGACAATCATCTTCAAGATTACATTGTATAACAGTCAAATTGTTTCGATATATTTTTCCTGAACCAGAACCTACTAAGATCATGAACCTTGCTCACAAGCTCCAACTGGAGCGCCCCACCAAGTTAGTGTTTTATTTTATCTAACCATTGGCTTATGCCAATTTTGAGAGGAAGCCACCGACGGTAAGTTAAAATGGCTTTCATTGAAGTGGCCTTCTCGGCAGTGTTTGCTACAGCTTTCATAGGGCAAGGCATAAAGCGGACTCAAACTTTTCTGTTCCTCTTCCGGAACCAGTGCCTTGAGGTTGGAAGTGAACCACTGCCACTGCCATTGACGAACGGCATGTGGGAGAGGAAGCGGACGTGGGTAGATTGCGACTGCCGAGCTATTGGCAATGCCACTGCCACAGCTCACTTTATCACTTTGCTGCTTTGGCAACTTACAAACAAGGAAAGGAAAGCCGCATCCCATAATTGAAGAGCCCCATTCCACTTGTTGCAAAAATATCACATATGGTTGTCAGAGGAGCAGCAGATCATCTAAATCAATTTGGACCGCTCTGTTGGGCAGTGTGCGTTGTGCACTTGGGTGCAGTAGCCGATCTGCCATGCCCTTTGTCTCCATTATGTGGTGGCAAAATTAGTCTTTCAAGTTCAATAAATCAATAGTCCAGTAGTTAACTGCTGGTTATTTAAGACCTAAGGCTTTGATTCGACATACTATACACTCAAGTCCCTTTACTTAATCTTACAAAAAAATTATTAATTTTCCATTATCAATGCCTAGGAGATGTCAAGACGCAGTTATTACAATAAAGCCACGTAAGCAAACTTATTTCTTGTTGAGAATGGTAATATACCTTTCATAGTAAAATCATTAAAGTGAAACAATTTTAAGAAAAAAATTCTTAAAAGAGACTTTTTTTTGGCTAAACTTTATATATAAAATGCATCAATACAAGATGGTTAGAGGCAATATTCCTACAAAAGGATCTTACACAACATTATATTACATCAAAAAAGATCTCCTTAAACTTCTAAGCATGCTTAAAAGAGACTTATGTTGATAGAATATGTTATTTATTTTTAAAAACAATTCTCTTAGAACTTAGGTAATATTAGCAACGAATTCTTATCAATTTTAGCTCTCAACAGCCTAGTGAAACTGGCCAGAGAACGATATCTGTAAGGTGATCCATAAGTTGTGGTGTTAGATGTCCTGCAAGAACAAATTTCCATGGAACTTTCCGTTTTTGTCGATTTGAAAGTCTCCCATACTTTTGACATCTTCTCCAAAATTTGATTTCTTCTATCACATGGATCGGTGGACCACGTTGTGTTGATTTAGATCTGCTGCACCAACCAACGTGGACCATGTACGGACCGGTACAAAGTAGTATCGCATTTTCTACGGCTGCTGCGCGTCGATGTCTATCCAGAAACTACGCCGATAATGTGCGGAACCGATCTCCAAACTGTGACCCATGTTCAATACGCAACGTGCTCCTTTTCTTCCTTCGTTTAGTCTCATATAGCTGATACGAAGGCTCTTACTGAGGGATGCCAAACTAGTTTGATCCAGCTTTCTATCAAGCCCGCCTAATCAATGTTAGCAAAATTAACCTATTAGAATATCTAATGTTACTTACATATCTAGTGAGTTTATTTATCTACAGATAAAAGAATATAAAGACTTAAGAGAATACCTCAACATTATACTTTGTTTAAGAAAAAATCAAGTTTGAAATCCTTCAACTATAACACAACAAAAAATTTTACTTAAAAAAATTTAATGTTCCAAAATAAAGATGATTTCCCACTACTATTTTCTTGATTCCAACCAATAACATTGTTATTTCACTATGCAATGTGCTCCTTTTTCTCCCTTTGTTTAGTCTCATAGTTGATACGAAGGCTCTTACTTAGAGTTGCCAAACTAGTTTGATCCAGCTTTCTATCAAGCCACCTCATCAATGTTATCAAACTTAACCTATTAGAATATCTAATGTTACTTATATATTTAGTGACTTTATTTATCTAAAGACAAAAGAATACAAAGACTTAAGAGCATACCTCAATATTACAGATTATCTAAGAAAAAATCAAGTTTAAAATCCTTTAACTATAACACAACAAACAATTCACCTAAGAAGGCTTTAATAATCTTAAATAAATATGCTTTCTCCCTACTATTTTCCTGATTCCAGCTAATAAGATTGTTATTTCAACATTCTTATTTTAAAAACATTTATGATTTTATTCACAATATATATAATAGATATATGGTAAATCATTTTCTTTAATTGCTTTAATCATCATTGCAATTCAAAATTTCAATCTTAGATGATCCTATAAAGGCCTTATTATGCAAGAATACTTTGTCAAATTTGCCTAGTCTAAACACACTAAAAAAATTGACTTGTTTTCAAATTGAGACTTATAGAATTTACAATATAGGTTAAGTGATTAGAGTTATCCCTACATATGAGTCATCTAATAAAGTTGCATTTTTTTATTCCACCTCACTATATCAAGTTATATTACTTAACCTCAATATTAACTTAATTTAAGTCCTTGTATATCTTTGTATAACTTCTGCCAAAAGAAATTTGTCCCTGCATATGAGTCATCTAATAAATTTGGATTTTTTAATTTCACCTAACTATATCAATTTATATTACTTAACCTCAATATTAACTTGATGTAAGTCCTTGTATATCTTTGTATAACAATAAAAAAGTTTGGTGAATGTAGATTTGAGAATCTATATAGCTTAAAAGGGCCTCTTTAACTTCAAACTATATTTCATTTGATACCAAGATGCACAGCTAAAATTCTTTGGTATTTAGTACTATAAATCTATTTACTTTATAAGGATGAACTTAAATAGTTAATAAGATTTTAGAGCAATAGGTCCAACAAACCTTTATTCCATACTTTAAGGTTTAGTAGTTCAAGTCCTCTTATCCTTTTAGGCAAGCAAACAATTTGCCAAGTAACTTTGTGAGTTTTATGATCTTTCAAATCATCTACCCACAAAAATGTTTAATCTTTTTTATTTTATTTTATGAATATGTGAGTTTATTCATCAAAGAATAAAAGAATACAAAAGCTTAGGAGCATATTTTAGCATTACAATTTATCTAAGAATAAATCAAATTTGGAATCTTTGAACTCCGATACAATAAAACATTTGCATCCAAAAAGGTACAAATAGAAGTAAAATTTATTTTGACAATTTTAACATTCTAGCATAACTTAGATGTCTTATTTCCCAACCATCAATTATTCTCATGATTTTCTTAGTGAAAACTTACAATCGGCTTAAGTATTTTTGTAACAAGGAGAACACTGAGATATTTAATTAGGAGAGTTCCTTCAAAGAATAAAGTATGATCCAAAATCAAAAGATTTTCTTGCTCAATAAGCCTTGAAAAAAATATCTGACATTTGCTAGAACTAAAACATAAACCTTTAAGTGTTATAAAGTTTTTAAAGCATCAATAAGACATAACACTAAATTAACATTACTAGTGCAAATAAAAATAAATCATCAGCAAAGCAAAGGTAAGTGATTTTTAGTCAATTCTTGGCAACTCTAGAAGTATTCCTATCAACTCTGAAAGGTATGCTTCTCTATTCTAGGAGGACATTAGTGAATTGCTTAATTTGCCAAATTTTGAACGTTCTAATGTTATTAAAGCACTTTAGGGCATTCATGATTTTAAAGCTCCTAAGCCTAATGGTTATAATAGTTTGTTTTATAAGAAAGCATGGCCTATTATTGGAAGGGATATAGAAGATGCTGTATTAGAGGTCTTCTCTTCTAGGAACTTACTGAAAGCTACAAATTCAACATTGCTCTCTTTAGTCCCTAAAGTTCCTAATCCAAGTTGCACCAAGGATTACTGACCAATAGCATGTTGTAATGTTATATATAAAATCATTTCTAAGATGCTTGTTGAAAGGATAAGCCTCATTTTACCTTTAGTGGTTAGTCATAATCAAACAACTTTCATTAAAGGGCAACAGATTTCAAAGAATATTATGCTTTGCCAAGAACTTTTGCATAACTATCACAAGGGAGACAAAGGTAAACGTGTGACCATAAAAATTGATCTTATAAAAGCATATGACATGGTCAAATGGGATGTAGTATTGGGAGTTTTGAAAGCCATTAACACCCCTCGGTACTTGGTTGATCTTATAAGTGAATGTATTACTATAACAAGATTTTCAATCAATTTCAATGGAGAACATGCAGGATACTTTAAAGGTACTAATGGATTGTGACAAGGTAATCCCTTATCTCCATATTTATTTGTATTGGTTATGGAGATACTTAATAGAATTATTATTTCAAAGACCTCTACAGTGATGTTTAAATCTCATTGGCGTTGCAAATCAGAAAAAATCACTCATTTATGTTTTGCTGATGATTTATTTCTCCTCTCTTATGGTGATGTGAACTCAGTCTTATATTTTATAGAAGCTTTGAAGGAATTTGCTAATCTTACAAGCTTAAAGTATAACCCAAGTAAGTGTCAAATTTTCTTTTCTGGGTTATCGGAGCAAGAATAACTTCTTATACTTGATCATACTCCTTTCCCAAAGGGTTCACTCCCTATTAGATATCTTGGAGTTCCTCTTATCACGAAAAGACTAACTCAAGTTGATTGTAAAAGTCTAACTGAATAAAATATTTGGAAGAATAGAAGGTTGGGGAATGAAACATCTAAGTTATGCAGGAAGATTACAATTAACGAAATCTGTCCTTATTTCTATTTGCACATTTTGGATGCAAGTCTTCCTATTGCCAAAACAAACTATTTATGAAATTAAGAAAAAGATATGGAAATTCTTATGGGCAGGTAATATAAATATGCATCGTCCTCACAAAGTAGCTTAGCAAACTGTTTGTTCATTGAAGAAGGAAGGGGGATTAGGTTTACTGAACCTTAAAATTTGAATAAAGTCCTTTTAGGACGTGTGCTTTGGAATCTCATTAATCTCCTAGAAGGCTCATTATGGAGTAAATGATTCACAATACAAAGTGTAAAAGAACCTCAGTAATGCAGTTGGACATAAAAGGTACCATGGCTTGGAGTTGGTAGGGTCTCCTCAAGTTAAGGCCCACACTTCTCGAGTCCTACATATTGTTGCCAAAAGATTTATAATGATATTTGGCAAGTTGGAGAAACGGTGGATTAGTATAATTTAATTTGGACAGGTGGCACTAGCAAACATAATTTCATTGGATGACTTGTTTGTAGGGACAAACTTTCTATAGCAACAGAAATTGTACAATGGCTTCCTTCAGTAAACATATATTGTGATTTTTGTCAATCTCATTTAGAAAATAGAAGTCATCTCTTTTTTGAATGTGCATGGACAAGGATGATTTGGAAAAGTATTATTACTTAGAATGGAATCTAACATGACATTAAAGGATGGAATGAAGAACTACAATGGATGATCCAAACAATAAAAGGAAGGGATTTAGCTGCCAAACTTTTCAAGATATCTTTCTTAATTTGTATTTATTGTATATGGGCTGAACGAAATAGACGACGTTTTCAGGAGAAAACAATGGATATCCCTATTCTCTTAGTGAAAATAAAAAAGATAGTACGAGGGAAAGCTTCTTTGTTTAGAACTATAAAATCTTCTCAATGCAATGTTATTTTGGGTGAAATTTAGAGGCTTCCAACTTCCATCTTTTCATAGATATGGTGACTTTTGTAATACTGGGGTATGTCCCTGTGCTTTTATACTTTAATATGTATTAATACAATTTATCTTTCTACCAAAAAATAAAAAATAAAAAGGTAAGTGATTTTCTCTCTTTTATAGCACCAGTGGCATTTGAAAGTAGAACCAAAAGTTTTCTCAATAATAATCATGTTAAGAATCTCCATGACAATGACAAATAAATAAGGAGATAAAATATCTTTTTACCTTAATCTATTGGTACCCTTAAAGTAGCCAACATGCTCACCATAAATAATTTGCTTTAAGAAAAAGAAGATTTGCATCCAAAAGGTGCAAATAAAATTAAACTAATTTTGTCAATTGTAATCTCCATACATAACTAAGAATTTTCATTCCCTACCCATTAATTCTTCCTATGATTTTCTCTATCAAAACCTTAAAATTATATAAGTAAGCCTTTTGTAACAATGTGAATACCAAGATACTTGATGGGGAGAGTTCTCTGAAAGAACGGAGCTTGATCCAATATTAAAATTTTTTCTTGCTCAATGAGCCATAAAAAGGAAAAAAAAAATCCAGCATTTATTGAGATTAAAATGTAAATCTATGAATGTTAAAGCATCAACAAGACATAGCAATAAATTACCATCCTCATGTACAAATAAAAATAAATCATTTGCAAAGCAAAGGTGAGTGATTTTCTCTCTTTTATAGTCCCAATGATATTTGAAAGTAAAAGCAAAAATTTTCTCAATAATAATCTTGTTAAAAATCCCCTTGATAAGAACAAATAAATAAGAAGACAAAAGATCTCTTTGCCTTAACCTATTGACACACTTAAAATAGCTAATGTGCTCACTATTAAAGTGCACAAAGAATTTGGTAGTCGTAATATACTAGCCAATCAAATAAATCAATATCTATGGAATATGAATAGCTTAGGGGACTCTTAATACTGCATCTCATTTAATCATGTCATAAGCTTTCATAAAATTAATTTTAATGATCATACACTTAACTTTATCTTTTTTATAATAGTTGTGAAGCAACTTTTAACAAAGCATAACATTTTTCATATATTTGACGAACTTTGATAAAAGTAGTTTAATTTTGGCTAATCACAACAAGAAAAATGAGATTTATCTTTTTTGCAACTTAGAGATCACTTTATATAGCATATTATAGCAATCAATTGGTCAAAAATCTTTCATGTAACTAGGATTTAAGGTTTTTGAAACTATGCACAACAAAGTAATATTAATAACTTTCAATCATTTTTTATATGAAAAAAAATCTAGCACTATATCTTTTATGTCACAACCAATAATACGCCAAGTTTTCTTGTAAAATAGACTATCATAGCTATTGGGACTATGAGCTTTGGAATCATGAAACCCCAAATAACTCTCATTACATTTGATATGTCAAGAACAGATAGATTCAACAAGTCATTTATAGTTTTATGAAATAAGAAAGCATACTTCTTAATGTGAATGTTCCTAGCATAAGAACTATTAAGTATAATATGATAATATGTAATGATAGCATAACACAAGAGCAAAGAGAGAGGATTGGGGTGATGGGGAGAAGGTTTAGGGCTGCCAAAGGCACGGGATTTTGAAGCTGGGAGGAGAAGGTGTCAACGTTAGTTCCTAAATAGAAAGGTGGTAGTGGCAACTTTTTCTTAAGAGAAAAATTTTAGAATCTTATTATTTTCTATTTTTTAATTATTATTTCTTTATTGTGTAATAAGATTATTATATCTTATTATAATCTTCTTTAAAGTGAAAGATATATGCATCCTCTAATATGAAGTTTTTAGTTTTTTTTTTCTTCTTAAATGTTGGCCACCATGCACACATTATGTATTGAATTGAAAACAAAAGGTTCTGGGTAATACTTGCTCTCAATTGAACCAGGCACTTGTCAACACTTTCTAATTAATTTTTAAAGCTCTTTATCATATATTCACCAAGATCATATTATCAGCTTCATGTACTTGTAAGAAAATGTGGTAGAATATTTTTAATTGATTATAATATGTTATGGAACCCTCTTCAAAGTAAAAGACACATTGAAGTTGAATGACATGACTTGATATGGTCAAGTGGAATTAGAAAACATAACTTTATTGGATGGTTCATATGCAAGGATAGACTTCCTACAACAGAAGTGATATATCAATGACTTCCTATAGCAGAAGTCACATTTATTTTTTTCAATGTACATGGATTAAGCAAATTTGGTGAAGTATTCTTGTGCAACAAGGCATTTGTAGAACCATCAACAATTAAAATTTTGAACTACAATAGATGATTAATGCAACGAAAGGCAAAGATTTGGCTACAAAGTTTTTTAAACTTGTTGTTGGATTCGCTCAATGGTGGATGACCCTCAAACAATTTGTATCCAAAAGATCTTTAAATATGCATGACATATTGGATTTATATCTTGGTTTCATTCGTTATCAATTGAAGGTCGGTTATCGCATTTGTTTATTAACGACATAGTTATATCAATCCAGTCAATACCAACCCAAGGACTTCCTGCTTACCATACCTGCATTACTTTAGCCACTGAACGAAGCAATTGTTATCGACATCTCAAAAAAGCTGCGAAATAATAACGTTTTCATGATTCATTTCATGTTCTTAAAATTCAAAAACAAGACTCGTGCAGCACCTTCTGAGAAGGGAAAGGATATCTATCATAAGAATCATGTGCACCACATGAGGCATCAAAAATTCACTTTACAACATGTTTCGAGCATGCATGACAAGTACACTTTTATATCTAAAGAAATAGGAAGTTATTAGAAGGCTTATTTTCTCTCTAAATACTGGCTTACAAGAGAGAGAATACATGTATTTATGAGCACCCAACTCTAGTATATCAGTAATATAGGACAAACACTAGTTTTGAAGACATCTCGTTACCTCAAACATGGGAAACTACTTATCAAACAAACCCACCAAATCCATGAATGAAGGAATGTCTCATTTGAGACATATGCTCTAATGCTAAGTTCTTCCTCTCTTTAAACCAATTTGTAAGAATCGAGAGTCATCCATTTATAAGGATCACAAAGTACCATTATATTGATGATGAGGGACACACATCAGCTTTCAATATCCCTTCTTGAACTAGAAATGGAGACATACTTCACATGAGAACCCATTTCATCTATGAGCAAAGAAATACCTTGTTTGGAACATATGCCTCAATACCAACTTAAAAGACTCATTTTCTCATTTAAAACCTATTTGTGAAAAAAGAGAACACATCCATCTATAATTAGCACAACAAATCAATATATTGTCAATATAAAATACACACTATATTTTGCTTCAAACATGAGAAAGTACTTCTCATGGGGACACACCAAGTCCACAATAAAAATAAAAGTGTAACATTAAGAATTTACGTTTAGAAAGATTTGATTTGTTTTATTGAAGATAAACAAGTAAGCTTATCTTATTATTTATTGTCTAATGAGACAAGGTAAATTCAAATGGAAGTCCTATAAGGGACTCCCTTTCCGGTAACTCCAGGCGGCGAAAATGGCTTCAAAAGCTCGTATGGCATAATCCCAACTCCGTTTCTATTCATCAAATTCTTGCTAGCACTCCTCTCATCAATAATCCCTTCAAGCTTCGTCAACCTTCCTTTAATCCTTTCCGAGGCACCCTTTATAAATGAATCTTCGACCCACGCTGGCTCTACTACATCCCCCAAGTACTCCTCGTCCGGAGAATGATTCGATAGTATGTCCATGACAGCCATCATTCTTGTTGCTTGAATTTGTGAAGGGAAGCATCCTAAGAGTTCATCATCGGGCTTTCTCACAAAATTGTTCAACGATTCTTCGGAAGGGTCCTCGCTGGGCATATTGGTTCTGGCAATGGTTGGTCGATTAGGGAAGTAACCTATGTAAGAGTATTGTCCAAAGTTCACAGCTGCATGGTGGCCGGAAGCAACCCATGCAATCGTCGTAATGATTTCGATAAGATCTCTTGGGGTTTTGAGAACCGGCCACCACGGCTCGTCCTTCTTTTCACCATGGCCCACTGTTCGGATTTCTGTCCACCATGCTTTTAGCTCTTGGTCAGACTCCACGAGGCTTGAGTTTGTGTAATAGTAGTTAACGTAGTCGGTAACCCATTCTTTGATTATATCCCAGAGAAGGAGGCCATCGTTGGCAAAACAATAATCTTGAATTGTGAGCTTTGGGCCATGGGGAGACGTTGGATCCTCAACCGCCATTCCTCTAGCAAGTAGCAAGATTTAGAAGTCATGCATAAGCTCCTTCTACGGAGGATAAGATATGATACAAGCTTTGATTTTGGATATTTAAGTTTCAAGCTAAGTGTCTCTAAATCAACGTTTGTCTATTTTGTTCATGTTATTTGAATGGAAACATGCTGTAGAATCTTTACAACCATTGTTAGTTCAGATATTGTTTTTTTTAAAGCCATCAGAAATTTTTAAGAGAGATTCCTCCAAGTAAAAAAGATAACACTATAGAAAACTTATATATTTAACATTTTCAAATGCTAAAGGAAACCACATTTGATCTGTTTAATATTGTGAATGCTTTTTTCTCAGGGTAATGCCTCTCATATTATCTTGTATAGATTTCTATTATATATACTTGGAAAAAATAAGTTGCAAAAGAAACCCAAAATGGCATATTTTAAGTGATTCTACTTCCAACTAGTTAGATATCATTCATTTTCTATTATTTTAACCTTTTCAATGAATTAATGAGAAGCAGTATTTTGTCCATAAAAGGGTAGTAATCATAACACCTGTTAATTAAGTCAGCTGGTAAGCCCTGCAGGTTGAACTGCCACTGCTGGTCATAAGCAACAGATCTGAGTTCCATGGAGTATTTTCCAGGTGTGAATGAGCTCTCAACGACCCCTCCTCCATTAATAAGTATTTGTCTTGCAAGAACGTTAATGTCCATAGTGTACCGAAAATGAGGGTGTAGTAATCTATAGATTGGGTGCATGACACTGAGTTGCCTATTTGTCGCAATGATATAAGGTTCTATGGCACAATGAGTTCTTAGCCTGCAAAATAGAAAAACATTTCATGTCTTAATAGATGAAAAAAAAAAGGTTAAAGATTTTTTTATTTTAAAATAAATAAATAAATAAATAAATCTACATATTATACTCCTAAGCCTTTGTATTTTTTATTCTTAGATAAATAAACTTGTATATTAGAAAAATTGCACAAGGGAGAGTTTTTTATTTCAAATATATAATATTTACAAAAAAAAATATCATTTTGAGTGAGATTTAGAAATTTCTAATTTCTATCTTTTTGTACTTTTTATAATTTTAATAATATTTTTTATTAATACAAACTTACATTTTTATTATAAATAAATAAACCTACATGTACAAATGAACAAAAGTAAAACAAAATTTTGAAGTGAAACTTACCAATAATTAACAAGTTGGTGAATTCCAGAGTCATGGGCAAGGACATGAGCTTTTGCAAGCCTCCACAACCAATCGCATGTGGCATTCCAAGAAGGCATAAAAACCTGTTTCCACTGCGGCTTTCCATCCATTGGCGGCCGTATCAACTCAATGGCCAATGGCCTTAATGTGTAATCTGGGTTTAGGAAGAAAAACGTGCGTGACCCATACAGAGTTGTCCCTTCAATTTCTCTTACTTTGCTCACATACGGTAAAAACAGGTCGTGGTAATCCAGTATAAACAACTTCTTTTGGTCCATGGCCTGCTGGTGAAAAATCAGAAGAAACTTATGAGTTGTGTTATAAGATTTACCATTCGTAAGTTAAATGATATAGATTACCTCCTTGACGGACATGATGCCTTTGATCTCTCGTTCAACCATTTCCGTAGTTAATGCCGATTCTGGGTGTCCATAAATCTTTGGATCGAGTTTACTCTTCAATGGCCATTCCTACATGATTTTCATACAAATATTTAGTATAAAGAAAGTTGGATCCTCTTTTTAAATCAGTTATTAAGAAATAGAGACACATTGAATGGACTATGACAAAGGATTAAACAGTGAAAAGAAGAAGTAAGCTAAATAATTAAAGCCATGAAAAATAAAATTTTGCAGTAATATTATTGAGTATGTCTTTTGAAATTACAATCTACCACATATAGAATCAATCAAATAGAAAAAGTTTCAGGAATCAAAATTTGAAAGTACAATCATTGTTACCAAGATCAAAAAAGATGTAAGAGGTTATATCTCATCAAGTAAAAAAATTAAATCTATAAGTAACAAATATTTGTGGGAGCTTTGTAATTTTCCAAAGATCATCTTGAACATAAGTGATAGATGTTTGGGCTTTAACTATTTGTAATATCATTACATGATATCTATAAATTCTTGACAATTCACCCAAAAAAGAAAAAAAGAAATAGATACACACCAACATATGAGGAAGATACAGTTCAAAATATTAATAACATGAGACAAATATTATTTTTATGCACTCTAACACTCCTAATGTGGGAAAATCATGAGAAATAAGTCCAGAAGTAATGAAACAATAAGACTTTTTTCATAGGGATTCCATCCAACGTTAAATGTCATAATTTAACCTCAGCTCTATATTTGAACTTCCTTCTTTAGAATCAATTTTTACATATATAGATGATATGAAACATAATATTGTACCATATATATGTAGGGATTTTTTCATAGCAAAACAATAAGTTCTATTCACGGGGATTCCATCCATGAAAAGATCTTGTACTTAAACCTAGGCTCTAAATTTGAACTTCCTTCTTTAGAATCAATTTTTAAGCAAGGGATACACATGAACACATATAGATGATACTAAACATAATATTGTGCTATAATATATGTAGTATGTTAGTGAATGCATGTGCTCTGTGCTTTCATAGTAAGTATTTGTAAATCATACCGTGACCAACTGTATGCTGTATGGGTTGGTACCAGCAAGAGTTTGTCTTGCAAATTCCTGATCCCGAAGCCAAAAGAATTTGTCCCCTGCATGCAAAACGATCATTTAGAGAAAGAGCCTTAGAAATACGATAACTATGAACTTCAATGCAGTGTTTTCTCACTATCCATTGTCTCTGGGACTTCAAACCGCAGCAAATCTTCTCCTGAATCGGCGATTTCCTTGACCAGCCTGGGCAGGAGGGTGGTGAGCAACCCTTTATTCTTGCTTTTTAACGGAGGCAACTTCAACCCGTCATCGAAAAGCGAATCTATCGCTCTGAAGGTTGGGAATCCGAGATCAGGATCAATGATTGCTGTCTCCAATGTTGGCACAACTGCATGCAACACTGAATGTATTGTCTTGGCTGAGAACGATAGAGTCCTCGATTCCGAGAAGCTTTCATCGCGAGGAACATAAGGAATAGTGCTGCTTCTTTTCTCCGATGATGGATCTGTGAACGAGTCACTTGTGCATTGATTAGAACAAAAAAACTTGTCGGTTGATTAATGATTTGATGTTCTGGGGGAAAAAAATCCTCTTTGAAAAATATGTTTGGCAAGTTGTTTAGTAAACCACTTATAGAAATCAATCGAAGAATCAATATTTATATGTTAATTAAGTTTTAGCTTTATCATAAAAAAAAAAAGTTGATTATAAGTTCACTAATAAAGTTTAAATTTCTGTTATTTGAAAAATATATTATTTCATTTTATTCATCATTCATCTCTTTAATGGCGAAGTACAAACCTTCTTCTTTTTTTCATAAACCTAATATAAAAAATTTTCATCACAAGACTTGTTAGCTCCATGATAAGCTAGTAGGCACCACAAACCATTAGTCAGGATTTGACATTGGGTGCATCCCACAGTGTCGCTATCTACCTCATAGACCATGATAATCATACATGTTTTAAGACTTATTTTTGGGTGAAATATTTCACTGTTGATACTAATTTGGTACCTGTGTTACAACGCGAACGTCCAGTCCTACAACGTCTTGGATAAGCGTGTTCTTTGCCACCAAGTACTGGTCTCTGAAGGTCTGGATTCCTATCAGGATCTCCAAGATCATTGTATACATCATAATCATATACTCTGTCAAAACTCTTGCGTTCTCCTTGACCATTCCCTCGCAAAACCTCGAGCTCTTCTTCTCTTAGGTGCCTTAGACCACTTGGTGTTTGGAATGGCAGGTATGACTGCGTCAAACCAAGCACACATAATATCACAAACCAAAAGGAAACAAAGTCAATATAAAGTTTTATTGTTGTTTAATTGGCCTGAATTATTCTAAAATAGATGGAGAGTGGACTAGTCAGTCATTTACCAAAGATCTCTCCTTGATATTCTCTTGTTCTTTCTTTCTTATTTGTTTATAAGCTGTAGAGAACATTTTATGATAGCATTCATATGAGGATTACGATATGTGATTAGTGGCTAATGAAAAAACTCCCTTTACATTAATGCCTGTTATCCTTATAACTCATGCACGCAATACAATATTTTTTAGTAAACATAATTTGTGTTTGGTTTTTTAAAACTCAATAAAGGTCGGTCAATCTTTAACTTTTTCGAAGTTGTTAATCAAACAAAAGGACTGTGTGAAGAACTCCCCAGTTCAAGATGTAACTTACACCACAAGTTCCCTGCCCGTTCCCTGGATTTCTATTTCCATAAGCATGTATGATGGATTTCTAGTTTTCAACACCAAAAATTGTTTGAAGGAATCTGACCTTGTTTGAGAAGAAGACCCTTTTCTGGGGATTGTTATACTTGGAATGAACCCATGAACTACAGTTGATATGAACAGGGCCATTGGAGAAGCCACTCAGAACAATATCCTTGAGAAACATCTCCTGGTGGCGCTCATTCTCGACTAAAACAGCCCCAACCTCCCCGAAGTCTGCTGGAACTTCGAAACTTGCCTCGAACTTCATTTCCTCCTCTTCTTCGCTCGTCTTCTTTACATTCCCTTTAATCGTGTCCTTCTAAAATCCAGTTTCTGCAAAATAGAAACACATTACATATGGTTCACAAACTAAGATTGTTATGCAAAAATACAAATACAAATACAAATACAAAATACAAAGAAACTGTATATGAATAGAGTGTACCAAATGGGATTCCAAGCTAAAGTTATTGTTACCAAAATCTTGTTAGCAAAAATAAGAAAAAATACACACGAAAGAGCATCTTAGTTTAAAAATATCAAATCCTTCCATTCAAATACTTTGTTGTGTGAAAGTTACAACCTTCTTGCCTTCGTCTTCTCACATTTAAAGTCAAGTTCGTAACCTTACATATGCCCCTAAACTTATATCTCGTACCAAAAAAATTGTATGTGATTGTGTGCATGTTGCATATATAGAAGCACCTAAACAGTACTTACTAGGGTCAAGTTCTGTGCTAACAAGCTCCAACTGGAGTGTTCCACCAAGTAAGTCTTTTACGTTATCTAGCCCTCCTTCTATGCCAAGGCTTGAGAAGAAGCCACCGACCGTGAGTTTCACGGTAACAATGGCTTTGATGGAAGTGGCCTTCTCGTTGTTGCTCGCTACAGCTTTTATGTGGCTAGCCATGAAGCGGACTCGAAGGTTTCTGCCCCTTTTCTGGAAAGAGTGTCTTGAGATTGAAAGTGAAGCGCTGCCTTTGCCAAGGACTAAGGGCTTCTGCGAGAGGAAGGGGACTTGGGTGGAGTACGAATGCCGAGCTATCTGCACTTTCAACATGCTTTGGTGAATATGGAAGGAGATATACGAGTTGTGTTCAGAGAAGGTCTTACCAAGGGGTTTATAAAAGTTTTGCTGGTCGAATCGGTCATTCAAGAATTGGACAATGACGTTTCTATACCCTCTTTCTAAGGCGGTTGCACGTTAGGAAAACGATGGAAGACGAAGCTTGAATTATCAAACTAAATCGATTCAAAGGATTTGATGGAGACAGAAACTAATATTAAAATGAAGTTAATGCGTTTATTTCTTCTTTTTCTCTTCTTGATTTCGACACCTAATTTTTGGGAGGTTTGCTTGAAACGTGTTGGAACATATTCTTTATTAAAAGGTTTAACTTGAAAGTTAGCTTCAAGTTATATGAACACTTTCTTTATTTAAGTATCACCACATTAAATTATATTTTTGATGTAAAACTTTTATCATGCACACAAACCTTTACATACCAAGCAACATTAGATTTAAAGTCACATGAAATCAAACAAATTCAACATAAATTCTAATACTACATTAAAACATTGAAAACTTCAATCTAAAAGTTAAGTTTTGAATTGGGAGGACATTTACCTTATTTAAATTCCATCAAAAGAGATTATGGCTTTGGTATGAAACTTTCTCATATATACACTTGTAAATTATCTTTAGAAGAAATAGGTTTTATAAAAAGATAACAATACTCATAATTCAAATTAATAAGAACTTATTATGACTTTAGGTTCAAATTCAGGCTTTTCTTATAACATCATTTACAAATCTCATAACTTTTCCTCGTAATAGTTACAAGTAGAGTATTAGAATGTTTTAGATTATTTGTAACATATTATGAAATTCTTTACTTGTAATTAAGCATTTCATTTCCTGCAAGCTAATTCTAAGAATGAATGAACTTTCTATAAAAAAAAATAAAAAAAAAGTTATCCAATTCTTCCAAGATTCCTTCAATAGCTTTGACAGAGTTTGTCACGTGTGAAAATGAGTTATTGACCATGCCAACAGAGAGAAACCGTGATAGATCGTCCTGAATGTAGTATGGGGATGGCGTAGATTGATCAGACTCCATCTCATTGTCTTGTTGTTTTGCCAACGCACAGACACAGGAAGGAAAGCCGCATCACAAGTATCAAATAAGTTTTTGAGCGCGTTAAAGAATATATTACACTCTGAAATGAAATGATAGTAGTTTTACAAAAAGATGATTTTTTATTTAATGCTTTAGAATTTTGAGTTATATATAAGTTTTTTTAAATAATATCTAATATAAAATCATAACTAAAGCTTATGTGCAAGTCGTCATCTTGGCAGTGGATTTGTACTAACAAAAAAGGGGGCTAATTTTTAGAAGTGGTGGTTCATAAGGCTAGAGCCCAAAGCTCCACCAATCCTAGGACAAGAGTCCTATTTTGATACTGGATCATGATTTTGTTGATGTAAAATTGGTTTTTGGTGTATTCCCTCCAGAAAGGATTAATGACTCATCATCAAAATTTAATGGTGGTACAACTAATTTCAATTCAGATTATTTGCTAGATTTTATCTCTTTACTCACGAACAAATATTTCTATGGAAAATATGTTTTTATAATTGAGATAAGATAAGGTTCTAAATCTTACAGTAAAATATAATAGCTGATGAGAGTGATTCAAAAAAGAAAATTAATTTCTCTATCTAATGTTTCTAAGTTTTAAGTTAGATTTGAGCTCCCCAATAATTTATAATAAAAGTCTATCCTTTTACTGCTTTTGGAGTGTCCTCAAACTTCTTCCTATTGTAAACCAGAAGCCCACTGCAGTCACATGGACCAACAATTGAAGAACACCACTCTAAATTTGGGAAAATATTTGACCCTGTTGTCAGAGGAGAGGAAGGGCAGAGTCTCCAGGCCATTTTGGCTCACTGACGGATGTATTCATTTTGATCCACTCCTTTGAGCAATTGGCGTGGTGCAGAGTTTGGTGCACCCACTGATCAGTCTCCTTTCGATCTTCCATCGTTGATGAGGGGAGCTTTTACCATAAAACTGTGGCTGAACACAGAGAAACTCGAAAGAGAAAGACATGCCTGTCCTGTTGGATAAGTACTGGCATTGCATATTAATGCAAGAACTAGCTTCCCTTCAAGTTTCCGAAAGGATTACATAAAGTTGGTTGACTTTATCATCACATTTATGGAACCAACTTGGTGCTGATCGAGAAATGCTGGGCAACCGAACACGAAAGAGGCACGAATCGGGACAACCTAGCTTTACTGGCTGCTCTACCTCCATGTCTATCATGTGTGGAACCTATCTCGACCAGTCGTGTTTGAGTGCACGACTTCTCTGCATGTATTTAATGCCAACGCTCGTTCTCAGTCACGGCCAATCAATCTGACCCAGCTTTCTATCAAACCCGCCGACCTGATGTTATCTAATTTAGTTGTTTAATCAAGAAAGGGAAAAGTTTCTTAAAATATTATTTTTAACTTGTATTTATTGTATATGGACAGAACGAAATAAAAGACGATTTCAACGTAGAATAGTCAACATTCCTATCCTCTTGGCTAAAGTAAGAAAAATTATACGAGGGAGAGCTTCTTTGTTTTAAAATGTAAAATCTTTACAAAGAAATGTTATTTTGAGTGAGATTTAGAGGCTTTCAGCTTCCATCTTTTCATAGTTGTTAAAAATTGTAATGCTGGGAATATCCTTTTGCTTTTGTACACTACTTTATATTAATGCAAACTTACATTCCAACCAAAAAAAAAAGCCAAAGTATTAAGGAATATTGACACGAGTTTCTATTGGACAAAAAGTTTTATATTGCTAAAAAAGCTATTAGACATTCTACTTACAAAATAATAGATTTTTTTATCTCTCAAGTCAACTTTTGAATTAAATAATAATTTTCTTAATAGTTTTACATTATCTAAATCTTATTTACAAATTTTCTTTAAAATACAATTTAACCAAGTTCAAAAGGGCACCTTCATATACAAAGCACCCAACCTAAAATAGTTTTCAAGAAGATACATTGCCTATGTTATGAAGCCTACTCACGACCTAAGTTGGTTGCAAGGGAAATGCTAAAAAAGATATGAGTTACCCCATATTACCTAAACTTACTTGAGAATCTACTTTACAATAAAAAATATATATACTGTTCATATGAATCATTCTAGAGTAGAAAATAGGCTTTGTAACAAAGAGTTTAAAGTTCAAGAAGCAACGCTCCATGCTTCATGGTTCAATTGTAATTACACATGTTAAAAAGTAATGTGAGTTTTTCCACATTACTTAAAATATTATTGGAGAATCTTCTTTAAAATAAAATACATACATTTTTATTACAAGTTATTTTTTACGAAAAAAAATATATTAAAGCAAAGGAGATGCCTAACATATAAGAAAGATTTTAGATTAAAAGATTAACAATATAGAAGACTCATTCACAAATTTGGATTTATATATTGGAATAACGATACAAATAACAGTTGTTCTTCAAGACCCTTTGACCATTTGTTCTCTAAAATATCTTCAAGAGTGCATGACAAATTAGAGAAGATTTCTGCACCCAAAACTTTAATAGGCAAAGTTGTAACCAATAACTAAAGCATAAGTTAGGTAGTCTGTATTTTGTCACATGCATAAATCAAAATAAAACAAAGAGCCACAAGTCATTCACACAGTTCGTCCAGGAAAACAAAACCAGATTTTGAAAGGAAGAAATATTCAATTCCATACGTCGGATGCGTGAAAACTTATTGCAAGGAGGCTGATTAAAGCAAACTGGGATTTATAGTTAAGTGACCAAGCTATTAAGTTTTAATTTTAAAGTCTTCAATTTGAATCCCCTAACCTTTTACTTGTTTTTTTTTAAAAAAAAAAAAAAAAGAAGATTGACCAAAACAACATTGGAATTTTCTATCATGAAAATTGCTTTGCTTAACAATTATTTATGTCCTAGGTACTACATTCAACTACATTCAAAAAAAAAAAAAACATTGAAAGTCGAAACATGAGCTCAAGTGGCAAGTAAGAAATGCTAAGGGAAGAAAGAAAAAGAAACTCTAAGGCATTGGTACGTGGAAAAAGACATTTGTGTGTTATGTTGGCATCTTTTGCATTTCTAGCTGCTCGCATAATGGCCTCTTAAACGATCTGTAGTCGACTTTTGCATATAAAGTGAGTTTTCAAAGATAGTATTCAAGTTTCAAATTCTAAGACATTTCTTCAATTGTGATCCTATTTTATTGAGAATTGTTCCTTTTATTCGGAGTAACAAAGTGTGCTAAACCTCATTTTGTATCATATATTGTTAATATATCAATGTATTGGGCTTTCTATATGTAGATGTATTGGGCTTTCTATATGTAGATGTATTCTCCTTCAACATTCTATCAAGGCTTAAGTCCTAAGTAAGACACTTTTGTGATGTATCATTTCAAGATATATATCTCTACGCTATAGATGAGAAGGCAGTTAACATGTAAAGGTATCTTACCTTCAGCATAGACTTGCCTATTGTGTTCCTTATATGTAGAGATTGCTAGAAATATGAATTTTTTTTACATATACCCACGCACTCTTGGAGTGCCAAACCTGAAACTAAAATATTATAGGCAACACTTATTTACCATTAAGTTAGACGTTTGCCAATAGAAATATGGATATTCCTTTCAGTATTTTGACGTTGACCAAAACAAAAGTCCTTTAAAATGATATTACACATAGAATAATATGTCAAAAAAACTAATATAAAGTATTTTTAAATATAATAATTTTTTATAAATGTCTTATTAACGCTTGTATTAACATTATAGGGATATTCTTATTCCATCCTTCGTTAAGTAAGCTGAAATGCTTAATGTGTGGGCTGAAATGACTAGGGAAAGAAGTGTGAGAAAGTTGCTTTTTTTAGCTCGCTTTTGGGCAGCCAAATTTGAACTTCTAATGGGATTCTCTAATATAATAATGGGCAAGAATTATCGAGGTAAGTAGGCTGGTTTAAAAGTGAAAATGACTCACGTTCGTTGCTGGTTTTCGAGGCAGAAAACATAGATCTTCCAGCAATCAAATCCAACGCTCAACCTACAAAAGGAACCCGCATTTCATCTCAAATCCCTAAGCTTCTTTGGTTTGCTTTTCTAAACTCTTTACCCTTTGTTGCAAGTTGATTTAAACTATGTTTTTCAGCAAAATCGCATACTGCCCTATTCGGTACTGTTCACACATGAAAGCTTATTTAAATGTATTAGCAGCTGGTTGTGATTGTTTAAGAGAAACTTAATTTTGATATTATATTAAAAGATTTGTTTACTCTCGTTGTAGGCAATGAGAATGCCTTCACATCTAAGGAGTACAATATTCTTCACTTAAAATCAATTTATAAGAGAGGAAAAGAACTCCATATGTAAGAAATGCAATAAGTGAATACATCATAATATAGAACACACATAAGAATTTTAACAATGCCCCTTTGCCTTAAGCACTAAAAAACACATCTCATGGGAATAGGGTCAATTTATAATGGGTGCCTTAATTCAAACTTAGGTTTTGACATTATGTTGGAAGGTTCATTTACTTTCTTAAGACTAACTTGTAATCAAGAAGAATATATTCATATATAATTAGTACAATAGACTACTATATTGGTAGATTTTAACATGCCTTCTTATCTCAACTATAGAGAAATACATTCCATATAGATGTAGCCTACAAAGAGAGCATATTGATATGTAAATGTCTCCTATATATGTGAATATGTTTCACTTTCTCACTAATTGATTTGAAGTAATAAAGTATATATTTAAACATAGTATTCAAGTTCAAATTCATAAAGATCATTATTTACATACAAAAGAATATATATATATATATATATATATATATATATATTACTCTTATAATATAGCTTGCAACTCATTTTAATTATTAATAGGCATGTTAAGAATGGTTTTAACGATATTACACATTACATAAATCTTGGTTTGAAGTAACAAGATATATATATCTTAACATAATATTTGAGTTCAAATTCATAAAGATCATTACTTACATACAAAAGAATATATATATTACTCTTATAATATAGCTTGCAACTCATTTTAATTGTTAATAGGCATGCTAAGAATGGTATCAACTATATTACACATTACATAAATCTAGTTTAAGTATTATTTTTAAAACAAAATATATGTTGTTTCCTAGGGTTAGTTAAAAGGAGAATTAACTTTTCTAATATAATAGTAAATTTCATACTCTAATGAAACACCTCCGTGCTTGTGAATAAGAATTTCCATAAGAAATATTTTTTTGGTCTGAAAGTAAGGAAGCATGTTGAAAATAATATGATAGAAATATTATATTATCCAGATTTTAGACTTTGCACTGACTTTCTGGCCAATCAAGCACCCCAAAGCTTAGCTTGGGGCGTGACCGTTGGAGGCATTTCTTCGGTACAAGCCCTAGCGGCAGCTCAGCCTTGGTCCTCTTCTGCTTCTAGGCCCAAAGCTCTCGGTGCTGAATCGTTTGGCAGTATTTCCATGGAGACGAGCGGAAGTAGCAGCGAGAGCCCACCGGAGCCGAAGAAAGGCAAATCGAAGACCCCTGGGAAACCTAAGCAAAGCGTTCTCAAGCAAAGTCTGTCTCTCTCGATCTCTCTCCTTTTGCCAGTGTGTGTGGATGTGGCGTACGCATCTGGAATGATTTGTTGTTTTTTATTTTGTTTGCAGAGTCTCCAGCTGAGTTCTTCGCAGAGAACAAGAATATTGCCGGGTTTGATAATGTAACTTTCTTTTTCTGTGTTTTGATAATGAATTTTCTCGCAAGGATTTTAATTAGCACAATTGGCATCCACTGGCCGCTTTTCTGATACTTTCTCGTTAATTCGGTTGGGAATTCATTAAACTTTTAGCTAAATGGAAGAACAGTATAAGATTGTAGTAATGGCAACGGCTTAAGTGTTCAGAGATTTGGACGAACTGAATGTGGGTGCTAGATGATTGTCCCTTTTCTTTCCTATTCGAGAATGTGGAATTTGAAGGGACACAGTTTTGTCCCTTTTCTTTTCTTTTTTTTTTTCTTTTTTTTTCCTTTTTTTTTCTTCTTTTTTTCTTTTTTTCTTTTTTTCTTTTTTTCTTTTTTTCTTTTTTTCTTTTTTTCTTTTTGTCCCCTGCAATTGTGCTTGGATACTTCGAAAGTTTCTCACGGTAATTTTGTGGATTTCAGCCTGGGAAATCCCTTTATACTACAGTTAGAGAACTTGTTGAGAACTCGCTTGATTCTGCAGAGTCCATATCCGAGCTTCCTGTGGTGGAAGTAACAATGTAAGTATGCTTGTTTATGAGCAGATGAGCTCCTGAAACCATATGAATTGTTAGTAATGTATATGCAATAATGGGGAGTGCATATATTATGTCAAGGAGAAATGATATCTGTAAGACGCATGACTTTCAATGGGCAGACAGCAGCACATAAGAATGAATCTATGTAATGTTTTTCAAATCGTTGTGGACATTGCAGTGAAGAGATAGGGAAAAGCAAGTTTAATTCTATGATCGGGCTTGTCGAACGTGAACGAGTTGATGAGGAAATATATGATGACTATGAGACAGCTAAGGCTCGAGAGGTGGGTATGATTCTAACATGATTCTTTTTTTTTTTTTTTTTTGTCTTTGCCTTTTGTTCTATTCCGTGAAAATAAGAAGGAAAATTTAAACGATTTGTTTCTGACTTTGTTCTTCTTTTTTGAGCTTATTAATTCATTATGTTGTCTTACATTTTCTGGCATGCAGAAACGATTAGCCAAGGAAGCACGAGCTCAAGAAATACAAGCAAAGAATGCTGCTCTGGGGAAGAAAGTCAAAGAGACTCCAGTGTCAAAGGGTACAAAGGGTCGAGGTGAGGCCTCATTTTACAAGGTGACATGCAAGGTGCGATCCACACTCCATCCTGATCTTCAACTACTTTACTATTTTGGATTAAATATTTTGATGCTTATATTGGTCTAATCTATGAACCAATTTCAAATTAGTCTATGAAGTTATGAAATTCTGTCTGTCAATGGTTTTAAATGTAGGATAATGGGAGAGGAATGCCACATGATGACATCCCAAATATGTTTGGACGAGGTTTCACTCTTATTTGCAAGCTCAAGTTTCCATTTTATACAGATTTGTCAGCAAATGGATTTTATTAGTTTTCTTAAGTAGACGAGTATATGATGCCTCTTCAGACTCTCTGAAGCTAGTTGCAACTACATTTTTAATGCAGTTCTGTCTGGCACAAAATATGGCCTAAGGCAAACACGGGGAAAATTTGGTCTTGGCGCAAAGATGGTAATAATATGACATTATCATTTCAATATGCATGTCCCTGCATCTTTTCTAGGTGTAATTGTTATAGGCTTACACCCAATACAAGTATTTAATTCCATGCAACCTGTCTGTTTTCCTCCCAAAATAATGGTCACAGTTTTCTGTTTTGCTCTAGTGAATAACTTTAGGATGCTCTAAATTGTCACGTGGAACTTGAAAAAACTGAATTGTATTTTTCCATAGAATTTAGGGTATGAATCGATCACCTTCATTTGGACCTTTATAAAAATGGAGTCATCATGAAATTCCCCTGCGTTCTATTATAATGGTGCCCCATTTCTCTATTGTTCTGATGAAGATGGAATTTTCTTCATAAAATGATACTGGAGGTGATTCACTATTTATAGGATATCCAAATGTGCTTGTAAGGACTGCAACCAAAGGACCTTCTTGTCTTCAGTGATCCTTAAACAGAATCTTATGTGTATAATCTAGTTTATATTTCCTGTCCATCTGATGATTAAAACACAGAATGCAACATATACTGAGATCATATTCACTTATGCAGGCATTGATTTGGTCTAAAATGAGTACAGGACTTCCTATAGAGATATTATCATCAATGAGGGGCCAAAATTATGTTTCGTTCTGCAGACTGGATATAGATATTCATAGGTATTACTTTATTATTGGTGCAGCAAAGCTTTATCAAAGTAAATATGTTTGTATTGTACAAATCCACTTGTGTATGATTTAAAATTTTTTACGCTTATCTAATGCTTTATGAATATTTCTGGAACTTATATATAGCAATATCCGTTACAGAATTCTGCTTTGGGTTTTGACTCTTGTTTATATTCATAAAGATGCTTAACTCATATATTCAGGAATATTCCTCACGTTCATGTACATGAAAAGCAAAAGTGCAAGGACCAGTGGCGTGGAGCTGAAATTCAAGTAGTCATTGAGGGAAATTGGACTACTTACCGGGTACGTGATTGGCCTATTCTGTGATGCAGCTCCAGAAATCCTGCCGCACTCTAACGTTTTGCTCTGCATTTTCATCGTGTTTGAATAATGAACATCGTGAACAAACCAACAGGGTACTTTTTTTGTTAACAAAAATTTATTCCATCTCAATGTGCAGTCCAAGATCTTGCACTATATGCGGCAAATGGCTGTCATAACTCCTTATGCCCAGTTCCTTTTTAAGTTTGTCTCAGATGTACCCGAGTATGTTGCTCTCTCTCCCTCTCTCACACCCAAACCCCCCCTCCCCCCCCCCCCCCCCCTCTCCCCCCACATCCACACACACACACACACACGTGTACAGAAAAAAAAAAAAAAAAAAAGAAAGAAAAGAAAACTCCCAAACAAAGCTCTCCCTCCTCTAACTGTCACAGATACATATAATTGTTCTCACCTATTTCTGTTTTGCTTCCCATGTTACTTCTGCATAGGAAGAATGTCACCATAAGCTTTGCCAGGAGAACGGATGTAATGCCTCCAATTCCTCTTGAGACCAAGCACCATCCCTCATCTGTTGATTTGCTATTAATCAAACGCCTGATTGCTGAAACTTCAAAGCAGAACCTTTTGCAGTTCATGCAGCATGAGTTTGTAAATATACCAAAGTCATATGCCGAGCGATTGATTGGTAAGAATTGGCAACTGAATCTTATCAGCCAAATGGTTAAGCAAGTTAGCATGTAATACCCGCTGTTGTAAGGTTATGGGGCTGTTTTATATTATTAATCATGCAAGTTATGAAAGATATTTCCTTTTACTGCTCTAATCAGTTAGAAACAAACCTTTTCAACATCCAGGTTAAAAAGATGTGGAAAGTTTCTCTTTGTATTGTCTTGAAGAAACTGATGGTTGCCTCAGTGGCAGAACTTGAAAAAGTGATTAAAGTAACCGTATTGGGTTAGAAGTGGGGAAAAACAATCAGTGAGCTGCACAAATACATACTATACCAGTACCCCACATTGCAAAAGGTTTTAAGATGATACAACACTAAGTGTGAGCCGGGTATCAAACAATAATTATTGTTTGCATTTATGATATACATTGCTGGTGAAACAAACAGATAATCTTCATTAGGCAATCACAAATAATTCTCTGTCTGTTACTTTTGCCATGAGATTCAAGTTCACCTTTCTTGTTATTGTTTGTGATAACTTTTGTGGGAGCACCTATTGGAATGTATTACCATATTGGCTGCGAAAAAAAGAAAAGAGATATATTGGATGGTGGAATAAAGATCAAGCCATCTGCTAAACACAATTGATGGTAGACGCTATGAATCAAACATTGGATGGGTCTATTATTGCCAGCTTCTGTTTAGACATGAAGATAAAATGTTATGGGCTCACTTTAGACATCTAATTTAGGAAATGCATCATCCTCCTAATAAATGTTTGATATGTTGGAGTAAAGATCTTGATCACCTTCTACTATTTAAGCTATCAAGAGCGGAACACACTTTCTAGTCTTTCTACCCAAGTACTACTTTACGGTAATCATTGACTTTTTGCACTCTGGGTCATCCAGAATCAGATGAAATACAGTATGGAGCTTCTCTTTTGTACAAGAAAACAATTATCTTCATTTTAAACATAAAAACCTTGCTGATAAGCCACTTTGCTGCCCCAGAATTTTTAAGTTGCTATTAGTTTCAAAAGAATCATAAACCAACTCTATACCCATTTCATCCAAACATACATGGCTTGCCCATACCCATTTCCAAAAAATGAAGGATTCTATTCAACAAATGGAGTGAAAATGTGTGGGATATTTCCCAAAATGTTCTTCTCAATTCTACACCTTCTGTGTCATATGTATGACTAGTTTGTTTACATAATTTTTCTTACCTCAAGTGTAGGGATGTTGTCATTTAGCTTTTGGTTGCCTGCATCCCCCTGACCCCAAGAGAAGAAAGAAAAAAGGAAAAGAAGATATCCTGCACAGTGTGTTGTAGTGATAAATCTTGCTGTATTCAAGTTTGTATGAGAGCTTTTCTGTCAGTAGGCTCCTCCTGGGCTTGTTAGACTGAAAATTTTTGTTGAAATGGATTGCTTAAACTGTCGAAATGTTGCTTAAATCTGAATAGCAATTCCATCCAATTCTAATGAATTTGAACTCTTTATGTTTGATGTTATTGTTGCTTACTTCTTAGAATACTGAAACTGATTCTTGGAGTAACTGATGCTCGGTCGACTCCTTTTCAGGAGAACTGGGCCCAGACTTTAGCCCAAAGATGGCTGTCAAGTCTCTAACATCTCAACAAATAGTTCGCATCCATCAGTTGTTTCGTCAAGCTAAGTTTGATGACCCTAGTGGTGAGGTAAGCCATTGTACTGTGGTCCTAACTTATTCTAGTTGTTTGATTTCAACATCATTTTCTTTTTCCGTTGTTTGTAGTGCTTGTGACATATCCTTCTTATCCATTGTCCCTTATATTCTATAGTTTAGTTTAGGCAATTGCTTAGAATCTTTTTTCAGTGTCTTAGCCCTGCAGGAGAATATAATCTTCGTCTTGGAATTATAAAGGAGCTGCATCCAGACATTGTTGCAACTTATTCAGGCAGGTTGTATTTGATTGTTTTGTAGATCTGCTCCCTTTTTCGTTCTTCTATCAAACTGAATTGTACTAGTATACTAACACAATTATTTTGTGTTTGAAGTAGAATATATGTTCTATGTTATTAGGGTTTGATTGTTCGTCTGCTAATATCTTTTATACTTTATTTTTACATTTTCATAATTCTAAATGCAGTGCTCAAGTATTTGAAGGCCACCCCTTCGTTGTTGAAGCTGGTGTCAGCGTGGGAGGAAAAGATGTAAAGCAAGTGCGTGAGATATGATATTGTTCTTTGTTGGGTTGCTTTCTTAAAGTACCCTAAATGAAATAACTAAGTAAATAAAACAATTGATTAGTTTTGATGTAAAATGAGGCAGTGCATAATACAATTCTCTAAGCCTTTTTTTCTTCTATTTGACTGTAAAAGACTGTTTGGTACAAGTTCCAAGCATAGGAGTTTTGCCCTTTGATAAGGTCCTCTTTGTGGTATAGCATACACCCTGCAATTGAACGTGTGTGAGAACAGTCTGTAGTTTTTGTCTACGCATCTTTCTTAATTCAAGTTGATATCGTGTTAACTAGTATGTAGAGAAGGTCCTTATGCTAATTCATTTGGTTACAGTCCTTTTCTATTAACCCATACTGAACTTATTGAGAAATGTGTATGATCCTAGTAAGAATTGCAGACCCTTGGAGAGCTATTATCAGGGGTACTGTGACATTATGACTAGTTAATCTGCTGTTAGCAGTGGACAATATGAGTGGCAGCAGGAGCAATGAAAAGTATAAGAATTTAACGTTAAGATTAACACATTTATTGAACAAAACCACCGGATGTAGCTGACTAAAAATTTTGAGGTAGATCCCATATCTAACAATTTTCTTAAGCATGGTATGTTGCTTTACCATTAATTAGGTACAGCGAAAAGCTAGTCAGATGGTAATACTCTTTAATGTGTAGGCATTCTATCCATTACTCACATTTATGAATCTTATAACGCAAGTTTTAATTGCAGGGTTTGAACATATTCCGATTTGCAAATCGCATACCACTTCTTTTTGAGCAAGGTGCTGATGTGGTCACCAGGACTGCCCTTAAGAGAATCAAGTAAGATGTACACAGCAGTTGAATAACCTTTGGCTTTTGTTTTGGGCCCCAGGTGCGGTGGGTAGGGGTGGGGGTGGGGTTTCTGTATTTGTTTAGCTGAATCTCACTGAAATATCTTTTTCAGTTGGAGTAGTTACAAGATTAACCATACACAAGATAAAATCGGTGTTTTCATCAGCATCGTGAGCACAAAAATTCCCTTTAAAGGCACTGGGAAAGAGTATATTGGTGATGACATAAGTGAAATAGCTACTGCTGTCAAGGTGGGGAGTTTTCAGCTTTCATATATCTCTGTCGAAAAAAGAAGATTAATTTAACTAACAGCAGTGTTTTTCCAGTCTGCTATTCAGCAATGTTGCATTCAGCTGAAATCCAAAATAGTGAAGAAAATGCAAGCACGGGAGCAGCAGGAGAGAAAACGAAATTTAAACAAGTAAACCCCTATCAATGAGTCTACTAAATGATGTCATTCTTCCTGCTTGCATGAACTGAGTCAAATTTCTAATCGTTGGCAGGTATGTTGCTGATGCTACTGGTGCTATTTATATTCTCCTTAAAAACATGACAGCGGCTCAGGAAACAAAGAGGAGACGTTATGACAATGAGGATTCAGAAATACTAAGGAAAGTAGCTGCTCGATCGATTACAAAAGAAACATTGATGGAAAAGCTTGCTCAACATGTTGAGCAGGTGAGCTCTCAACCCATTTGGTGCCTAAACTTTTTATGAACTCGTACTTGTTAGTTATAGAGTCAAGGTTATTGGTAAGAGCAAAATGGTAATTTTGTTCGTTACAATTTCTCCGAAGTACTTAAAAGCTCCGACCTGTTTGTTCTCAACTGCATAAATCATCGTTTTCTTTTGTAATTGTCTCATGCGTGTAAACAGTAATAACCTGTATGTCCAAAAACACAAATTGCACTCTGGAGTAAGCTTTTCACTTATAATTGCAGGTGGACTATGAGATGGCATTGGAGTATGCTGCACAGAGTGGAGTGAGCGAAGAACCGAGAGAATCTATATACATACAGCCACTGGAAGCAGAAAACAAGTTCATTGATTTACGTAGTCCCATCTTTGTTTTTAGACTCTTTCCACAGTAGCTTTAGGGTATTCTTTGAAGCATTCTTTATAATAATGCTTTGAGGCTGGCTAGAGAAAATTCAAAATAGTTTCCATACGGCTCACTTTCATGTCGATTTATTCTTGTATCAAGTTACTGAATAAAGAAAGAATAGAATGACTGTGAAGGTTATATCCGTTTCAGCTCTTGATTGAATTGGTCAGAAGCCTCTTGGAGAAGCTAGTAGCATTCTTAACAACTTATTCAAGAGGGTTTCTTCTGTGGATTCTAAATTGCTTTTGAGTATAGAAGTGATTTTAATGCTTTATTCACTTCCAATGATCATACATCCTTCTCTAGTTTAGTTTATAAGATGGAAAAGCAAAAAAATATTGCTCGCCATTTTCATTATCGTTGTTAAATAGTGTTCTCTTATGTTATTAATATTTTGATACAATATTATTTTTATAAGTTTAGACATTTTCTATCTCTGAATAATCAGTTGAAAAAGAAAAGTATGTTTTTCTAAGATATTATTAGAGCATAAGTTAAAGTGTAACATTATAGATAACATGTTTGTGATTTTGTCCTATAACTTATAGATTAGTGTTAATTAGCCAGGAGTCCAGTAGAATTATAGGTAGTACCTAACTCTCAAGTCATGTGTTTGAGACATCCTCACCAACCCCTAATTTAATTTGACCGAAAAAAATAAAAAAAATTAAAAATTAATTTATCATCAAGTTTCAAAAATATATTAATTAACAATTATTTCCTATTATTAATATTTTTATTTGATATTCTCTTTCTAACTGCTGTTATAAAAGCAGTTTGAAAGCTAAGACACGAAGCCTCGCTAGGAGTAGGTTCTCAGGGATGGACACGGCCGAAGGCACCCACCATTCCTTTCTTGTCTCATGGTTCTGAAATTTTGACCGTTATAATGAGACGTTGTTACTCCACCTTCAAGAGGCCCTTCAATGCGAATACTAAACCCTTGTCTCTTCTTGATTCATGCAAATCAATGGAAGAGGCGAAGCAGGTGCATGCCCAACTGATCATCACAGGCCTCGTCCTACATCCTGTTCCAGCGAATAAGCTTCTCGAAACGCTTGCACTCTCGAGCTTTGCATCTCTTCGTTATGCCCACAATATGTTTGATCAAATTCCTTGTCCCGATGTGTTCCTATATAATACACTGATCAAAGCTTATTCACTTTCATCCACTTCTTCTCGTAGTTCCCTTGTTATATTTCGGTCAGTCATCAGGGGGTTGAGGCTCTTGCCCAATCGGTATACTTTCGTGTTTGTGTTTAAAGCTTGTGGTAATGGGTTGGGCGTACTGGAGGGCGAGCAAGTTCGCGTGCACGCGATAAAATTTGGGCTGGAGAGCAATATGTTTGTTACTAATGCACTGATTGGCATGTACGTCAGCTGGGGGTTGGTTGAGGAGGCTAGGAGAGTGTTTGATTGGGGCGTGAATCGGGATAGGTATTCATGGAATACAATGGTTGGAGGATATGTGGGGGCAGGTGATCTGGATCGAGCCATGGAGTTTTTTGATTTAATGCCTGAGCGTGATGTTGTATCATGGAGTACCGTCATAGCTGGTTACATTCAGGTAATTCTGCCTCTAAAAATATGAATACGATGTTTGTGTATACTTAAATTGGTTTTTTGACTTTTCAATCTCCAGTCAAGAATGTTGTGGTATGGCACTGTTTCCCTTTCATTTTTGAAACAGTATAATGATCATTGTTATCGCATTAGTTTCAAATTAGCATCGCACCACTGTTTGAGATAGACAATACAGAGGAATCATTTCAAAAGGTGCTGTTTTTCACTTTGACATAGCATTTTCTGGTGTATGGATTTAATGAGAAAAGGATTTTTTTTAATGTTTAGGTGGGTTGTTTCATGAAGGCCTTAGACCTCTTCCATAAGATGCTGGAAGTAGGTCCCAAACCAAATGAGTTTACCATGGTAAGTGCTCTTACTGCATGTGCAAATCTGGTGGCATTGGATCAAGGAAGATGGATCCATGTTTACATTGATAAGGGCGACATCAAAATGAATGAGCGATTATTAGCTAGCCTCATAGACATGTATGCAAAGTGTGGACAGGTAGAATTTGCATGGAAGGTTTTCAGCAATGAACATAGTCTAAGGAGGAAGGTTTGGCCTTGGAATGCCATGATTGGTGGTTTTGCAATGCACGGAAAATCCCAGGAAGCTATGGATGTTTTTGGGCAAATGAAGACTGAAAAGGTTTCTCCCAACAAAGTCACTTTTGTTGCCTTATTAAATGCTTGCAGCCATGGCAATATGGTAAGTGAGGGAAGAGGTTATTTTGAGTCCATGGCAACTTGTTATGGAATTGAGCCGCAGATAGAGCATTATGGGTGTATGGTAGATCTACTGGGCCGTGCTGGACTCTTGAAAGAAGCTGAAGAAATCATATCTAGCATGCCTATGGCTCCGGATGCTGCTATCTGGGGAGCATTACTTGGTGCTTCTAGAATTCATAAGGATATGAAAAGGGCTGAGCAAGTGGGAAAAATAGTAAAAGAACTGGATCCCAACCATATTGGCTGTCATGTTCTATTGGCTAATATTTATTCTGCTTCTGGGAGATGGAGTGAAGCAAAGATAGTAAGAGAGAAAATCGAATTTAATGGAAGGAAGAAAATCCCAGGTTGCAGCTCCATTGAATTGAATGGTGTGTTCCATCAATTCCTGGTTGGAGATAGATCACATCCCCATACAAAGCAGCTCTACCTGTTCTTGGATGAGATGACACTTAAGCTGAAAAATGCTGGGTATTCTCCAGAAGTCAGGGAAGTTCTGCTTGACATTGATGACGAGGAAGACAAAGAGACGGCCCTTTCAATGCACAGTGAGAAGTTAGCCATTGCTTTTGGTTTGATGAACACAGCACCTGGAACGCCAATTCGAATTGTGAAGAACTTAAGAGTTTGTGGGGATTGCCATACAGCAACAAAGTTCATCTCCAAGGTTTATGATCGAGAGATTATTGTGAGAGACCGGATTAGGTTTCATCATTTCAAAAATGGAACCTGTTCTTGTAAAGATCATTGGTAGAGATGAAGACTGCTTTGTGATGGATTGAAGCTTATCTTGAGTTGCAAGTTTTCCTTCTTTCCTGCCAAATCTACTAGGATGTGGCTTCTCTGCATCACATTCTTTTGAGCTACTTTTCTGAAGAAAAGGTGCACAGTATGAACTGGTAACAGAGCAGTGCTTTCCTTGTGACAGAGGCAGTACCATTTTGCGGAGTGAGTTGACAACAAAGGGCTACATGTTCAATGTCATGTGGTGATCTATAGGCTATTAACGTGAGAGGAGACCAGGCCTGCTTTCATTTGCTTTGATGGCTCTCTTGGCGCATGAAAGACACAGCATCAACCAAATGAAACAAGATTTTCTAAAGACAAGTTTTGCTTAAGGGGTATGAGACGAATCAAAGCCAATAGACAGCTAAAAAAAGAAAGATATATGACTACATCACAGCATCCGGATATTTCAATAGAAGTTCCCTGGAATCAAATCAAGACATAATATAAGGAGAATCAGCTGCTTCAGAAGCCAGCAGATAGAAAATATTTTGGAGCCATTGTAAGGGATCACCCTCGTCTGATCACATCTGCCAATAGGGGTCAGTTGTGTGGTTGATTACATCCCAGTTCCTCATCATGGATACTATCCTGAAAATATGGGATAACAGAACAAACATTATGAAAAAATGAAAAATCAATCTTGTTGCTTACATAATTGTAAAATAAGTTTAGGTTGTCTTAATTTCATGTCAATAGGTCACTATGGTTTGCTTTTATGGAATAATTATCCTCAATGTATTCAATGAAAGTTAATGTCACTTGATTATTTGACATATCAATACTTCTGGTAAATTGACGTTATAATCTAAAGATGATCATTATTTCCTATTAGGGGAATCACTCATCATCTGGTGGAGTTAAAAATTACAGTAGATTTGCAATTAAGCTAGATTATTATAATTTATCATTGGTGTTAATGTATCTAATCAGAAATAAAAGATGGTCTCCTTAAGAAGAAAAGGTTGGTTATTGTTTATGTACAGAAGCAAACCACATAGGCTTATTCTATACGATTTTATAAAGATACAAACCATAAGAATTAATTTCCGACATTTTTCTGTCGTGCAATTTTTTGCATGTTCTTGCAATTACATTAAGAATTCCTCACAACCCAGCATGTATGCTCAAGAGCACCTCAAAGCTTAAGCTAAAGAGGTTGCTGTGCTGTTCCTAAAGATATTTAGAGAGAAAAATGCTACCGCATATAATGAGAATACCACACTAAAAGACAATGTAAAACTCATAATTTTTTTACTATCTTCAAGGTTTCATACCTAATCACGCGGTTCGATTCTTCAAAATTAATTTTAGAGGACATTGAGCTTATATTAATGACAATTGGATGAACCTTAATGTTTCGAATGATTAAATAAAATCATTAAACCTAACATGTGTCGGCGGTGTGACTTTTTGTGTGGCCTGCAGCCGATGATGAACAGGCGTAGAGCCAGAGAACTGGTAATTATATTGACAAAGTCATAGGCTCGATGTTAACTAGGTAACTTCTTATCACTGTCAAAAGCTAATGTTTGGCAGGCTTGGTTTAAGCCATCGAAAACTTGTCAAACACACCAAAAGTTAAGCTAAAAGTGTCAAGAAGCTGGCCGATGACGAACATGAAGAAGATGCCTACATGGCATTTTCATGCATATTGGATCCTCAATTTTTACCGGCGATTTAATTTGTGGCCTTTGCAACATAGCAGAATTGATGGCCTAGGAAAGATGGTGACTGACGAGTTGTACTTAACAAATGGAAAGACTTCTGGTCTTTGATATTCATTGTTTAAGCTACTAAAGACTTTTAAAAGTCTGAATTTTGCAAGTTGTCTTTCAACGTGGAAAGTTTCTCCAGGAAGCCGATTTAAATCATCCCCATTTTCAAATAGAGAGTTGTTGATGAATATTTCTCAAGTCATGTCTCTCTCTCTCTCTCTCTCTCTCTCTCTCTCTCTCTCTCTTGATGTGTATACATGAGATGGTGCTTTCATTGCTCATCTAGACTGTTTCAAGCCATCAATTGATGACTCGGTATGCTACTGCATTCAGACTCCTCTGTGAAAGCTTCAAAACTAAATTATTGCTGGGGTACAGGTTGGAAGCTTCATATATTGTTAAACAAATGCACTACTCATTCGGCAGATGGGTATATAAATTGTGAGCCTCCCCTTCATGATCATTCACAACTAGTCTGAATCTTGGAGACAACTAACTGAGGAAGTCTGCAGTGTTCCTCCAAAATGGCCAATCCTTGGCCTCACCTAGCTTATGCGGTGGCAGTACTCTTACTAGCCACCAATGTAGCGGCCGATTATGAGCCATACATTTATGCATCTCCACCTCCACCCCCATACATGTACAAGTCACCTCCACCACCGTCACCATCTCCTTCTCCTCCTTATGTTTACAAATCACCACCTCCTCCATCTCCATCACCACCACCTCCCTATGTTTACAAATCACCACCTCCCTATGTTTATAAGTCACCACCACCACCATCACCATCTCCTCCTCCTCCTTATGTTTACAAATCACCACCTCCTCCATCTCCATCACCACCACCTCCCTATGTTTACAAATCACCACCTCCCCCATCACCATCACCACCACCTCCCTATGTTTACAAATCACCACCTCCCCCATCCCCATCACCACCTCCTCCCTATGTTTATAAGTCACCACCACTGCCATCTCCCTCACCACCTCCTCCATATGTTTACAAGTCACCTCCTCCTCCATCTCCATCTCCCCCTCCTCCATATGTTTACAAGTCACCACCACCCTCATCTCCATCACCACCTCCTCCCTATGTTTACAAGTCACCACCACCCTCATCTCCATCACCACCTCCTCCCTATGTTTATAAGTCACCACCACCACCATCACCATCTCCTCCTCCTCCTTATGTTTACAAATCACCACCTCCCCCATCTCCATCACCACCTCCTCCTTATGAATACAAGTCACCACCACCCCCATCTCCATCCCCTCCTCCTCCATATGTTTACAAGTCACCACCACCCCCATCTCCATCACCACCTCCTCCATATGTCTACAAGTCACCACCTCTTCCATCTCCATCACCTCCTCCTCCTTATATTTACAAGTCTCCTCCACCCTCATCTCCATCACCACCTCCTTATTACTTGTACACTTCACCTCCTCCTCCAATTCATTACTAAACCAATCTCTATGTTTATCACATTACGTAAGTACATTACATGAAGCTCTTTTCTTCAATTCTTTCTTTGTTCTTATTTTTCTGTGCTTTACTTTACCAATCAATATGGTATCCTGATTTGAAATGTTTTTATTTTGCAGTTAATAGGTTGATAAACGGAATAAATGATTGTAAACTATCAGATATCGTCAATCGATATCAGTCAAAACAGTCTGCTATGAGGGATGGCCATAACAAACTGAAGGGATTGATTCTTTGCAGCGCTTTTGCGAAATAAGAGTTATTTGCTCGAGTTGATATATAGGTTCCCTTTCACTGAATTGGATGCTTCTTGTTCATTCATGCACGTTTATGTGCCCAAGTTGTCTTTTATTTTCTTTAATTGCCCCATGTTTGTCTATTCCATTTATGGTTAAGTTATTGATTCTTTGTCTCTCTGTCTCTGTCTCCCTCCCTCTTGCTCTCGATATTTTTTGTAGCGTTATAATCCGAAAATCACCTGCAACTGAGCAATTCAAAAAGACCATCTATCCTCTTGAACTACATACTATATTCACCCATTAACAAATAATCAGATGGCCCATGTGATGGTTATCGGATTATTATTGATCGGAAACACACATGGCAGGTCTGTTCTGCCGGTGACAGAAAATTTGGGAAGACTTTACATCGTTTTCATCGAACTATAAACCTACCTAACTTTCCATAGTGATCTAATGAAAAGGAAATAAGAATCCGTTGACTTATACAATTATGAAATGTTTTAAAGACTCTCATTTTGATGAACAAAGTATAACTACTTGTCAATCATCGAAACGAATATCAGAGCATTCCTGACTCTATAGATTAATCAATTCATTTTGTTTTTAAACCATGCTTGAAGGCTCACCAAACGCCAACTCTCATCGTCCTGAACATTTCTGATATAATGCAGCGATTGGCAGTACAATAATTGAAGTTGACCAGCCAAAGTTTGAGACCGGATTATAATTTTTGTCATAGCAAGAGACCTTTCGCCATCTTTGTCGCAGTGCCATATAATATTCCTTTAAACTGTATGATCTTTGCGTTATCTTACGTTTTCGAGGCAACTTTAAGTCTGCAGGAGGACCTTTTTTGGCTAACAGAGTTTCATGCATACTAAGAGCAAAGTGATCGAATTACTGTCCGTCAGTCCAGCACAAGTATACCAATTGATCCTTCTCGTACCATTAAATATCTGAATCATGCCATAGAGGAAAATCATCCCAAATGGAGCTTCACCTACTTGCTTATTTTATGTTGTCTTCTTTGCTATGTTCATTAAGCAACGGCAAGACCTTCACCAGTTAAGCCTCAAATAATCTTTCAAAATTCGAACTAAACTCCAATATTAATCTGAGTGATTTCGTTATAAGATGGGTTATCTTCTATTTTAATGAAGGCCACATAATGTTTGACCTATAATACAGTGAATGACAATGAAATAATAAAGCATAAAAATTATATTAAACCACCTTTGAACTTATCCAACAGCAATGGGAGCGACCAGTACAAGCAACCAAACTCTCTCCAATGCAGATTAATTCATGCATATATTACGACAAGGGATAAGCGGGTTGATGGTTTAAAATATAATGTCAGCATTTCAGTAATGTGCTAAAATCCGATCCTTTTTGGACAACAACGACGTCTGAACAATCTTCACCAAAACCATGTTTGCATGTAACTACCTCCTTCATCACCTTAACCATATTCACTCAATAGCTATGGAATTAAAATTAGGTCTCATGTTGCTTGTAAGTATGGGATTTGAAAAACTCTATGCATGATGTGTGTCATTCAGTAAGTTGTCATAATGACCAAAGACAAAGTCCCTAGAAAGAAACTTATTGTTGACTCCTAATTGTTTGATACTCCTAAATAATGATAATTATTGTCGTTGAAGACATAGGGATTAGTTTTATCCCAAACCTCAAACATTCTTGGCATTTTTTATGATTGTTGTGTATGCGTGCAAGTTTGCTGCACAATGTGTCAGTCTCTCAACACCTCCTTTTGCCAAGTCCTTTTAGCTTCATGGAGAAAAGAAGAGCCACATGTAAACTTTTGTTTTAATAGAATAAAGGAATTAGAATGAATTTGGGATTAAAAAGCAAGTAATATAGTATATATTCCAATGTATAAGGACTACGGATCTTCTAGTCTTCCTTATATGTAGATTGAAGAATATTTTGTCAAAGCCTGATCATATGGCTGGTTCAACACATTTGTCTCACATCAGAAAAATGACCAAATGATTGAAGCCTAAAAAGTATATGAGTAATTCCAGTTTTTAAGTTGGCCTTTTGGGAAAAGAGGCTCAATGTGGTAGAGCTAACCCAATGTACCAATGCAAAGTAGGTTATGGTGTGGGCTTATAGCAAAGATGTTATGGGTTCAATTAAAACAATGTATCACGACCTAGTTGTGTAACATATTCAATATACTTATTTCACATCAAGAAGACAACCAGACAACAAGGGCCTTAAAATAATTGGAGATCAAACCTACGATATGCTTTAATACTTTACTACAATTAGATCAAATACTTAAATCATTTGTTAGAGCACGTACTCCACTACTTAACAACAAATAAATGGTTCCTAAAAGCTCTTGTCCACCCACTGAAGCCCACCACTCATGCAGCATACAGCAGCATCACCAAAAAGCCCCCTAATATATTAAAACCATATGCAAAATGGGTAGCATTTGAATTAAAAGCTAAGAGTGGCAAATCAAACCATGCATTCACTAAGAGCCAAATTCACTAAATCATAGAGAGAAGAGCTTCAAATAAGACCTATAAACCTATTACTTTTAAGTGATTATCAATCGAAAGATAAGACATAGCATTAATTAATCTGATTATTAATTAAGAAAACAAGAAGTTATCAAATAATATTCTTAGGTGCAGGTCGGATTCATTGGATTTCCTTCTTCCCAAAACATTTGTCGTCAAACATATATCAATTCTTCATTTTGTGTGTGTATATATGTACATGTGTGTAAAGTCATCCAATATTTTTTACAAGTTAAAAAGCACTTAACTCAATTTGTGTGCTACTTGGTCCTAAGTTGGATACTAAAAATGCATTAAAATCTTTTTACAGAAAAAAAAAAATACAGTTCCTCTATTTTATTATTAACAAAACAATAAGCAAAAACCATCTGTCTCCATACTCTTTAACCATTCTTATTGATTCCCTGTATTGCTCCCAAAACAAGTGAATAGAGGAAGGAAAACAACGAAGAAAAGGGAACCATCTTGGTACTTGAGGAAAGTGCGGGGAGGTTGAAGAACCCAATTGTAGGAACATCAGAAATGGAAAAGGAGGTCCCCCAGATAGCCATACTTGGAGCTGGGATCTTCGTGACGACTCAGTACATTCCTAGGCTCGCCGAGATCTCCAAGCTCTTCACACTCAAAGCCATTTGGAGCCGCACTGAGGTGCTTACAATTTCTTGTTCTTTGTTTTTCTTATCGTGATTTCCTTTTTCGGGAATGATATGACTGATACCAAATTAACTTTTCACGAAAAGATCTAGCGTGTATAAGGGAACTGCCATCAGATGCAAAGCTGAAGTCTTTGGATCCAATTTAATGTCCAGTTTGGTGTTGAAAGGTTCAATTAAGAAGTACATTGTAGCTCAAGCTTATTTCTTTTATTTTCATTTGAAAAGAAAAACGAAATTCACGGTCTGTTTCAACGGTAAGTTTACTCGACAAATTATTTCTGGGGTTTCTTTTTCCATCTTCAACTCTTAAACATACCAGCTTGTCCAACGCTGTGAACTTGTTTCAGTGAAAAGCAAATAATTATAATAGCAACGCCTAAAAATGGTGATGCTGAGGATGATAAGAACAGTATTAATAATCTCATTTTGATGGAAAGTTATTGTTTTAGTTCTGGATTTCCTTTTTTCTCTTAAGAAAAGATCAATTCGGAATAATAAAGGCAATCTGTCTCTAATTTGTGTGAGTGTAAGATTTTTTGGTAGATTTATTTCTTTTTTTTTTCTTCTTAAGAAACAAATATACCTTGGCGAAGAACAATTTAGTAGTGGGATATCTTCGATGTCTGTCTTTCTTTTTCCTTTTTGTTTTTGGAATCTCTGGAACCGAGTTGGGGAGAAAGAAGATTATTGGCTGCTTCGTGTTTTCATTTCTTCAGGAATCGGCAAGAGGTGCCGTTGAGATAGCAGAAAATCATTTCCCAGGAGTGGTGGCTAAGTGGGGTGATGAGGGTCTTGATGAGATCATCCATGACAACTCAATAATTGGGGTTGCAGTGGTTTTGGCCGGACAAGTTCAGGTATCTTTTTCCCTTCAGTTGATTTCTCTTTACTTTTGGCTTTTATTTGGGAGCTGAAATGATTTAAAACTGCACACTTCGTATTTCAAGTGAATTTTTAGAAATTCTGGGGATGTTGGTTCACTCTTAAAATTAAATCCTGTGTTGTTTTCGGTTTTGCAATCAATTGTTGACATGTTAATCCGAGAGAAGAAATAGTTCTAAAGCATTGCTTTCTACTGCTGAAGCATTTTCTAGTAGATGTAAGAGAATTCTTTGTTTCTTTTATTTCTTAACTATTGCTTTAATAGCCATTTTCCTTTGTCTTTCGAATTGTTAAAGGAAATCTCAAAATGATCTTTCCTTATGAGAGTAAACACTGCTTAACAGTCTATGGAAAGTATTTAGAAATAATGGGAATAGGAAGCATAGTAAGCTGACTTCATAAAGATCAGTAAAACAAGTATATAGGCACTGATATTCAAAGTGTTTAATCTAATTCCTTTACAGAAAATTTCAATAAACCGCTTTACATGTCCTTTTCTGATTTCTGTACTCTCCAAGCTGTCTTACGTGTGAGGCAATTCATTCAGGTTGATATTTCACTGAGGCTGCTAGAGGCAGGGAAGCATGTCCTCCAAGGTAATTTCTGATTCAAAATAACCATAAACTGACGGCAGGCAAGCTGAATCTATCGTAGGAAGAGAAAGTGTACTTATTGTTCTGTACAATGTACTAAAATTTTTCCTTTGGACATGCCACATGTTTTGCTTGGCCAATCTGCTGATCTGAAGAGAAACCAGCTGCAGCTTGTAAGTATGATACATTTTCAATCAATTCAAACATTATCATATGGGTCTATAACTGATTAAGTATATTTGTTTGGGGTAAATCTGTTTGCATTTAACCAAATCTTTGCTGGAGCTAATAAGTATTAGGAGAATAGTCGTTTGGTAATGTTATCCATGTGCTTTCTCTGTTACTCAAATTCTCTTTAGAAAGTTTAATCTGTCCCCTTGAAAACTTATATAGTTGCTACAATTAAACTCATTAATAAGTGCAAGAAATAACAAGCTTAAACTTATGGAAAGCTCTATGGGTGTATCAGAGCCACATTGATGAGGATGGTATTGCATAGAAAGATTAGGTCATTCTTGTTAATGGAATGAACTGCACGGACTTCAGAAAATTTCTCTGTCAAGGAACACTGACATGAAGCTAGGAGTATGATATCTCTGATCTTTTTTTACTTGCTCTGAGTTACATCAATTCAAACACTTTCTTTTCTTCCTTTCCAAAATTCTGAAGTGTTGAAGAAAAATGATTAATTCTCCAAAGTTTCTGGGCCTTTTCTCTCCAAATTTGATTTGTGACACTGGCAGAGATTGTTAATTAATTTAGGCATCATGACCTGATTTTGGATTTTTGTTGAGAGTGTCAATGTACCCAAAGTTTTGCATCACAGGATGGGGGTAACTGAAGACGAATCATCCTTGTTAAGGCAACAGCTAATATGTGGATACTGCCTACTTGTGACAATTATCAGTCTAGATTATCTAGTCAGCGAATCATCCTTGTTAAGATCTTATTTGACTCTTGATGTCTTTTTGTGGTGATGTACGAGAGCTTATTACCACTTTGGAATTTCAAAACTTTCTGGCCCTTTCTTTGATTTCTTTGACATTTTGGAACTTGATTGGCGCCCAATCAAGCCATGTTTTCTATGAATTACTTTCCTACACTTGCGTTTGTGTGTTTCAGTAATTACGTTAGCATCTGTTTGTATGAAAAACTTGAAATTTCTGGTCTTCTCTCTTTTGATCGATGTCATGTGGAGGCAGTTAAATCATTATCAACGGAATTAGACATCAAAGAAGTGTTTGGGAAACTTAATTCTTAAGAATTTAATGTTGCAGCTGTTAAAGAGCTGGAAACTGCACTCTCTCGCTACAAATCTATTACTGCAAATATCCCTGGGCAGCCTATTTGGGCTGTGGCAGAAAACTATCGATTTGAACCTGCTTTTCTTGAGGTACTTGTTTGTGTCATTTTAGAAAAGGTTCTTGTTGCTCTGGCTTGCCAGACACTGATTGTTGCCTCCACAGTGCAAGAAACTAATGGCTGACATTGGAGACATGATGAGTGTCCAAGTTATTGTTGAAGGATCAATGAATAGTTCAAATCCATACTTCACTAGCTCTTGGAGGCGGAACTTTGCTGTATGTGTTTCATTACACACCTGAATAGCAAACAGTACTTTTTCTTATTCATATCATTGTAGCAATTGCCACCATAAGTGTGCTTTTATATCACCTTTAGTACTAAATAGAACTTATAGAATGAGGTTCATGACCATACACTGAATTTTGAGATCAAAAAATTCTCAGGTGTCTACACAATATGCTACAACGTTAAGTAGCAAGAAGACTCCATTCTTCTCATCCTTGATTGTTGACTGGCCAACATGATCATGCTTGAACAGTCTCCTGCTTTATTATAACTAGTTTGTTTCTTATGGCAGGGGGGTTTCATTCTGGATATGGGGGTTCATTTCATTGCAGGACTGCGGATGGTAATCTCAGACTTTCTAAATGATTGAAACAGCTGACCTCATTTTTGTTTGTAGGAAACATCGTTAAAACAGTAATCTGCATCTGTGCTGAAGCATTGTAGCATCAACTTAAAAAATGCCTTATTTCCATAGATTTTTTTCATCTTCTGGAACACTTTTCGAGAAATATGGTGATTACAATATGATTTTCCTCTTTCATCTGAACAGCTTGCTGGCAGTGAGGTAGTTTCGGTGTCGGCCATGACTTCTCACGTGGATGCAACCTTACCCCCACCAGATAACATATCCTCTCTCTTGTAAGTATTGATTGCATGAAACTACTTTCCAAGAATCTAAAAGTCCTTTCGCCATTTTATTTTTCTATTTCTTTTTAACTGTGTCTCTCCTGATGCAACTGGAAGACTAAAGATGAATTTCTTGAATTTCCTTGCAATAGTCAACTGGAGAATGGATGTTCTGGAGTTTTTGTGATGGTTGTCTCTTCAAGATCACCCAAGGCATGTGGTAAATGATATAACACTACAATCTTTTGCACATATTGAAGATAATTTAATCATAATGTTTGCTGTGTTTAGATATTCTGGCGAGTTCTTGGCTTGAAGGGAACTGTGCAAATTGAGCGTGGAAATCTAGATGGACGACAGGGTTACCTGGTATTTTGAGAACCAATTTTTGTTGTAACATAGATATCCACATATACTTAGAATGCTAGATACCTTGATAAATTCATGTGTTTAATTTTTAGAAAGTAAAAGCACTCCATTACTATCTGGGCTAGAGGCATAGAGTTCTTTATTGACTCGTTTTCAAATTTTTAGAGACTAAAAGCATTCCATTGTCATTTTAAAGGTCCAACCTCTTGTCACATCTAACAATGCATTGCAGGTTACCTTTTATGGTACTGATCGGCAAGGCAAAGGCTCCTTCTTCCCGTTCAGTGGAGTGACCGCTGAATTAAAAACTTTTATACATGACATATCACAGGCGACACTTAAGGTAGTTGAATATATTACTTATCAAGCATGTATACATGGTTTGACTCATTATTCTATAATGTTTCCTCTCTGTGTTGGGTATTTTGCTTTAGTGGTTTCTGCAAACAGAGGAGTTTAGACATTTTCATGGTCTTCAATATGCCGCTAAATCATCTGATTCTTAAACTCTGCTCTTCAGTACGGTGGTGGTGGGAGACTACTGAGCTATTCTAGCGAGACAGCATCTTTATCGCTTCCTTTTGGATAATTTTGTCAATTCTCTCGTTTTACAATTTTCTTTCAATTATCTGGACTTTCTGGAGACTATTTTTTTATTTTGTTCTTGGTTAATTAGAGGGATTTGGAGATATGGGACGTCAACACAAAACTAAATCCTTGTGGTCAATAGTCAACTATTGGATCACTAGCCTGTTGACAAAGGGAGGCCAGCTATTGGAAAACTTGATTTGGTTTTCTCAATTTCATTTGAGCAATCTTTGTATTGAAACAAGAATTAAAATCATATCACTTTGTTGTAGTAACTGATCTACAACTTCCATTTATTATATTCGCAGAAGGGGAGCGGTTATGAAGCTGAACCTCGCCTCTCTTTCCTGGAAGGTGCTAGAGACGTTGCTATTCTGGAGGCAATGCTGGAATCTGGAGCAAGGCAAGGGGCACTAGTTCATGTGAAAAGATTTTAGCTTGTTGATGGGATTCCAAGGAGGTAACAGAAAATAATATCCTTGGGAACAAAGATGATCATAGCTACATTTTTCATCTTAGAAAGATCAAGATAAAATAAGCTCTTACCTGGGGATTTGCATGTGGCAGTAGTCAAGGGACCTAAGTGGGCATTCATTCCATTGTAACAGGGTGAAATCAACTAAATTTTTTACAAATATTTTGGAGAAATTCCCTTTCGAGTGAATAAAAGATGAGTTGCATTCTTCCACTCTGAAGTTCTCTCATAAGAATCTAGGGTGACTGTTGCCAAATGCTCAAATTGTTGAGAAATTAAACCATCAAGACACCAAGAACAAGGAAAAACACTAGAAAACAGCAAACAATCAGGGAGTAAAAGGCAATAGGTAAGAAGAAAAGGAAAATACACAGGTTTATGTGATTCAAGATAATCTTTATGTTTATGGTACTAAAGATTAATCTTTTACCTTGGTGGAAGGGAAACCTGTACAAAGGTGGTTCACTCAAACTTTCTGGTTTTCGGATTCTTTACCAGAAAACTATGCTCTCTGCAATGGTGGCATTAATAAACTAAGTGGAGGATATGATGAAACTCTAAAATGGTCAATTACAAGTTAGTTTCTACTTGATATAATCTATTTATTTTATTTTATTTTCCTTGTTAGATAAAAGAAGTCTGAATGTATGATGCGTCAAAATCATGACTTAAGTCTTTCGGAGTCAGTCTATTGGCTTATTAATCCATGCTATATTTTATTTTTTCACTCCCGTTAGAGTAAAGGAGTTTAGGAGTATAAATGTCAAATTCAAAACTTTAAGTTTTAGTAGCCTACTAACCTGTTAACCCATTTATTAATTTACTCTTAAGCCAACACAAATTGGGAATCCTATCGATTTGTGGTTGACAATACAAACCTTTGCATTCACTCTGTTGTTTTTTAGCAAATCGCTGTCCCATGCGACCAAAGGGGAACAAGACGCATTCGACTTGGCAGTCCTAAAGTTGTCAGAATATTGCTTCCTGCGGACACCGGGAATCCATGAACATAGATTGTCAGAATAAGAGCAGTCAAACGGAAGATTATACCACAAGTACACACCCAATAACTCTAAATGAACACTGAGGATTTATGCGATTCATAATACACTTTGCCTACTTTCATGAGTAATCATCCACTCTCCGTTTCCAGATTGTTAAACACTGGAGAGCTGTAAGAAGGTTTTCCTTACTTTTAACTCTTCACATTTTAGTTATTATCAAATAATTCAGTATTCACAAGCAATTCCTATATCTACAAGCTTAAATGTGATGGTGGTTCAGCTATTGCATTAATGTCAACATGGCACAGAGGTGTTTCTCTCTAAACAAATGTCAAATTTGAAACATGTTGGAAGCACAACTGTTGATGAGGGGGTGAATCTGAAATTACAAGGCTGTGATCTGGTGCTTACGTAGCTTTTGGCCAAATGTTGTTCAAATCTACGCAATTTGTATGCCACATGACTACTTTTCCATTCTTGCATATAGTTGCTAGGAAGTTTTTTTCAATTCAATGATATTGCTTAGAAGTGAAACTGAGACACCAACCGTAAAAGCTACACAGAAGGCCGATAAGGGATCAACCCTCTTCTCCCTTCCCTTTGGAGAAAAGCCAAAAAAAAAAAAGGGAATACAGAAAAAGTAGTAACTAACATATTGGAAGGGGAGCACCATTCCAATCACTGAGGCAATCCAACATTGGATCAATGATCTTCCCTTGACACATAGCTATAAACACCTTCTCAAAATCCTCGCCAGGAGACCTATTCTTTTCCCCAGTCAGCAATCCAGTCCCCAACTCTTCTCTCACAAACTTGTATAAAGGATAAGACCTGCATTCCTTAATGCGATTTGAAATTGCCGGATTCCCATTCTCAACTGCAAACCTTGCACTCTCCACTGCTTTTGGCAAGGCGGCCTTCAGTTCTTCCTCGAAGGTGCCAATCTTCTCGAATATAGAAGTGTTTGAGCTCTTCTCACTCTCCCCATTCTTCAGTGCGTGATCAACGAGTACTTGCCTCAACTTTTGCATCAATGGGTAGGTAGCACTACAAGGGTCATCAATGTATGCAAATACATGTTCTCTGTCAATCACTTTCAGCAAATCCTTCTCGCAGAATCTGGATGGATGAAGTTCCCCATTATCACCAATTGTTAGAATTCTCTTCACCACCTGAATTACTGTTTTCTTGACGCAGTTTCTCAAATTTTCCTCCAAATGCCTCAAATCAATAGCTTGGCAAATTGCTGTCAAAAAGGTGGAGGCCATGAGCTTCAATATTTCAATAGCCTCACCTGTTTTCCTTGAAGATATCAATCCCAATGAATTCACGTCCTGGTTGTGCTGTTCCGCACTTTGGACATGGTTGGTCACTGGATTTGCCAAAAATTGAAGCTCAGAACAATAGGATGCCATGGCGATTTCTCCCCCCTTAAAACCGTAATCCAGACTTGGATTCCTACTGGCAGAGAGATTTGACGGCAATCCATTGTTGTAAAAGTCGTTGACAAGCTCAGAAAATTGTGCAAACATGAGTTTTCCAATGGATGCAATAGCCAAACGGGTATTATCCATTGAGACACCGATAGGGGTCCCTTGGAAGTTTCCGCCATGTATAGCCTTGTTCCTCGAAACATCAATCAACGGGTTATCGTTGACTGAGTTGATCTCCCTTTCAATCGACTTGGTGGAGTATCTGATGACTTCAACCTGCGGGCCAAGCCATTGCGGTGAAGTTCTGAGAGCGTAGCGGTCTTGCTTGGGTTTCTGCAGGGGGTCCATCTCATGTAACTTCTTTGCTTCTTTGACATATGAGCTTCCATCTAGGATGTGTTCCATGATAGCAGCAGCTTCGATTTGGCCAGGATGGTGCTTCAATTTGTGCGTCAAGTGGTCGGTAAACTCAGGCTTACCCTGCATGACTTCGGCGAAAATGGCCGATAAGATCTCAGACAAAACTGCTAGAATATTTGCCTCAAAAAGAACCATAGAAGCCATGCCAGAGCCAACGGCCGTGCCATTAACCAGCGCAAGGCCTTCTTTAGGCTGTAACTCAAAAAACCCAGAATCGATGCCAGCTAGGCGGAAGGCTTGTGCAGCATCAATGGATTCGCCAGAAGGTCCAATGACTTTCGAGTTGGACCGGCCAGTGAGTAATCCAGCAATATAGGACAGAGGTAAAAGATCACCAGAAGCCGTGATTGTACCACGCAGTGGCAAACAGGGAGTGATATTTTGGTTGAGAAACTTGGTAATGGCCTCCAAGATTTCAAATCTAATGCCGGAGTAACCTTGGAGAAGGGTGTTGATCCTCACTAACATGGCGGCTCTTGTTGTTGAGCGAGGCAGTGTGTGGCACGACTCTGTTCCATTGCCAAATATTCCAGCGTTCAAAAATCTGGAACAAGAACATAGAGAGAACAAGAGATTAGTCCTGATAAACCGATTGCTTTGGGAGAAAAAGCATGGGAAATAGATAAAGAAGGAAAAGATGATGAGTTGATTGCTGTCAACTGTAAATGTGTTGATCAAAGTAGTTCTTTTTCTTTTCTTTACAGAAACTCAAGTATCTGAAGCTCGTAGATAGACTTTCTAAGCTTGTCACTACACATAGATATACAGAGCCCGAGTATGTTTGACAAAGTAGAACTCACCTAATAAGTTCCTTCTGAAGAGCAGCGCCTTGGTTGGTCCGCCTGTGGGAAGTAGCGCCAAACCCTGTGGTGACACCATAACTATCAGTTCCCGACTTCATGCTGTCCATGACCCAGTCGCTGCTGGCCTTCACGCCCGCCCTTGCCGACTCCGAGAGCTCCACCTTAACACCAGTGTCGCAGGTGGCTATAGCCGCCACCTGTGATATCGTTAAGGTCTCTCCGCCAAGCCGGACCACGGGCTTCCGGTACTCCGCCACCATGCGCTTCACCTCTTCCAAATGACTGCCCTTGAGGGACTCGGCAGACACTCCCCAGTTAAGTGGGTCATTGCTTCCGCACAGATTCTCCGTGCATGAGCTTTTATGGCCGTTCTGGGTTGTGGTTTCCATGTCTAAGAATGTCCCAAACAGTGAGAAGCCGAGAAGAGAAAAGTTTTGGGTTTGGGCAGAAAATGTTTTTCACACTAGAGAGAGAATGGGAGAGAGAAGAAGAAGAAGAAGAAGAAGAAGAAGTGCTTGGTGCAATATGGGCTTCCTGGGCTTCCAAGTGTGGTGCTTAAATAGAGAGGATGGAACCCTTTTGGTAGGTAGCCAAGCCGAAGGGTGGCACGGGGGTTGGTTGGTCAAAGATGACTCCCACGACCAATATTAAAATGATAAGGCCGTCACAGTTCCTTCTTAGGCGTCTATCCGCACGTTTAAGACAAGCACTACTCATGCAGAGTCCAGGTCAGCCAGATTGCATTTCCACCCAACTTCCCCCCAACCAATTAACTTTCTGATTGGGTACGTGGCGTGGGGGTTCCACGTACGACTTACTTTGCGCAATGGGAAGAAATTTCTCCTAGTCAAAAGATGTGGTCTTCATTTAGTACAGAGAAGTGGAAGCAAGTTATCCAAAATGGTTTACATTCAAGAGTGGTTGTTGAGTCTGTCGTTTTCATTTCAAGAAATATGCGGAGCCATATAGCATTCTCGGTTGGCGGCTACCACATTTTGGTTGGTGAAGAAGATTGTAGCAAATGAGGAGTAGAATTGTAAACGAAGTGAGTTCAACAGGTACACTTCTATTATCACAAGACTACCAATTAGACATCAAAATATATGTATTAAATCTTGTCTCCAAGGCAAATGACGTGATAATTAACCAACTAATTTATGTATATGTCATGTTTTGCATGCAATAGAACTTGCCAGATCTTGCATATTTATTTTAGTAAGTGTATGTGCCTTGATCCAATTCTATGTCTTGGACAGATAAGGGATGTGATATGGTGAATAAATAAATTATTTATAGCTTAATTGGTCAAATATATGTCAGAATGTAGTTTACTATATTAAGTACATGATGTCGATATATATAATGAAAACAATATTGACATGCAATACCTATATTTCTATGAAGAAAATAAAATTAAATAAACTAAGCATATAAAATTTAGTAAATCTGGAGTCTTTGAATTTTTAATGAACTCGCCCAATTTGTCACTTCATATGATACTAAGTAATATTCATATCAAGGATAGGTTCTATTACAAGTCATCTAGCCCATGAAGCTATAAGTGCTTCAATGAAATTGGCATATTGTTTTTATGAAACCTACTTGAGACTATACAAGGATTTATAAAGATCATATATCCTAGACTACCTTTGAAAATATAATCCCTATAGAAAATATATGTAAATTTACTCCTTTAAATTACTATGAAGAACGGTATTGTAAACGTCTATATGATGTAAAGGTCAATCCTGAAAAGCAACAATGACAATAAAAGAATGAATATTGACATATTTTGCCATGGGGGAAAAGGTTTTCACCTATTAAACTTGTGCACTTAGTGAAACCCTTAGCCACCAACTAAGCTTGATATTTTCTTGTAAACTCATTTACATCTAATGAATTTTAGGTGAAAAAAAAACCAAGGAACAAGTTTCCAAGTATTGTTCTCCATGAAGGCACAAATCTTGACTTCCATAGCTTGTTGCCAATAGGGATCTTTGGCTACCTCATGCTATGAAAATGGTTCATTTTTCTCTAAGATGTGGCTAATGCACATAAATGTTTTGGCAAAAGCTTGACAAAGCTAACATATGCAGTAATAGGATAATAAGTACTTGAGAAACTCAAGCTAGAGCAAGTATAATCCTTAGTTCAAGTATGGAGCCAAGTGGTGCAACTAGAGCAATGAAGGGGGTGCAATAGGGGCCTTATAGGAAACAATGGCTAAGGAATTTTTAGGAGGAACAAAAGAAGTCTCATTAGGTGGTGAAGTTAAGGGAGCTAAATCACTTAATAGAAAGATCCAATATCTTGTAGCCCTTCTAAAGGATGGGATAAACCATGAATATAGAATGAAAGGTGTAAGGACCTAACTTATCTTGAAGCCCCACAATAGTAACATAACAAAGGCAATCAAAAACTTGGAGATGAAATGTCAAGAAGCTTCCCAGAAAGTAATTCAAAAGAAGTCTGATCATAACTTAAGTAAGCATCTAATTGATTAAGTAAGCAACAATGACCAAACAATTATCCCAATAACACTTAAGAATGAAAGTTTGGTATTTAATGGCAAATGCAACCTCTAAGAGATGGTGATGCTTGCACTTAAATATCTTATTTTGTTATGGGGTTGTAAATGCAAGAGCTTTTTAGAGGATGCCATAAAAGGAAATGAAAGATGAAAAATCATAATTAAAGAAGTTGCAAACATTATTAGTCCAAATACACTAAATTGTCATATGGAATTGAATTTAAACTAGCTAGTGAAACTATGTAAGACTAGATAAAATTTAGGTTTTGGAATACATGAGAAAAATCTAAGTGTCATAAGAAAAATCATCAATAATAGTAAGGACATAATGTATGACTAACTAGTTAGAAAATGCACATGTGACTTTTTAGCTAAAGGATACAATAGACATTTAGAATGTGAAAAAGAAGCATTATAACCCAAATGCTAATGAGAACTAAATTAATTTTATTGATAATGACATTACCAAAGAAAACACTTTTTGAAGAGAACATGTAGAGAAATCAAAATCTTTGGGAAAAGGCATTTAAAAATAAAGCCCATGACATAGATTACCTAAGCCATTAGTTTGCCAATCAAATAGTCTTGAAAATCTTGCCATGGTAGTCCATCAAATCCTTTTGTATTAGCTATTTAAGTATTAATGAAAATTTTGGGTGCTGCCCCTTTTATTGAAAAAAAAAAGCCTAAAAGAAACTGACATTAGGTTCCAAAATAAAATGACAATTATTATCTACACAAACCTTGGAGATTGAAATAAAATTAAATTGGAAAATATGGATGAAAACAACATTTTTTAAGTGATTGAAGGATTGTGTGACTATACCAATTTTTGTGACTATAATTACATCACTATTAAGAAAATGAACTGAAATTGATGGATGGGATAATTTATGAATAAAATTAATAAAATCGGTCAGCACAAATAATTTAGTTACTGGTTCTTCTTAAATCAATAATCTAATCATTAGGGAAAATAGTGTTTATTAGGCAAAAAGATGTACCTCTTCAACCAACTACCTTATTGGAAACCCCAATCTTGCTAAGAGCAGTTATGATCTTTTGGAATTGAGTGTCTATGAAGGGCTTGCAAATAATGCCATCAACTTGCGCAAGCACCTAGTGTGCTGCAGAATCCTTCTATTTGTATTGTTTGTACTTGTTTGCAAGTTTTTCATACAATTTTATTAGGCAAAAAGATGTGCCTGTTAAACCAACTACCTTATTGGAAACCTTAATCTTGCTAAGAGCAGTTATGATCTTTTGGAATTGAGTGTCTATGAAGGGCTTGCAAATAATGCCATCAACTTGCGCAAGCACCAAGTGTGCTGCAGAATCCTTCTATTTGTATTGTTTGTACTTGTTTGCAGGTTTTTCATACAATTTTATTAGGCAAAAAAATGTACCTGTTAAACCAACTACCTTATTGGAAACCCAAATCTTGCTAAGAGCAGTTATGATCTTTTGGAATTGAATGTCTATGAAGGGCTTGCAAATAATGCCATCAACTTGCGCAAAAACCTAGTGTGCTGCAGAATCCTTCTATTTGTACTGTTTGTCCTTGTTTGCAGGTTTTCCATACAATTTTCAGCAACTATTTTTCGCATGATAAGACATTTGCAATATAGATAAAAGATTTTTTTCTGCATGGTGAAGGTGGGATGAGTAGAAAAGAAAGCTAAGGAAAAAATATTTTTGTTTGTTCTTCGATCAAAAGGAAAAAAAAAAAAAAAGGAACAAAAAAGGGAAAGGGTAACAATAAGGTACTTGAGGTTTTTGTTTTTTTATCTTGCTAAAAAAAAGGTATTGATTTCCACACCAGAGCTCTCTAACTTTGTTTTGCAAGCTTTGTGAAATCCTACAACAATGAGTTGAAAAAGAAAAGAGTTATAAAAGGGACAATTAGAAGAAACAGAAATTGCAAAAGTGATGCCATAAAGGAACTTACTCTTAATACCATGACACAAAGTGAGAAGCAAACATAAACCAAAAAAAACAAAAAAATTATATATTCATTACTACATACAATACCCTGCTTTACACGTCAAAAAGGAAAATGAACATTATAAAAATAGGGATTCCTATTTATACAAATATACTTTTCCCAAAATATAAAGTCTATGCCCTATGACAATAATTCACATCTAATAGTGAAAATAATAATAATGAATATTAACAACTTATTTCCAACATTTGAATGAATAAATGGGTTCTACAACAACAAGGTATCAAAAACAATGATTAAGATTAATAATCTCTTGTCAAAGTGATCCAACTAAAAAGAGCTCTCATTATTGTTAAAGAGAAACTTGCTGTTTTCAAATCCACACCATTGAGGTGGAGATTCCCAAAAGCTCCAACTAAACTCACATTGACATCTCACTATAACTTATAATTAAGGCACTAAATTTTTATATAACATTACTCACCAAATTCATAACTTTATACATAATGATTATAAACAGTATTAGATAAACTCAAGAGTTGAAGAATTATTCTTTTATTTAAATTTTGTCTTAAGAATTATGTCTTCTGATTCGAGACTCTTGTGCACACAATAAGCCACTACAAGACCTATAAAATTTGTATACATAAGTAATTGTCTCGTTCTTTATAAATTAGTTTTATTAAAAAATAATATTCCTACGAGTTTGTTCCCCATCCACTGGAGCCCACCTCTCTTGTAGCGCACACCAACAATGGCAAAACGCCTCCTAATATTCTAAAATCATACGTCAAATGGGTAGAACTTGAATAAAAAGTTAAGAAAGACGAAAGAGCCAAATTAACTAAATTTTTGTGAGAAGAGCTTCAAATAAGACCTATAAATCCATTATTTTCACGTAATTATTGATCGAAAAAGAGAATATAGCACTGATTAATCTGATTATTAATTCGGAAAACAAGTTATCAAATAATATTCTTAATTGCAGGCCTGATTCTTTTGGTTTCTTTCTCCCCAAAATATTTTTTACATAAAACCCATATCAATTCCATTGTGTGTGTATAAATATGAAAAGTATTCAATATTTTTTACAAAATATTTATCCAATATCCATGGTTTATGAAAAAAAAATACAGGTCCTCTATTTTATTATTAACAAAACAATCCCGCCAAAACCATCAGTCTCCATCCTCCATTAGGCACATACAAAATTCCCAGCTCTGAAACCATTACTATTCATTCTTTGTATTGCTTCCAAAACAAGCAAAGAAAGGGAGGAAAACAACGAAGAAAAGGGAAACATCTTAGAACTTTAGGAAACTGCGGGGAGGTTGAAGAACCCAGTTGTAGGAACATCAGAAATGGAAAAGGAGGTCCCCCAGGTAGCCATACTCGGAGCTGGTATTTTCGTGAGGACTCAGTACATTCCCAGGCTCGCTGAAATCTCTGAGCTCTTCACTCTCAAAGCCATTTGGAGCCGCACTGAGGTGCTTTTTTAATCGTTCTTTCCTTTTTCGGGCATGATATGGCTGATACCAAATTAACTTTTCACGAAAAGTTCTTGCATGTATAAGGGAACTGCCAGCAGATGCAAAGCAGAAGTCGTTGGATCCAATTTAATATCCAGTTTGGTGTTGAATGGTTGAATTAAGAAAGTATATTGTAGCTCAAATTTATTTCTTTTATTTTCATTTGAAAAGAAAAACGGAATTCATTGTCTGTTGAGACGGTAAGTTTACTTTAGAAATGTTTTTGGGATTTATTTTTCCATCTTCAACACTTGAACATACCAGCTTGTCCAACGCTGTGGAACTTGTTTAAGTGAAAAGCAAATAATAGTAAAGCCTAACAAAATGAAGATGACGATGATTAGAAAAAGGCACTTGGGGATAAGAAAGGCAACAATCTGTCCCCAATTGTGTGAGTGTAAAACTTTTTGGTGGATTCTTTTTTTCCCTTAAGAAATTAATATATCTTGCGAAGAACAATTTAGTAGTGGGATATCCTCGATGTCTGTCTTTCCTTTTCCTTTTTGTTTTTCTGCCCTCTCTTGCCACGTGTCAACATCATAGGTGAGGTCCTAACATTTTTGGCTTCACTGGAACCGAGTTGGGGAGAAAGAAGATTATTGGCCTTTCAATGTTTTCATTTGTTCAGAAATCGGCAAGAGGTGCCGTTGAGAAAGCACAAAATGATTTTCCAGGAGTGGTATGTAAGTGGGTGATGAGGATCTTGATGAGATCATCCATGACAATTCAATAATTGGGGTTGCAGTGGTTTTGGCTGGACAAGCTCAGGTATCTTGTTCCCTTTAGTTGATTTCTCTTTACTTTTGGGTTTTATTTGGGAGCTGAAATGATTTAAAACTGCACATTTCGCATTTCAAGTAAATATTTAGAAATTCTAGGGATGTTGGTTCACTCTTAAAATTAAATACTGTCTTGTTTTTGGTTTTTCAATCAATTGTTGACATGTTACTACGAGAGAAGAAATATTTCTAAAGCATTGCTTTCTACTGCTGAAGTATTTTCAAGTAGATGCAAAAGACTTCTTTGTTTCTTTTCTTTCCTGTCTTTCTTATCTATTGCCTTAGGAGCCATTTTCTTTTGTCCTGCGAATTGTGATCTCAAAATGATCTTTCGTAATGAGAGTAAAATTTGCTAACAGAAAATGGGAAGTAATTAGAATAATGGGAATAAGAAGCATAGTTAGCTGACTCCATAAAAGATCAGTAAAGCAACTATATAGGCTCCAATTAACCACTTTGCATGTCCTTGTCCGGCTTCGGTACTCTCCAAGCTGTCTTACGTGTGAGGCAATTCATTCAGGTTGATATTTCACTAAGGCTGCTAGAGGCAGGGAAGCATGTCCTCCAAGGTAATTTCTGATTCGAAATAACCATAAACTGATGGCGAGCAAACTGAATCTAATTTAAAGAAGAAATGTGTATTTATTGTTCTGTACAATGTACTAAAATCCTACCTTTGGACATGCCACATGTGTTGCTTGGCTAATCTGCTGATATGAAGAGAAACCGGCTGCAGCTTGTAAGTATGATACATTTTCAATCAATTCAAGCATTATCATATGGCCCTATAAACTGACTAAGAATTGTTTATGGGGTAACTCTGTTTACTTTTAACCGAATCTTTCCTGGAGCTAATATGTATTTGGAGAATAGTCGTTTGGTAATGTCACCCATATACTTTCCCCGCAATTCAAATTCTCTTTACAATGTTTAATTTGTCCCCTTGAAAACTTAGATAGTTACTACAATTAAACCCATTGAGAGAAGTGCAAGAAATAACAAGTTTAAACTTCTCGAAAGGTATATAGGTCTAACAGAGCCATATTGATGAAGATGGTATTGCATAGAAAGATTAGGTGATTCTTAGTAAAGGAATGAACTGCACGCACTTCAGAAAATTTCTGTCAAAGAATACTGATATGCAGCTCGAACTATGATATCTCTGATCTTTTGTTACTTGGTCTGAGTTACATCATGTTCAAACACTTCCTTTTTCTTCCTTCCCAAAATTCTGAAATGTGGAAAAAAATAATTAATCTCCAAAGTTTCTGGGCCTTTTCTCTACAAATTTGATTTGTGACTCTGGCAGAAATTTTTAATTAATTTAGGCATCATGACCTGATTTTGGATTTTTGTTGAGAGTGTCAATGTACCTACAGTTTTGCGTCAGAGGCTGGGGGTAACAGAGGTGGAATCATGTTTGTTAAGTTAACGGCTAATGTTTCAATACTGCCTACTTGTGACAATTATCAGAGGCTACATTATCGAGTCAGCTCTCGTCTGGAGCTAAAACTGTATCTCTGTCAAAGTATTCATTGAACCTCAAACTTGCCAGTCAAGATCTTATTTGACTCTTTGATGTCTTTTTGTGGTGATGTACAAGAGGCAAATTACCACTTCGGACTTTCAAGAATTTCTGGCCCCTTCTTTGATTTCTTTGATATTTTGGAACTTCATTGCCACCAATCAAGCCATGTTTTCTATGAATTACTTTCCTACACTTACATGTGTGTCTTTCATTGATTCTGTTGACATCTGTTTGTATGAAGAACTTGAAATTTCTGTTCTTCTCTCTTTTGATTGATGTCATGTAGAAGCAGTTAAATCATTATCAACAGAGTTTGACATCAAAGAAGTGTGCGGGAAACTTAATTCTTAAGAATTTAATGCTGCAGCTGTCAAAGAGCTGGAAATCGCACTCTCGCTACAAATCCATTACTGCAAATATCCCCGGGCAGCCTATTTGGGCTGTGGCAGAAAACTATCGATTTGAACCTGCTTTTCCTGAGGTACTTGTTTGTGTCATTTTAGAAAAGGTTCTTGTTGCTCTGGCTTGCCAGACACTGATTGGTGCCTCCACAGTGCAAGAAACTAATGGCTGACATTGGAGACATAATGAGTGTCCAAGTTATTGATGAAGGATCAATAAATAGTTCACTAGCTCTTGGAGACGAGACTTTGCTGTATGTGTTTCGTAACATAGTTGAATAGCAACAGTACTTTTTCTTATTCTTTTTTTAATTAATATATATATATATATATATATATATATATATATATATATATATATATATATATGTTGTAATATATATATATTACAACACATATATCCAAACTCACGCGCACACGGAGTGTCGAACCCCAGACCTCACAGTTGAGATCCCTACTAATCACAAGTTGTCATACGTAGCTTTGCATCACCTTTAGTTTAATCTAGTTTTTAATACAGCATCATTAAATTTAACTTATAGAATGAGGTTCATGACCATACACTGAATTTTGAGATCATAAGATTCTCAGGTGGCTATACAATATGCTACAACGTTAAGTAGCAGGAGGACTCCATTCTTCTCATCCTTGATTGTTGACTAGCCAACATGATCATTCTTGAACAGTCCCTTGCCTTATTCTGACAAGTTTGTTTCTTATGGCAGGGGTTTTTCATTCTAGATATGGGGGTTCATTTCATTGCAGGACTGCGGATGGTAATCTCAAACTTTCTAAATGATTGAAACAGCTGACCTCATTTTTGTTTGTAGGAAACATCTTTAAACGGTTATCTGCATCCGTGCTCAAGCGTTGTAGCATCAACTTAAAAATGCCTTGTGGTCATGGAGTTTTTTTTTTTTTTTTTCTGGAACACTTTTTTAGTCATATTCCTCTTTCGTCTGAACAGCTTGTTGGCAGCGAGGTAGTCTCAGTGTAAGCCATGACCTCTCACGTGGATACAACCTTACCCCCACCAGATAACATATCCTCTCTCTTGTAAGTATTGATTGCATGAAGCTACTTTCCAAGAATCTGGAAGTTCTGTCACCATTTTCTTTTTCTATTTCTTTTTAACTCTGTCTCCCCTGATGCAAGCGGAAGACTAAAGGTGAACTTTTTGAGTTTCCTTGCCATAGTCAACTGGAGAATGGATGTTCTGGAGTTTTTGTGATGGTTTGTCTCTTCAAGATCGCCCAAGGCATGTGGTAAATGATACAATGTGTTATGGGCTTAGTTGTCAGCCCAGGTCTGTAATTGGGTTATAAGTAGAGGTGAAGGGGGAATGAGGAAGGAGGTCTTTGATTGTGTGACATTCTGGACTGTTCTCCCGGGTCCAGTGTCCCTATATGACACTGATATTGGTGACAGCCTCCCATAGAAGCTGTGTTATGTAAGGTGGCAGCCTCCCTTAGAAGCTGCATTCTATGTTAACGATAAGATATGGCTTTTGATCCTAACAATTTGGTATTGAAGCCAGGTTTATTAAGCCTAGAGATGGGCGATCCACCCTCAAAACCGGTCACTCAAACTGAGTTTATGGAGCTGAACAAGAGAGTTGCAGAAGTGGACAGGAAGTTCGATCAGATCGTTGGTATGATGCGAGAAATGTTTTTAGATCGAGGCAGGGAAGACTTGGTTCAGAGAATGGACGAAAGGCTTTGGCCGAAACAAAAAAAAAAAAAATCAAAGACCTTCCTCATTCCCCCTTCACCTTTATTTATAACCCAATTACAGGCCTGGGCTGACAACTAAGCCTGTAACAGAATACTACAATCTTTTGCACATATTGAAGATAATTTAGTCATAATGTTTGCTGTCGAATTCAAAATTTAAATCCGTATGGCCAATGGCCAACTATTGGATCACTGGCTTGTTGACAAAGGGAGACCAGCAGTTGGAAAGTTTGATTTGGTTTTCTTAATTTCGTTTGAGCAATCTTTGTATTGAAACAAGAATTAAAAGATTTTAGCTTGTTGATGGGATTCCAAGTAGGTAACAGAAAATAATATCCTTGAAAACAAAGATGATCACAGTTACATTTTTCGTCTTAAAAAGATCTAGATAAAATGAGATCTAACCTGGGATTTGCATGTGGCAGTAAAGGGACCCAAGGGGCCATTAATTCCATTGTAACAGGATGAAATCAACTAAATTTTTTACAAATATTTTGGAGAAACATCCTTTCAAGTGAATAAAAGACACAGTTGCATTCTTCCACTCTGAATTTCTCTCTTAAGAATCTTATTTTACTGTTGCCATATGCTCGAACTATTGAGAAATCGAACCTGAAAAACACCAAGAACAAGAGAAAACACTACAAAGCAGCAAGCAATCGGGGAGCAAAAGGGAATAGCTGAGAATAAAGGGGAAAGCACACAGATTTATGTGATCAAGATTATCTTTATGTTTATGGTACTAAAGATCAGTCTTGTACCATGGTGGAAGGAAAACTTGTCCAAATGTGGTTTACTCAACTTTGGTTTTTGAACTCTTTACCAAAAAACTATGCTCGCCATAAAGGTGGCATTAATAAATTAAGTCAAGGATATGATGAAACTCTAAAATGGTCAATTACGAGTTTGTATCTACTTCATATACACATCTATTTATTTTATTTTATTTTATTTTATTTTTCTTCTTAGATAAAAGAAGTCTCAAAGTATAATGTGTCAAACTCAAGATTTAAGTCTTTGACAATTAGTAGACAATCATTGAGCTACTAGTTTGTTAATCCATATATTAATTTTTTTTTTATTATTATTTTTTATTTTTTGTTCGATAAAAGAAGTGTAGGAGTTAAATTGTCCAATTCAAGTTTCAAAATCCTATTTGTTAATTTTACTCTTAAACCCAACTCAAACCCTTGTCCCATGTGACCAAAGTGGAAGAAGTATTCAACTTGGCAGTCCCAAATTTGTCAGAAGATTGCTTCCTACGGACACCGGGAATCAATTGTTGTTGAACCACCACTTCGAAGGCCATGGATCCGGCTTCCTTGACCAGTTAATATCTTTCCCCCCAAGTGCTTTGAGTTTGATCACTCCTACTCGAGGCTTGACACTTATGAGCAATCAAAATGAAGGAAGATCATACAACAATTATGCACCCAATAACTTTGAAACAGCAATTGCTCTTCAGTTTAAGTCATCAAATGAAACTTTACGAGATCTTAAACTAAATCCATGTCTAAAACCATGACATGCCAGTCGTGTCTCACTCTTGACATTGAAGCTAAACCCTTAACTGCACACTCTGTCAGGACCAACAACAGTGCATGGGCCATTTTGATGACAAACGTTGCCCGCCACATGTTGCATTAATTATTCGCATGGCAACTTACAGGCAGCAAAGCATGCACCATTTCCCGAGTTCCGTGATTGCGACTTGCTTTCTCCATTTCAACCAAACCTCAGTCACATCGGAAATGTATTCAGAACCAAGAAAACAAAACAGTTAAGAGATTTAAGCAAGACAAGGCATGGATCAGTGCATGTTCCCAAGAACCAGAGATGAGACGTGCACGTACCTTCATCTTGCCCAGACCATACCAGTGGGTGTACTTTACCTTTTGTTTCAATGTCGTGCTTACTATTTTCCCAATAAGATTGGTGAGTTTCAGATCAACTACCCAAGATGGACAAGGACAACAGGGTGGGACATGATTGACAAGCTTACTCAACTACTATTCTACATATTGATGCCGAACCGTTCATTGTAGGCGAGCCAAAACAAAAGTCAAAAGTCAAGTCTCACTAAAGCAATATTTTAATAAAAATATTATAAAGAATTAATTTTTTTCACTTGATATTTTAAAATTATAAATTAAAAAATAAATTATTTTTTATGTTTTTTAACAAATAATTATTTTTATTTTTGTATATATCCAAATTCACATATTTAAAATATTTAACTTCAGACTAAAAGGTCTAAAGCAGCATTTATTCTCAATTGAATTACGTATTTTTTAACAAATAATTGATATTGTGAGATAAATAAAACATTGCTATAAACATATCCAAAACAACCATAAAAGAATATTGAAAATTAACGTGATTTAGAATATATTATTCTAATTTAATTTTTCAATGAATTCAAACCAATAGTCTAGTGCTAAAGCTAAATAATGGAAGATCCTAAAGTCAAGAGTTTAAATCATTCCGTCTTTCTTTGCCTATCAGATATGAATAAGAACTTTGGGGCTACTTCCATCTTTTTATGGCTTAAAAATCAAGCACTTATTTGTTCGCATAATTCTCTAGGGTATCCTAAAAAATGGGTCTTAGCGAAGTCAATTTATCACTATTCGAAGCTATGATTCAAGTCGGCATGCCTTGTCTCATTCTCCTGTCGGTAGGGTTACTCTTCATGCTTTTGCCTAGGCTTGATGGAACAACATTATCAGAGCCCCAAAAACAACATTCACGGCATTGATGGGGCTATTCTGAGTAACCTTCACAGGAACTGCTCTTCAAAATGCGTAGCTTAATGGTGATTGGGAGATGGAGATGACGGGCGCAACGAGAAGATCGAGGGTAGTGAAGGGCCTTTTCTCCATTCCATTGTTGACGAGAATGTGCAGTGTCGCATCCACTGATTTCGACCTCGCTGTCCCTTCCAACTGTCACCTCAGAACGAGAATGGTACCTTTGAACGTTATTGAAATTTTCTTACATGAGTTTATAAGATAATTATACTTCAAATCTCATGTTATTATGTTTGAATAAATTATTGTTTCTAAGTTGATTTGAATGAATAAATAGATTCTACAACAACAAGGTATAAAAAACTATGTTTAAGATGAATAATCTCTTGCCCTAAAAAAAGCACTCTTTATTGTTAAAGTAAAATTTAAGTGTTTTAAAATCTTTACTATTAAGGTGGAGACTCCTATACGTGATGATTATAAGAAAGTATTACATATTTTATATTACTTATAACTATTAAAAGGTACAACTTGATAGCAAACTTAAAAGTTGAGAAATTTTTCTTTTATTTAAACTTCATCTTATGAATCTTCTCTTTCAATGTAAAAATCTTGTTTTACACGTAATTTCCTACATATCAAATATCATTAAACTTAAAATTACATGAAATGAAATAAATATAAGTTCAAATATAATGTAAAAATGTCCAAAAATTTAACCTAAACCTAATTCAATTGTTGAAGAATTTTTCTTTTATTTAAATTTCACCTAAAAGGTTTTATCTCCTAATACGAGACTCTCATTGACACAATAACTTATTATAAGATCAATATGTTACCAACTTATAGGGCCTAGGACATATAAAGCTTATAGGGGCCTAGTGAATAATGATATAGAAGAGTTATTAATATAATTTTGTCTTTCTTTACAAATTAGTTTTATTAAGAAAAATAATATTTCTAACAACTATTCATTGAAAATAACATCATAACAAAGTCTGTACCTTTGTATCTATATATTCACAAAGGAATTCTATTTGCTGTTGAGCTTTTTAAAGTCAAAACAATTGAGTGAAGAAGGGAATTGCTTGGCTTCAAACCAACCATGCCTAACATCATTTCTTTCTCATTATTTGACAACCGCCGTTCGATGAAGCTGGGGCCTAAGTGTTTCGACTTTCCTTCTAAACGATAAAATACAAGATGTTACATGACGAGAGAGAGAGAGAGAGAGAGGGAGCCTTTAAAGTGATTATAATTTGACGTATGGACCAGATGAAGTGCTGAAAAGGATAAGGAATCCACTGCCTCTTTTTCTTGCAATATTGAAAAATAATGCAAGAGGTTGAGGGAAGAAAAAATGGTAGGTATGGAGTAAATATTGGTAGTTGAAAACAGGTAAAATTATTTTTTTTTCTTTTTTTCTAATGTAGTTTTGGCTCTTCCATTTTAGTTGTTGTGTACTTCCATGAATGTTGTTTGCCACTCGATTCATTTTTGTTTTCTCCAATAAAAAATGTTCAAAATTTGCATTATCTCTAATGTTACGAACATAGTGTTCTATTACATTCTTTAAATATGATGGTAATTTTTTTGCTTATAAGCTAAATTTATGTATAAGAATAAATTTTTTAACATAATATTAGATCTTATAGTTTAAATTAGCATTTGTTCACTTGCAAATTAAGTCTCCACTAAAAGTGTTGTCTTCTGTTTGGAGCAAAGGAGTGTATTAAAATTTAGTGTTATCACAAATTACTAATTCAATTGTATATAGTATTCTTTATATGTATCAAACAGACCTATAAAAAGAAAAAATGAAAAATGAAATCCAAGAAGTAGCAATCAAAGCAGTAATTTCACACGTGGACACTTGGTTGGTCGTGGTTAATGCTTACAGTGAAGCCGTTGGTAAAATGTCACAGCTCATTATCCTTACCGCGAAGGGGGACCCGCAGAACAGCTGGACCACGTAATTAATATAACTTTAATCCATTATAAGACAGCGGATGACTGAAGAGGAATGGTACGCGTGGCTGCCCCTTCGGTTCGACTTTATGTCACATTTCCGTTCATTGACTTAGACATGACAACGTCTATTACAAGAATTAATATAACTTTGTACATTTTTTTCTTGTCCTTATGGAAACTTTAAACTAGCCCCTCTAATGATTCTGAATAACTTATGTGATCAAATCTTGAATTTTTCTTACTCATAGTAGGTGGATTAAGACACCCAAACTTCTAAGTTTTAATTAAAAAGACAAAACTTTCATTAAAAAATAATAATAGTTTACATGAAAGCTCATTACATATCTAATTTATATTGAGATGTTACTTTCTTTTAGTAATTGGTTCTAATGAGGAAAAAAAATCAAACTTGCTTAAATATGACAGTAAACAAGTTTTTTTCATGCTCAAAATGAATAATCATGTTAAAAAGATTGTGTCTTTTATCAAACACTAGCAATAGTTTATAAGATATCATGATAAGACCAAACATGTAAACATAAAATATCATTTCATCCGTAAAATTGTGTTTCAAAAGGTTATAATAGTCAAGGAGATTATTATATTAAATAATCTAATTAACATGTTGACAAAATTTATTTATACATTCAAATTCAAAGAGTGTTTAAACTTGATAATTGTTTAAAAAATATGAAGGGGTTAAGTAAAAAGAATTTACAGGTAAACAACTTCATTCTCTTCTGATAAATAGTTTTTAAAGAAGAAAATTAAATATACTGAAATATGACACCAAACTAAAATTCAAGTCAGTACCTTAATATGGATTATATTTCTCAAATATTTTAATATGATATCCTTAACTGTTATCTCTTGTCCTAATTCCCTAGCATCAAAGAAGAAAGTCCAACATTTTTTAATGCTTATTTCTTTGAATTCTTATGATATTTTAATAATATTGCTTTAACTCTTTAGAAAAACCCATTTCCATTCCTTGTAATCTCTCTTGATATAGGCAAATGAGAAGAAATTTAAAATATAAATATGGTCATCTTGTCTCCTTGACTAGGGAACCACATAGGAGTAAGTCAAAAAAGCCCCAAAAAAAAACAAAAACTTGGGAAGACCAAATAAAGTAAAATAATGTCTCGTCTTCGAGGAGGACCGATCTCCAACCATACCAACCTTCCTTGCATACGCCAAACCGACCGCAGCCCTCTCTCCAGGCCATGGTTATCCGTGCGGGATCGGCGTTCCAACTCAGGGCTTTCGTTTTCTCTTTATTTACTTAATGACCTCCCTTTTGATTAAGATTTAACTTTATTATCCTATTTTAAATTAGACTATTTTGAAATTATTAATAGTAATTAGAAGATCTTTATAAATAATCAGAGTGGTTACAAGTCATTCCCTTTATTAATATATATATATACATATATATATATATTAATTGACCTATAATTACTTATTGACTCTATGATCTACAAATTACGTATATTCTACTCCATAATTATAGATTACATATTTAATAAGATGAAAAAAGTAATTAAACAAGATTATTGTAAAATATTTCTTTTTGTCCGGACTCTTAGATGCTTTTACTTTATAAAAAATAATTTATGTATATTTTTAATTGTAACAGTAAAAAGAGATACTGAATTTGGAATTTATCTAAATTATACAGGATAAGGCACTTTTACTTTTTCCTACCCTACTACAGTATTACAATGAAAGGTAAAAAAGGTGGAACCTTTGATGGTCCTCTGTTCTTTATGGAGAGATTCAGTCCGTCACAGAAATCTCAGCCTACCTGCCCCACATTTGCAGATACCCATCTCCTATATTAGTTTACTCTTCAGCTTCCCAGCTTCAGTTTCCACTTTTCTTCACAAATTTTTGAAGAAGTTATGGATTTTCCATTGCTGGGCATTGAGGGAAGCTCTTGGTGTGTCTCAGGTGAGTGTTTAACTGTTGTGCGTGCTTGTTTGTTTGAACGAAAGGTACTTTACATTTGTTTGACCTGTCTAGCATTGCATGTAGTAGATAACTTTCCAGGTTGGTTTGAGTAGTTGTTGAAAAACTCCTGTTGTTTTCAGAGTAAGTGGTAGTGGTTGGAGCTAGTGAGGAAGTTTGCTTGTACGTTGAGCCTACTTCTTCAAGTTGAAGGAAGGGTTTTGCTCTAGATCTGTGTTCAAACATCGGGTAATGATCTAGTGTCTGAGTTCATCCTAGCAAGTGTATGGCCTCTTTTCTGTTATTCTCTGTTAGCTGGGCAAGAAAATGTTCTAGTAGGGAAAAGATGCAAAGTCTTGATTTTGTTAGTTGTCGTAGTACTACTGTATTTCCGGTTGATGGAGGTTAACCTTCTCTTGACTGAAGTTATATACCTGCTTATCTGCTTGATTGTCCTTTGCTGAATCCGAGAATTAGAAGGGAAAAGCGATTTGAATAGCGAAATTTTCTTTGAACCCTCGCAGCAATGGAACGGAAGGAATGTGTGATTAGAGTATCTTATCATTTATTGCTTTGATTTTGCAGGTGGATGCATTTTCTGGGGGAAATATTTGTATTAGAATCGATTAGATTCTCTTCTCCTTCCTTTGTTTGTTCACAACGAGTACTATAAATTCTTGTTTTGTTTGGAGGTTGAGCTTCAAAATCCAAGTTTCTGCCCTTCAGTGCTTTTGAGTTCAGTTTGGACCGCAGGTAAGCTGCAAAAATGCAGAAGCCTCCACCACCCCAAGACTTCGCTCTTAGGGAGACCTCGCCCAAGATTGGTGCTGGTTCAGTCAGCCATGATAAGCTCTCTTGCACCTATGATCTCGTTGAGCAAATGCAGTACCTTTATGTCCGTGTTGTCAAGGCAAAGGATTTACCTGGAAAAGATGTTACTGGTAGTCTTGATCCCTATGTTGAAGTGAAACTTGGAAATTATAAGGGAGTTACTAAACATTTTGAGAAGAAGTCCAACCCTGAATGGAATCAGGTTTTTGCCTTCTCAAAAGATCGAATTCAGGCATCAACTTTGGAAGTGGTGGTGAAAGATCACGATGTGGTGGCTGATGATTTTGTGGGCAGGATTATGTTTGATCTCATTGACATCCCAAAACGTGTTCCCCCAGATAGCCCATTGGCGCCACAGTGGTATAGACTAGAGGACAAGAAGGGGGAGAAGATTACTAAGGGAGAGCTGATGCTGGCTGTTTGGATGGGAACTCAAGCAGATGAGGCATTTCCTGATGCGTGGCATTCAGATGCTGCAACTGTTGGCCCTGATGGTGTTGCGAATATTCGATCAAAGGTGTATCATTCACCAAAGCTCTGGTATCTAAGGGTCAATGTGATTGAAGCTCAGGACTTGGTGCCTCATGACAAAAGTAGGTATCCAGAAGCTTATGTTAAGGTAGTCCATGGAAACCAGGCATTGAGGACCAGAACATCGCCAATGAAGACTCTCAACCCTATTTGGAATGAGGACTTATTATTTGTTGTTGCTGAACCCTTTGAAGAACCCTTGGTTCTGACTGTGGAAGATAGGGTGGGACCAAACAAGGATGAAACCATGGGGAAATGTATGATTCCTTTACAGAATGTACAGAGGAGGCTAGACCATAAGCCTGTAAACACAAGGTGGTATAACCTTGAGAAGCATATAATTGTAGAAGGGGAGCACAAGAAGGAGATTAAATTTGCTAGTAGGATTCATTTGAGGATCTCCTTGGATGGTGGGTACCATGTTTTGGATGAATCTACACACTATAGCAGTGATCTTAGGCCGACAGCAAAGCAATTGTGGAAGTCCAGCATAGGGATTTTGGAACTGGGGGTTATAAGTGCTCAGGGTTTGATGCCAATGAAGACAAAGGATGGTAGAGGAACCACAGATGCTTATTGTGTAGCTAAATATGGTCAGAAATGGGTCCGAACAAGGACAATTGTGGATAGCTTCACCCCAAAGTGGAATGAACAATACATTTGGGAGGTTTATGATCCATGTACCGTCATTACAATAGGAGTTTTTGATAATGGTCATATCCATGGAGATAAAGGTGGAGGGGGGAAGGATTCAAGAATTGGAAAGGTGAGGATTCGGATATCAACCCTCGAAACTGATCGGGTTTACACACACCAATATCCCCTTCTGGTCCTGCAACCTTCAGGATTGAAGAAGACAGGAGAAGTTCAACTGGCCGTGAGATTTACATGTACATCTTTGATTAACATGTTGCATAAGTATTCACAACCGCTGTTGCCAAAAATGCACTACGTTCATCCCTTGTCTGTAATTCAGCTTGATAGCTTGAGACACCAGGCTATGCAAATTGTCTCCATGCGGCTGAACCGTGCTGAACCACCTTTAAGGAAAGAAGTTGTGTCATACATGCTAGATGTGGATTCACATATGTGGAGTATGAGGAGAAGCAAAGCAAACTTTTTCAGAATTATGGGAGTTCTAAGTGGGTTGATTGCAGTTGGGAAATGGTTTGATTCTATTTGCCACTGGAAGAACCCTCTCACAACCATCTTAATTCACATCCTTTTCTTCATATTGGTCCTTTATCCAGAGCTTATACTTCCGACAATCTTTCTTTACCTTTTCCTGATAGGAATTTGGAATTACCGTTGGAGACAACGACAACCTCCTCATATGGACGCCCGACTTTCTCATGCTGATGCTGCTCATCCTGATGAGCTAGATGAAGAGTTTGATACCTTCCCTACTTCCCGGCCATCGGATATTGTCAGGATGAGATATGATCGACTGAGAAGTATCGGCGGGAGGGTTCAGACTGTGGTGGGAGACCTGGCTTCTCAAGGGGAAAGATTTCAGTCTCTGTTGAGCTGGAGAGATCCACGGGCAACCACTCTGTTCATTATCTTCTGTCTCATTGCTGCCATTGTTCTCTATGTTACTCCGTTCCAAGTTGTGGCCCTTCTTGCAGGAATTTATGTGCTAAGGCATCCCAGGTTCCGCCACAAACTTCCCTCTGTTCCACTCAATTTCTTCAGAAGGCTGCCTGCGAAATCGGACAGCATGTTGTAAGCAAGCATGGCTTTCCTAGCGGTTGTCACCTCTCTGCCATTGTCAAAGTTCTGCACATATTGCAGCAGCACAGGTGGATCTTTGTTTCAATTATTTCGTCAGTATGTAATTTGCTTCCCACATTTGTCATCTAAACTACTACACCTTGCAATTAATTTGTGTTGATTGTACGACTTAATTTGAATATATCTGATGTAGAATCTGTCGCCATGAGCTTGATATATACGCATGTCACATGGTATTTTTCAGTTTGCGCGACCAAAGTTCAAAACTTGGAGGTCTGATGCAACGGCAGAGCTTTTTTAAGTATGAAAACTTTCTGACTCCTTCCATGGCATCCTGATTCCAAACCCTTATTCTCTCTTCTCTGTTTTTGCTGCTTGGTGAGTAGCTATACTAGTTCTTAGAAATTAGACCTCGGGCAGCACCTCTCCAAAAGATGCCTTACAAGGAATAAGAGTCCTCATTCTCATAAATACATCCGATGTGGGACGGCTTCCTGCTACCCTCAACTAGTCATTCTTATAAATGCTTCCAATATGAGACAGATACTATTACACTTCTGGGCCCTGTGCTGTATCCTTGGGCCCTATCAACACCAAGGTAGGTGTTACTAGTATCCAACAAAACACCCTCCAAATACCGATTGTTAAGAATTGGATTCGAGACGGGCTTATCTTTGATATCAGTTGTTAGTAATTGGACTTCAGCAAAATCTCCTTACAAATTCAGTAGGATGTTTTACCCTATCCGACTGGGGGATGCCACTGGTTCCCTAGTTCTGTTCGATGGAGATGAAGTTGGGGCTGCGATTACAAAGACGTACAACATGCAAAAAAGAAGGAAAGAACACTTTTCAGTGCTATAGAATGTAAACACCAAGCAGTATATTCGCGGCATACTGCATTAGATTTAACATCATGCTCAGTTTTACCAATCTCATCTATGCACAAGCATATTGTTATGGGTTTCAACCTAAAAGGCTAGTTAATTAGGTAAAGTTATCAAGTCCTTTATATAACCAAAATCACTCTCTTGTCTTCTCAATGTGAGACCATGTCCTTTTCTTTGAAGTGTTCATGTCTAAAATGTGATACTTTCTTCCGTTCAAATTCATGTTGCCTCTGACATGTTCACGTTTCTCTTTGCCCACGCATCATGATTACTTTATGTTTGCATTAGAAATGGGTCGTGGGTCTACTCCTCTATAATTATGTCGTGGACTTGAGTTCTAACTTTTAAAAAATAATTTATTAGGTAAAATTATTAAGTACCATACACAATCAAGATCACCTACTTGATTAAGGTGTTCCTTTTGGGGTGGTGACATTACACCTAACACAATGATATACGCATTTAATCATTTGGTTCCTTCAATCTCAACTTAATCCCCATACAAAATACAGTATTGTTATTACAAAAAATTTGGTGTATCCAAAAAGTTGCTATTTTAGGATCTTTGCATCTTCATAAAGTGAGAGCCACGATGCTGTGCCTTCATAGTTATCATCCTTTTAGTTTATCGCATACAGTGCAGCCAAAGAAAGATCTAAAGAGGTCGCATTCATAACGACAATACAGAGGTTCTGTTGATGAGGTTCTGTTGATGGGGCATTCCTTGACAAATCTTAACTGTGCATGCCGTTTGAGTCCAAGACATTGTTCTTGAAGGGAAAAACGACGTATAAAGTTTTCCACTTTGATTGAACCTATGAGGAAATACTAAAACACCAACGATGTATTTGAATCACAAGTAAAATAAGCAAATCACAATCAATACAAAAGAATTTCTACGTGGAAAAACTCCTCCAATGTGAAGGATAAAAAACCACGGGACCGATCACGGAGTCCACCCAAATCTCCACTATATCAATCGTTAGGTTACAACCCAATCAAGTCCTTAACAATAGCAATAGGACTAAGATTCATTGATTCAACAATAATAGAATCACCAATAAATAGTGAAAAAACAAGTTGTAAACAACAACTTAACCAAGAAAAAGTTGGAGAAATATCACCTAGATTTTCGACCATAATCTGCTGACTTCAAGAGCTCCAAACGACGATCCAACCATTCACAATGAAGAACACCTAATCCCGAACCTGTTGACAAAAAATTAGCTCAATCGGACCACAGATCGACCTTGATCAGACGTTTGATCAACTGCTGTGCAGGGCCTCTAATTCTTACAAAATTCTACTCTTTTCTTTTCTCTCTCTCTCTTTTCTTTGACGGCCACTCACCTCATCTCTTAAAGAAAAAAACCCTATATTTTTCCTTTTAAACCTTAAGGCCACATTACCCTAATTGGACCCAATAATAAGTCCCCGAATATAGGCTGGACCAACCCAACAATTCTCCCCCTCCAGCCCAAATGAAGGAGATTCCATATGTCCATTTCTCAAGCACAATCCAAACCAGCCTCATGCCGACAAAACTCAAACTTTTCTCGCCATAGAGCCTTTGTCATCATATCAGAACCATTATCCTCAATATGTACCTTTTCAAGTGCAACCTCTTTAGTTTTCATGATATCTCGTATCCAATGATACCTTACATCGATATGCTTTGATCTTTGATGAAACGTAGAGCTCTTAGCAAGACGTATAGCACTTTGACTATCACAAAATAACACATACCTTTCTTGCACAAAACCAAGTTCTTTTTATGAATTCCTTCATCCAAAGTAACTCTTTACATGCTTCTGTTGCTGCAATAAATTCTGCTTCCATTGTAGATAGAGCAATACATTTTTATAATCTTGATTGCCATGCCACAGCTCCCCTTGAAAACTTAATCAAGTAGCCTGAAGTAGATCTTCTATTATCAATATCTCCTACCATATCAGAATCTGTATATCCCACAAGAATAGGCTTATCACTCCAAAATGAAAGTTTCAAACTAGAAGTGCCTCGAAGATACCTTAGAATCCACTTCACTGCATTCCAATGTTCTCTTCCAAGATTAGAAGTAAATCTGCTAACTACTCCAATTGCATGAGCTATATCTGGCCTTGTACAAATCATTGCATACATTAAACAACCAACAGCCGAAGCATAAGGAACTCTTTCCATATCTTTTATGTCTTCCTCATCTACAGGACATTGTTTCTTACTAAGCTTAAAGTGTGTAGCAAGAGGCGTGCTCACCACTTTAGCTTTATCCATACAAAACCTCTGAAGTACTTTCTTGATATACTCTTCTTGAGACAATCACAACTTCTTGACTTTTCTGTCACGACTAACTCTCATACCAAGAATTTGCTTCACTGAGCCTAAGTCTTTCATTGAGAATGACTTACTTAACTCCTGCTTCAACTTTTCAATTCTTGCAGCATTCTTACCAACTATAAGCATGTCATCTACATAAAGTAATAGAATGATAAAATCATCATATGAGAACTTCTACACAAACACACAATGATCAGAATTTGTCTTCTTATAGGCTTGCTCTCCCATAAAAGACTCAAATTTTCGATACCATTGTCTCGGTGCCTGTTTTAAGCCATATAAACTTTTCTTTAGCTTGCAAACATAGTTCTCTTTACCTTTTTCTTTAAAACCCTTTGGTTGCTCCATATAAATTTCTTCATTTAGGTCACCATGAAGAAAAACAGTCTTTACATCCATTTGCTCAATTTCAAGATCAAGACTGGCAGTCAATCCCAAAACCACTCGAATTGAGGACATTTTCACAACAGGTGAGAAAATCTCATCATAATCAATTCCTTTTTTCTGACTGAAACCTTAAACAACTAGTCTGGCTTTGTATCGAGGTTGTGAAGAATTTTCATCATGCTTCAATCTATAAATCCAACGATTCTTCAAAGCTTTCTTGCCCTTAGGCAATGTCACCAACTCAAATGTTTGATTATCATGCAAAGATTTCAACTCATCTTGCATTGCATCAACCTATTTTTTCTTATCCACATCCTCTGCTACTTCTTCAAAGCTCTCAGGCTCACCTGCATCAGTCAACAATACATACTCCTCAGTAGAGTATCTAGAGGATGGATTACGACCTCTAGTATACCTCCTCAATGGTGGAACTGAAGATGGATTCTGTTGAATATCAACAACATTATCTGTCTGAGTGTCACTATTATCTGCAACCTGTTGGTTATTCTGAACCTGATCTTGAACATCATGCTGAATATCACTCTCATCTTGTTTTGGTAACTATCGCTGTAAATCATTTGAAGGAATTAGATCAATATCAATACCAATCTTAGAGCCTTGTGACATATTTTTCTCGCTCTGGCCAATATCTGTCATATTTTGATTCTTAAAAAATACAACATCACGACTCCTCACAATATTCTTCACAGCTGGATCATAACACTTGTAGCCAAATTCATCAGAACCATAACCAAGAAATATACATTCTCGTGTCTTGACATTTAACTTAGACCTCTCATCCTTTGGAATATGAACAAATGCTTTGCAACCAAATACTCTTAGATGGTTATAGGAAACATCTTTGCCAAACCAAACTCTATCTAGCACATCACCATCTAAAGCAACAGTTAGAGATAGATTGATAACATAAGTTGCTGTAAGTAATGACTCACCCCAAAATGTCTTTGGCAAGTTAGCATTTGAAATCATGCATCTAACTCTCTTAACCAATGTCCTGTTCATTCGTTCCGCTATACCATTCAACTGAGGTGTTTTTAGAGGTGTCTTCTGATGTCGAATACCATGTTGCCTACAATACTCATCAAATGGTCCAATGTACTCACCACCATTGTCTGATCGAATGCATTTTAACTTCTTTCCAGTTTGCCGCTCTACTGAAACTTGAAACTGCTTAAACACATCTAGCACTTGATCTTTTGACATCAAAACATAAACCCAAACCTTTCTTGAGTAGTCATCAATAAAGGTCACAAAGTAAGATGCTCCACCAAGCGTCCTCGGGTTAATTGGGCCACAAACATCTTAGTGTACTAACTCCAATAAATCTGATTTTCTTGAAGGAGGGTGACTATAGAATGAAACTCTTTTTTGTTTTCCAGCTAAACAATGTGCACACTTCTCAAGTTTTGCACTCTTAATCCCAGATAACAAGTTCTTCTTTGCCAACATATTCATGCCCTTCTCACTCATGTGACTTAACCTTTTGTGCCATAAAGCACTTGTATTCCTATCTTCCACTACATTACAAATGTTCTTGGAAATCTTGGCCTGAAATAAATACAAAGAAGACTCTTTCTTGCTTCTAGCAATAACTAATGAACCCTTAGTAAGTTTCCATTGTCCATTATTGAAGATATTGCAAAAACCATCATCATCAAGTTGTTCGGTAGAAATCAAATTCAAGCGAATTTCTGGTACATGTCTAACATTCTTGAGAACCAACTTGGATCCATTACGAGTCTCCAAGCATACATTTCCCATACCTGCAACTTTAGCCAAACAATCATTATCCATCTTCAATGTGCCAAAGTTTTCAGGAGTATAAGAAGTAAAGAACTCCCTCTTGGAAGTAATATGAAGAGAAGCACCACTATCAATTACCCAACTTGTCTCATTGCTTGCAAAATTCACATTATCATCATAGCACACAATAACAAGTTCATTAGTAGCTGCTACAACTCGATCATTATCATAATTGTCATTCTTTTCCTCACTTTTATTAACTTTCTTCTTCTCATTTCTACCTTTACCATTTTTCTTTTCATTTTTCAGCTGGAAGCAATTTTTCTTGATATGACCCATCTTGCCACAATGATGGCACTCCACATTTTTATGCCATGATCTAGACTTACTTCGACTTTTGTTATAACCTCTCGAACCTCTACTATGACTTCTCCCCCTATTTTCAACAACCAAAGCTTCAGAATGAGACAAAGAACCCTAACTCTTTCTTCTCATCTCTTCATTCAAAATACTAGTCTTGGCAAAATCCATAATGACAATACCATCGGGAGTAGAGTTACTCATTGACATACGAAATGTTTCCCAAGATTCTGGTAAAGTACCAAGTAACCAAAGTCCTTGTACTTCATCTTCAAACTTCATATTCATGCCTGAAAGTTGATCTAACATTCCCTGAAACTCATTTAAATGATCAGATATGGATTGTCCATCTTTGTATTTCAAGCTAATAAGTTGCTTCATCAAATACATCTTATTATTTCCAGTCTTTCGAGCATACAAAGATTCAAGTTTGTTCCATAGAGTCCGAGCATGTGTTTCTTTACTAATATGATTCAAAACATTCTCATCTACAAATTGTCGAATGAACCCGCATACAATTTTATGCTCAAGAGTCTAATCGGCCTCACTCATGTTATCTGGTCTAGTTTCACTAAACACCGGTAAGTGCCAACGCTTCACATAAAGCAAATCTTCCATCTTACCCTTCCAAATATGATAGTTTCTTCCATTCAAACTAATCATCCTGTTAGTGCTTAGTTCCATCGTTTAATCAAATCCAAAGATAAAACAACCACAACCTAAGCTTTGATACCACTCTGAAGGGAAAAACGACGTATAAAGTTTTCTACTTTGATTGAACCTATGAGGAAATACTAAAACACCAACGATGTATTTGAATCACAAGTAAAATAAGCAAATCACAATCAACACAAAAGAATTTCTACGTGGAAAAACTCTTCCAATGTGAAGGATAAAAAACCACGGGACCGATCACGGAGTCCACCCAAATCTCCACTATATCAATCGTTAGGTTACAACCCAATCAAGTCCTTAACAATAGCAACAGGACTAAGATTCACTGATTCAACAATAATAGAATCACCAATAAATAATGAAAAAACAAGTTGTAAACAACAACTTAACCAAGCAAAAGTTGGAGAAATATCACCCAGATTTTCGACCATAATCTGCTGACTTCAAGAGCTTCAAACGACAATCCAACCGTTCACAATGAAGAACACCCAATCCCGAACCTGCTAACAAAAAATCAGCTCAATCGGACTACGGATCGACCTTGATCAGACGTTTGATCAACTGCTGCGCAGGGCCTCTAATTCCTGTAAAATTCTGCTCTTTTCTTTTCTCTCTCTCTCTTTTCTTTGACGGCCACTCACCTCATCTCTTAAAGAAAAAAAATCCTATATTTTTTCTTTTAAACCTTAGGGCCACATTACCCTAATTGGACCCAATAATAAGTTTTCGAATATGGGCTGGACCAACCCAACAGTTCTTGGCGGCATGCCAGAGACATCAGATGAAGGGAATATAAGAAGGATTGTGGAGCTGTCTGTTGGGTATAACATCCTTTTGACCACATAAACAAAATATGTCTGCACTGTTTTGGAAGCACTTGTTCTTTGGACGGTTGGACTTTGGTGTTGTCAAACTCCAATGGTTAAAGAAGATTGAAGTTGAAGTTTATTCCATCATTCAGAGGTAAACAAACGCATAAAAAATGACGAGCTCTTTGGTAATTGTTATTATAGGATTTTAAAAACATGGGTTGTCTTGTGCAACTAATATCTTATAAATGTCGGTCCCCTTGGTAAGTCTTATTGTAAAATATCAAAAAATAATGATCATTCCATATTAATAATGTCGGTATCTTAATGATTGATTTTTAAGGAAAAAAGGCTAAATCCTTTTTAACATGTTACCAAAGTTTATATTTAAATATCCACACCTTATTAAAGATTAGATTAAGTAAGATAACATATTAATAATAGTAGTCTTCATCTATCACCGATATCTTAACTTTAATAATTACTTTTAATGACCGATTGTGGGAGAGGAAATTACACCCTTTCTGATAAAAGAAAACGAGAAAAAAAATCCAGAAAAAAAAAGAAGGCGAAAAAAAGGGGAAAAGGCTCCATATTTTGGTTCCTAATTTTGCAAATTACGTGTTGCCGACAACATTCGGTTCTTTCGTGTGAACATTTATACATGCTGATAAGTTTGCGAGCAATCCCAAGTTCCCTGCATTGAATAGGGTTTTAAGCTAATGGAGTTCTTAAAAAAATGGAACTCGAAGATCCTTTAATGAAACATCATCCTAGGAAAGATACAATGATGTCGTATCTCAACAAAGGAGCCATTTGAAGAAGGGAGAGGAGAATTTGAGTAATTAAACAAAATTAATCTCTATTAAAAGGGACATAAAAAAAAAAGTGGACGCTTTTCTATCCTCGTAATAAGCTATTAAACAACCTTTCCAAGATAAATTCAAGATAAAGTAATTCAGGTTTATGTTTTGAGGGGTTATGTCCTACGACCTGCTTCATGGATTAACAAATATGTGTGGTTTTCAAACCACCTAGGATTATCAATATAAATGATCAGGATAATGTTCTTATTCAATAAAAAAAAAAAGATAAATTCATGGAACATTTTAGAAACAAGCTGAAAATCGGCATCAAATCATGTTTGTAACTCGTTTCATTAGGTCGTACTAGCAATCGACGTTATCAAACCCATTTGTTTGATTCTCCAAGATTGTTCTACTTTGAGCCGATTGTGGTCACCAGAAAACAAAACAAGCCAACCTTGCTCTTTTCCGGCCTGCAAATTTCTTCTTCTTCTTCTTCTTCTTCTTCTTCTTCCTCAATATGATTCTTTCTACTTTAAACTTGTCTACTTTGTATTGACTATTTTCCATTATGTTATATAATACCTTCTTTATAGCCATGATTTTTCTTGTCTAAAAATAAGCAACTACATTTTCAAGTTCTAGTTCTTGCCTGATTTCATTTTAGGAAAGATGTCACCATTGAAACTAGAGAACATGAACAACAGATTTTGTCCTATCCATTTTTAGAACTCGAAGCTTACGCCACTTGGCAGAACTTGGTTTATTGAAAATAACATAACCATTATTTAGTGGAAGATTAAGCATATATTGTATTGATTAAGAACGTCTTTGTCTTTAAAAAGTTAATAATTTTTTACAAAATTTTAAGTTAAATTGACCATTCTAAACATTGACCATTAAACCATTAAACTTCTTCTAGTAACTAGACGTAATCATGGAATGCAACACAAGCTTCCTATTCTCTTAATTTTGACTTGTTAAATCCAACATCTCCAAACATAATTAATCTTTATTAGTCATTTTATGTCTCTTTTTCATTCTTCTTGTAGTAACTTCAATTGATTAAATTTTGAATCCTTGAACCGACCCACTACTTAAAAGGTACACTTTTTATCTTTCAGAAATTAAAAATAAAAAGTAGAAGAAGTGTTAAAACAATGTGATATAAGTCTTAAATTATTTATCTTTTTTTTTATGAGAAAAAAGTCTTCAAGGGTTAGATTGAAGTGCAATACTCTTTATCTTATAGAAAGATATTCTCATAAATAATTTGATAGGTTTTGCATTACTAAATCTTATTTGAAAATCTTTTTTAAAAGAAAAAATTATTCATCATTTTTTAGTTGACATTTAAAATTAGGCTGTGTGTCAGATAAGAAGAAAAAGAAGAAACAAAAAGAAGAAACTATTCATATCATGTCATGCAACTAGTCATTGCAAATGTGACAAACATTTTAACATGTTAACCATCATTCTATTATATTATAAATGTCATTTTCATCAAAGTATTTTTGTAACGTGCCATAGATAATCAACTCTAACACCACCGTTGGAATTTCATCAAACCATAGTTTTCTTTATTTGGCTTGTTGGGAATTTGAAGAGAATTATTATTCATTAAATAGTGGGGATATCTCATTTTCCCATGACGTGAAGCAGCATGTGATTGGATGGAAATTAGTAGATTGGTCAAATTATTATCAAAAAATAACTACGTCGTGGCCGGTAACGGCCAACCTTGGTGCCTTTCTCCCGCGCACTTCTTCTTCTTCTTCTTTCACTTTCAACTGCTAAAAACAAAGAGAAAGCAACAATAAATACTAACAACAAAGATCATAGCCTTGCTCTGTCCGTCATGAGGACACAGGTTGTTCTCCAAGGTCCAATAACCGTCGCCCGCTTCGCCGCGGCAAAGACGTGGCATCAAAACCGCCGGTGGGTTTTCTGAAGCGATCGTGGTTTGTCTCTCTGCCTTCTGTGATGCAGACATTGTAAAAGGTTTGTCACACTCCCACGTTGCTTCCGAGGTTAAGGAATAACAGGGAATATCTGGGAAATCTAGATATCGATTGGCAATGCTCGGAGTCACCAAGAATGGATGAGTTTATTCTGGGGGTTTAGGAACAGTGTGGACTTGTTGGGTACTTCTTGTATAAATACAGGAATGAGATAAGCAAACTCAGCATCAGTGTGGAGAGCAACCGAACAAAGCGGCATCTGTGACGCTTTTTCTCTTTCTTTGCGCCATTTGGCGTTCAAGTCCGTCAAAACCTTTGCCCATTTCAGCTTTCAGGTTAGTCCTTTTCATTGGCCCAGTAAAAACTGGAAAGATGTGCTAATTCTTGTGTTGTTAGGTGGGTAAAAATTCATATTCTTTAACATACTTGACTTCTGTGGTTTGGAAGAGATTTGAAGAGTCTAGAAAGAGTCTGTAATGAGCCTGAACATGGGCGTATGAAAAGTTTTTTCACTTTGTTTTCATGTTTGTTTTCAAACTCTCTGCGATGGCAATGGCATCACAGAGAGTGGTGCCACAGCAGACTGAATTGGACCAACCGGAGCTAGAGTGCTATTCTTCATTTTGTGCATCTCAGTGGTATGTTTCAGTTTAAGTTCTTGAATAACTTTGGCAGATCTTTGGTCGTCCTTTGTTTTCTAACCAGTTAAAGCCATTTCTAGTAAGCCTCTTTAAGTATGCTTTTTGAAGTTTGATCTGAAGAAAAAGGGAGTCTTGCACGCGCTGGAGAAGAAGACGCGGTCTTCTGCTCTAACAGGGAGCACTTCCAAGATTCATATTACAAAGGAATCTTTTCATACATAGTTATTGTTGAAAATTCTGTCTCCCACCTCTATTATAGTCTATGCTATGCGTATCACTGAAGACATTGTCTGAATCTTTGAAAATCGTTATCCTAATTAAAATATTTGGTTGGTTTCTTCAATGTCTGCTGCTGTTAAACGATTAGAAGCTTTAATTTGCTCATGCAGACTTTTGTCCGATGACATGGTCTGGTTTGATGTGTGTTTTGGCCGTCTAATCTCATACTTGGTTACTGTTTTTGCAAGTCTGAATTCAAGGCTTGAGTCTTGAAATTGAAGAAAGTTTACTTAGAAATCCATTCTATTACTAATAAGAGTTCTGTTGTGGATTCTTATACTTGGTTTAGCTATAGAACGTTGGAGTTTGAAGTTAGAATCCGGTTGAGCTTGAACTGATTTTGTTATTTATTCTCAACAGTTACTTCTAGTAGGAGTCCTTAACTACAGAGAAAATGGACCTAAAAAATCAGATAGAAGATCAGTTCTTCAAGTTGCATCCATGCCTGCCCGTGAACACAAAAATTGGAATTGTAGGGGCGGGTCCAAGTGGCTTATCAGCAGCTTATGCACTGGCCAAACTTGGTTACAACAATGTGACTGTCTTGGATAAGTACCATACAGTTGGAGGCATGTGTGAATCAGTTGATATTGAAGGTGAAAGTTCAGAATTGAACCTCCTATCTTCTGAACATGGCTTGCGACTTCATGCATTGTGCTTACAGATTCCATTGTTACAGGAAAAATGTATGACTTGGGTGGTCAAGTTCTTGCTGCAAATAGTTCTCCTGTCATCTTTCACTTGGCGAAGGAGACCAGGTCTGAACTAGTAGAAATGGACACTCACAAGCTTGCCCTTGTTGACACTAAAGGGAATTTTAAGGATATTAAAGTGGCTGATGACTATGTATCTGTGATCTCACTGACCTTAGAACTTCAGGTCAGCTTCTTTATTGTTTTACATATACATTGTTCGATCTCACATTATGTCAATCATTGAACCTCCATTTTTCTGTTAATAGGAGAAGGCAAAGAGCTCTGGTCGAATTGGGGTTCATGCTGTAAGTGAATTTGCTTCAGACTTAACTCCAACGTACCTGGAGGGCCATGGACTCAAATCTGTTCCTAAATCAGTGTCCTATGGATACACTGCTTCTGGATATGGCTTTGTTCAAGACATGCCTTATGCATACATTCATGAGTTCACTCGCACTTCCATGGCCGGGAAGATTCGGCGATTCAAAGATGGGTACATAAGTTTATGGGAGAAGATCAGTGAATCACTTCCCATACAAGTTCACCGCAACACTGAGGTACTGAAAGTCAGACGCCACTCTGATGGTGTCACTGTTAATGTCAAGAATGGTGGAGGAGTCAAAAGCATGGAGTTCGATAAGATCATCATCTCTGGTTCTTTTCCATTCAGAATTGGAAACACTTACAGATCAGCAATCTCAAACACTACAGGTTTGTTGATTTTTCTTTTCCATGTTCTTGTCTTTCTTTCCATATATTTGTTGGCGGATTCTAATTATGTTATCCTATAACAGAACATGCAAATGAAGTAATGGATATGAGTGATCTTGAAAAGGAGTTGTTCAGTAAAGTACAGACAATTGATTACTACACCACTGTTTTGAAGATCAAAGGGCTTGAACATGTGCCTCTCGGGTTTTATTACTTCGAGGAGTATATGGACCCAGCAACAATTGGCAATCCAGTTGCAGTGCAGAGATACTATGACGATACTAACATTTTTCTGTTCTGGTCTTATGGAAACTCTAATGATATTATGGGTCCAACAGTCACAGAGCTTGCAATCAAGGCAGCTAAAGCTATGGGAGGAGAAGTAGAAAAAGTAGTTCTGCAGAGGCGATTTAAATACTTTCCGCATGTTCGCAGTGAAGGTATGAGAAAGACTTACATTTTTGAAACTTTTGGCTGCTAGTTCGAATAAATTTTTGGATTTAACCATGAAATTCAAATGCAGATATGAAGAATGGATTTTATGAAAAACTGGAATCTGAACTTCAAGGACCAAGGAACACATACTACGTTGGGGCCCTCATGGCATTTGAGCTTACAGAGAGAAATTCATCGTACTGCATGGCTTTGATCTGCAAGCACTTTGCAAATAACAATTCCACGCCAATGTTTCCCTATGTTAAAGTAAGTTTCACATTCCAAACAATCTAAATAATCAATGAATTTCTCAAAAGCCACTTATAATGCATTGAAACATGTCTCTTTGCAGAGTCTCTTTACCTTGCAAGAAAAGTGCTTGAGGAGGCAAGTTGGGTTAGAAGAATTTCCAGAAATGGAATTTCCTGATTTGTCTTCCCTCGACGGCTACTTGAAGCACTGGGGAACTCATGAAGTTACTCAGAACAAAACCCTCTACACTTGGATAAATGATGAAGGGGTGACGGTGTCCCAAAGGACTTATGGAGAACTTCATGCCAATGCTTCCTGCATTGCTCAGAATCTCTTGACAAGTAAGAAACCAGTTATCAAGCCTGGGGACAGAGTTCTCCTGATCCATGTCCCGGGTTTGGACTTCATTGATGCCTTCTTTGGCTGTCTTAGAGCAAAAATCTTTCCAGTTCCAGTTCTTCCCCCTGATCCTTTGCAAAGAGGTGGGCAAGCACTTCTGAAAATCGAAAACGTTGCTAAATCATGTGGTGCAGTGGCAATTCTGTCGACCACTGGCTATCACTCAGCAGTTCGGGCAGGTACTGTGAAGAATCTGATTCCTTTGTCTGGAAAGGACAGAAAATCCACAGCTAAGTGGCCTAAACTTCCATGGTTGCACACAGATTCTTGGATTAAGAACTCTAAGAACCTTGGTTCAGAAGACGTACTTGATCAATCTGAACCGCAGCCAAGTGATGTATGTTTTCTGCAGTTCACTTCAGGTTCCACCGGTGATGCCAAAGGAGTCATGATCACTCATGGTGGGCTCATCCATAATGTGAAGTTGATGCGAAGGAGATACAAGAGCAATTCAAAGACTGTACTAGTAAGCTGGCTTCCCCAATACCATGACATGGGGCTGATTGGAGGACTATTTACAGCCCTTGTCAGTGGTGGACGTGCAATCCTTTTTTCACCATTGACGTTTATCAAAAAGCCACTGTTATGGCTTGAAACCCTGAGCAAATATCAAGCTACTCATAGTGCCGGTCCCAACTTCGCCTTTGAGCTAATGATCCGACGACTGGAGTCTGACAAAGATAAGGCTCGGAATTACGACCTTTCCTCCATGGTTTTTCTGATGGTTGCTGCTGAACCAGTGAGGCTAAAAACCATGAAAAGATTTGTTGAACTTACCCGTCCTTTTGGCCTCTCTCAAGAGGTGATGGCTCCTGGATATGGCCTGGCGGAGAATTGTGTCTTTGTCAGCTGTGCATTTGGGGAAGGGAAACCAATTTTCATGGATTGGCAAGGAAGAGTTTGCTGTGGATATGTGGAACCAAATAATGCAGATGTTGATATCAGAATAGTCAATTCAGAGACTGGTGAAGAGCTTGAAGAGGATGGAAAAGAAGGAGAAATCTGGATTAGTAGCCCAAGTGCCGGAATTGGCTACTGGGGTAGGGAAGAACAGAGCCAGATGACTTTCAGAAATGAGCTTCAGAATCATCCCGGGCTTCGATACACTAGAACTGGAGACCTGGGAAGAATCATTGACGGAAAATTGTTCATCACCGGAAGAATCAAGGATCTTATCATTGTGGCCGGAAGAAACATTTACTCCGCCGACGTAGAGAAAACAGTGGAAAGCTCATCGGAGTTTATACGCCCAGGCTGCTGTGCTGTCATCGGCGTTCCTGAGGAAATCCTGGTGGCGAAAGGGATGTCAGTCCCCGATGGCTGTGACCAAGTTGGTTTAGTTGTGATTGCAGAGGTTAAGGACGGTAAGTCCGTCGGCAAGGACGTGGTCGAGCAAGTTCAAGCCCGTGTTGCAGAGGAGCATGGAATAAGCGTCGCTTCGGTGAAGCTGATCAAGCCCAGAACCATTAGCAAAACGACGTCCGGGAAAATCAAGAGGTTTGAATGCCTGAAACAGTTTGCCGACGGAACTCTGAACCTGGTGCCGGAACCGACACGGTCAAGACGGACGTTGGTCCGCTCCTACACTACTGGAACCTGTAGAGACGGAAACACACCTCGGCCGGAGCTGGCGAGAAGTTCTCCTCTATCGGGGCCTCTGAAACTGAGTAACAAGGAGATAGTGGAGTTTCTGAGAGGGTTGGTCTCCGAGCAAACTGGTATTCCGATCAAGAACATCTCAGCCAACGAGAATCTGGTTTCTTATGGGATTGATTCAGTTGGAGTTGTCAGAGCTGCTCAAAAGCTTTCAGATTTCCTCGGCGTGTCGGTTGGGGCTGTTGATATCTTCACCGCAACCTGCATTTCAGACTTGGCAAGCTTCTCGGAGAATTTACTGATGAAGTCTGATCCGCAACGCATAAGCTCTCCGTCGGAGACTCCGGACATCGAGTTTGATTCCGACGAGCTTGTGATGGAAATATCTAAGCCTCAGCAGCTGGGTCTCTTGCTGGTCCAACTTCTGGCTCTTGTATATGTTTCCGCCATGCTAATCCTCCCTGCTTACTTTTCCATATCTGCATTTATGAGCTCCATTGCAGCTATTCATACTGCAGCAGATGGAAGCCCCTGGTTGCATTGCTTGATTTCGCTGACTTTAGCTCCTCTGGCTTGGGTCCTCTGCATGGTATCCACCTGCATGGCCATCGCCTTCTTCGGGAATTCTTTCTTGAGACCAAACTATGCATTGAACCCTGAAATCCCCGTCTGGTCATTGAATTTTGTCAAGTGGTGGGCACTTTACAAGGCCCAGGAGGTTTCTTCCAGAGTTCTGGCAGTACATCTGAGAGGAACAGTGTTTCTCAATTACTGGTTCGAGATGCTCGGAGCAAGAATTGGATCCTCTGTTTTGCTTGATACAGTTGATATCACGGACCCATCTCTGGTTTCCATTGGAGATGAAGCTGTGATTGCAGAAGGAGCTTTGGTTCAAAGCCACGAGGTAAAGAATGGAGTCTTGAGCTTGCTTCCGATCAGAATAGGCCGGAATTCTTCAGTCGGCCCTTATTCTGTTATCCAGAAAGGAAGTGTTCTCGGAGAAGGGGCCGAGGTACAACCTTTACAAAAGACTGAAGGAGGGAAACCTGTGTTCAAATCCACCAAGGCTCAAAAGGTAAGTGAAACTATAGGTTTACCGTGCACCTAGTATCATTGGTCCCATGTTGAGAAAATATAATCTTTTAATAGTATTTAAATATAAAAAATATCTCTTCAATTTTATGAATTAGGTTTCAAACTTTTTTTAATATGATTTCAAAGTTTAAATTAATTCAATATAAATTTTGTTTAATATTGAGTTTTTAAAATAAGTTCAATGCACAAAAGTAATCATTCTACTTTGTTCAACTTTAAATTTAGGTATGTTTGATATGTGAGAGTTTGTAAGAGATATAAATTTTATGTTGAAAATATATAATTTTCAAGTAATATTGACTTTTAAGTTGAATTATGAACATATTTTTAATAGCATATTATCTTTTTCTTTTGCATCAATGCATTCTTATCAAGCATTTTCTAGGCTCATGTTCTTCCCACATAATTTTCAGGGTGCAGTGCCAATCAATAGAACTCAAGCCGATGTCATTTACCAATTCCTTGGAGTCTATGCAGTTGGCTTACTCAGTTCTCTTGCAGCAGCCACTGCCTACTTTGTCTACATTTGGCTCTCTCAGAAGCCTCTTTCTCTTCAAAACTTCACATTTCTCTGCATAGCCGGAAGCTTCCACTGGATTCCATACACCATTGTTGCATATTGCATGATGCTTTCCCAAGTCCCTACAAACCCCACGAGCTTTGCTTTAACAATTGCCATTGCTTACTTATTGCATGGCTTGATATTCAGCCTCCTCACAAGTGTTTCTAGCCGGTTACTCAGTGCCGAACAGGAAGAAAAACAGTCCCACCTGAAAATATGGCTTCGCCACCGGATTAACATAGCCTGCCACCTGAGATTTACCAAGTTCCTGTCTGGAACAGAGGCGTTCAGCATATACTTGCGGCTTTTGGGTGCAAAAATTGGCAACCATTGTTCCATCAGAGCCATCAACCCAGTTTCAGACCCGCAACTAATTTCGATAGGAGCTGGTGTCCATCTTGGTGATTTCTGCCGGCTCATTCCCGGGTTTTATTCCTCCGGCGGGTTTACCAACAAGAAAATCGAGGTGCACGATAATTCAGTTGTTGGGAGTCAAAGCTTGATCCTTCCTGGTTCAGTGGTTGAAAACGATGTCATTCTTGGGGCACTTTCGATTGTTCCAATGAATTCTGTGCTCCAGAAAGGTGGTGTTTATGTTGGGTCTCAAACGCCGATCATGATCAAGAACACCATGCATAGTTTGGATGAAAGAATAGAAGAGATGGACATGAAGTACAAGAAAATAGTTGGTAATCTGGCTGCAAATTTGGCTGCCACAACTCTGAAGGTGAAAACAAGATACTTCCATCGAATTGGTGTCAGTGGGAAGGGATTGTTGAAAATCTATGACAACATCAAAGGCTTGCCGGATCATAAGATCTTCCGTCCCGGAAAAAGCTACCCAATAATTGTCCGACATAGCAACAGCTTAAGTGCCGATGATGATGCCAGGATCGATGCCCGAGGTGCAGCCGTCAGAATTCTTTCAGATGACTCCAATGGCGACTCCCTCCTTGACCTGACACTGAAGACAGGGAAGGCCTTTTATGCCCGAACAATTGCTGATTTTGCAACATGGCTAGTTTGCGGGCTTCCGGCGAGGGAAGAGCATGTCAAGCGAGCCCCACATATCCGTGATGCAGTATGGACTTCTCTCCGTCTATCTGATTCGTATACCGAGCTGCATTACTACTCGAACATCTGCAGGATTTTCCGGTTCACGAATGGAGAGGAGATGTATGTGAAGTTCAAGCTGCGGCCTTGTGATGAAACAATCAGTGAAGAGGCCGGCAAGGTGGAACCTATCGGAATTCTGCCACCAGAAACAGGTGCAATTCCTCGCGCTGAGGATGACACTCGCCCTTTGCTTTTCCTTGCTGAAGATTTCCACCGCCGGGTGAGTTCACCAAATGGGGTTCGATACATTTTCCAGCTGCAAGTCCGGCCAGTTCCCGATGATGAGGCCACCCGTGACATCGCACTCGACTGCACCAAACCATGGGACGACGCCGAGTTTCCGTACATCGACGTTGGAGAGATTACCATTTATCATAAGCTCTCCAGGGAGGAATCAGAAGAACTGGAGTTTAATCCGTTTCTCCGATGCCATGAGGTTGATGTAATCAGAGCTACATCATGCTCCCAGAGTGCTTCAATTGATCACGGTCGCTCACTGATATATGAAATTTGCCAGCATCTGCGCAATGGGGAACCTCTGCCGGAGTCTTGGAGGATGTTCCTGGAGCAATCTGATGTGAAAGTAGACCTGTCTGGTTGTCCAATGGCGGCAGCATTGGAGAAGAAAGACGTCAAAACGGTGACTCTTGCCAGGACTTGGTACCAAACCTTGTGGACAATTTTTGCCCAACCATTGCTGCAAGTAGTTCTACCTTATTTCATGATGGGGCTGGTAATCTTTGCTCCTCTGAGCTGGTTCCTGAACTTAAAAGATGCATATCAGCTTCCACTGCAGTGGCTGCTTCCTCTCTTCTGGGTGTCTTCAGGGATTTTGGCAGCATCAGCATGTGTAATTGCAAAATGGGCTCTTGTTGGAAAGAAGAAAGAAGGTGAAACAGTTCTCATTTGGAGTCCACGGGTCTTCATGGACACTATATGGCAGGCCTTCAGAACTTTAGTTGGGGAGTACTTCATGGAAATGGTGAGTGGTTCTATGTTTTTTGCACTGTGGATGAAGCTCATGGGTTCAGAGATTGACTTGGACCAAGGGGTTTATGTGGACACCATGGGAGCTCTGTTGAATCCTGAAATGGTGGAGATTGAGAGTGGAGGATGTGTTGGTAAAGAAGCTCTGCTGTTTGGGCACATATACGAAGGTGAAGGAGGAAAAGTGAAGTTTGGGAAGATCAAGATTGGAGAAGGTGGGTTTGTGGGAAGCAGAGCTGTGGCCATGCCAGGTGTGAGGGTGGAGTCTGGGGGCAATCTCAGTGCACTCTCCCTCGCCATGAAGGAAGAAATTGTTAAGTGAAGGTGAAGGTGAAGGTGAAGGTGAAGGTGAAGGGTTGATGCTTATTTGTCATCTTTACTCTAATAAGAGGCAGGTTTTGTCATTTTCATGAAATTCATGTACTGCTGATCCTTACAATAAATAATCAACCCATGGAGCTTTTAAAGTTTATATCTCTCTCTATTTTTATATTTCTTTTAATTGTTTTGTTAACTTGATAGTTTCATTGTCAATAAGCTACTAGTCTACTAGTTCGCTCCTCACATCCTATCACCTAGTTCCTTGGTTCAACACTTGTTTTCCATAAAGAAACCTTAATGATTTCATACCAACAAAATTAAAATGGGTTCATAAAGCTTCTTATTTGAGTAAGAGATCTAAGCAAGTTTGAAGAGAAGTTAAGCTAATCATATATTACAAGCCTAATAATTTTTTCTCAGATAACAAGTTCTCACTACCCAAGAAGATCACATTAACCATATTTAAGAGATAAGCGTGTATAAATAAACGTTTTAGGTGTATAAGACAACTAAATATTCATTTGACATAACTATTTCTACTTTCTACTTTGTAGAAAGTCCTAACTTCTGCCTATTATCTGATTTAGAGGCAACTTTGGATTTCCTTCCCTTTACAATGAGTGCAATGCACTCGATACTTTCTGCAGGACAAATAAACAGAAGCATATCTTTTTTCAAAGTATGAACGGGATGACTGCATAGAATGGTCTCCAGAAAGGTGGGTATGGGAAGGTTTGAGAGGCAGAGGCTAAAGAGTACAGAGCATGTTACGGCTTATGGTTTAGATTTCTTGTGCTTAAACACAACTAGATTGTGCTCATCTTCTTTGGGAGCTTCAATTACTATTGTGCAATTTCAAAAGAGAGAAGAAGGGAAAAAAGAAAAAGCCTTCATTTGTCTGTAGCAGAAATTGTAGAAAATGTAGCAGCACAACCCTTCCAACCCACAAGCTAGTTTTACAAATGAAAAGAAGGCTCAATCTGTAACAAACCAAACCCATAGAGACAACCCATCGTTGATGAACAAAAAAATAAAATAAAAGGTCATGATGGTTTCCACCACTAGATATATATTGAAAAGCATGAGTGTCTTACATTGCATAGTCTTGTCATAACGTCCTCTTTACATGAAAGAGAGAGAGAGAGAGAGAGAGAGAGAAGGCCCTTCCTCTTACAAGCCGACTTTTCTGAAGAAAATTGGCCCACTCTGTCTGGTTCACCACGTCAAGCTTCGTTTACGCCTTAGATTTATTAGATAAAAGACAGATTGATAGGCACGAAAGGGCAAAAACTGCCTCTTTAGTGCACGAAGAGGCATATACAAGGAAGAAAAGCTGTTCATGGCTTACAATGAACTGGAACTGAAAGGCTATCATTTTGTACATTAAACAAATTGACATATGGAGTTGCCGAAGGGACAATACAATAATAAATCGAAAAAGTCATAAACATACACGTACTTTTCTATTCCAAATTGCACATGCAGAATATCATAACTTTCTCATTTAACAAGTCTATCAAATGGGACTATTTACAAGAACATCACAACTCGTCATTCCTAGTGAAAGAAAAGGCAAAACAATTAACAGAAACAGTCCTGCCTCCGTTCGTGTTTCATTTTTTTTTTTTTTCTTTTCAAATTCTTCCAAATGGTGAGTTAAAAAGATTTGGTTCAAAGTCACTGCCATTTAAGAAACAAGTCCAGTGATTTGGGGGGAATACCTTAAGCTTGACCATCAATGGATGCTGCAATTTTGCAGTCCCTGGACATTAAATGACACCAAAACAAGAGTCACAAGGCCAAATTCCCTGAATGGATAATAAAACCGCATGCATGTTTACAAGAAACAACACTTACAATATGAGGTCTGATGTGTCGAATCTAATAATCTTTATGCACCGAAGTATTGGATCAAATCATCATCCTGCAAAAACTCCTCCAAGCCATCAAGACGGAAGGGGCTGTTCAAAGCTCCACAATCTAGTGACAGGGGATCAAATCCAGAGCCAAACTGAGAGTCAACAGGTCCATGTTGCTCATTGTTAAACATATCTTTTACATAGTAGTGCAAGTCCACTTCAGGAATCTCGTTTGCACTTCTATCCAGTGTGGGAACATGAACTCCAATTCCCTCAGGCCCAATTTGTGGTGCATTCACTGCATTCTGAGACTGCTGCCAGTCATGTGGGCGCCCATATTCCCCAGATGCTTCAAAGAAGTTGCAAGCATCTCCATGATGCATAGCAGTGTTTTGCACCAGAGGGTAAAGCAAAGGCCTTCCATCCACATACATGTGCTGAGTGGAAATCACATCCTCAGAAGGTAGACCAGAGAAATTATTTAACCCAGATGAAGTTAGCTGGGGTTGAACATTGATATCTCTCTCCGGGGGGCCCAAAGCAGCAATTGCACTATTTCCTTGCTGATCTCCATGGACCTGGTATCCCACATCAGTCTGGTTAACATCAGGCAGAGGGATTCTTTGCTCAGTCTGTGGACGTTTAATTTTTGACATTGTAGGCACTTGTTCAGCAGGATTTGATTTGACACGGGTTCTTTTTCTCCTCGATTGCTTTTCCCCAGGATCTTTACCCTGGACCGGGGTGTTATTGCGTAGATTATCTGAAGCTTCTACATCCATCGGTTGATTTGTCGTATCATCCTTAGATGAAACAGAACCGACACCATCATCAACGCCACCTACATCATAGTCACTGTCACTACTTACTGCAGTGTGCTTATTTTCCCCACGGTCGCTTTGCCGCATCTCAGTCACACTAGATGTCCCATTGTCACAACTGGGATGCTGAATTAGAGCCTCCTCTCTGCTTAAAACCCCCAACCAGACAGCACTCTCCTTTGCTGTCATCTTATCCTGTAAGCATTTTGACTGGCGGACATGCCTCCTTATCTTTGCAATGTCAGGTGACATATGCTTTATCACAGCCGTCAACACTCCAACTTTCCACATCTTCTTCAAATCATGTGGTTTCTTATAAGGAGGACTTTGACCATGGGGTAGCCCTAATTTTACCCACCAATCTTCATTACCAGTAGGCCACCAAGGTGGTGGAACTCCCTTTTCTAATGGGTACTTCCTTTGAGGGGGATCACAGTGTTGCATCAGAGAAGATAAAAGAGACCCAAGAGTTGCATCTTGAAGATCTTGCAGAATGCTCTGAGAGTTTCTATTTCGATTGTTATCAGCCTCGCTCATGGCAAGACACTCTGCTTCATACTTGGCTATGGCAGCTGGCCCATTCTTATCAAACTTCACCTTTTCTTTCCACCAAGCCCTTATGTTATCAGAAGCACCACTGACTGGCTTGCCCTTCTCAGGAATGATACCATACACAAAGCCCCGTGCTTTGCACACTTCCATTAGCTTCAGCATGTACTTAAGAATCCCATCTTGTGCTCTAGACATTTTCTTCCTCCGAGCCTGATCACTAGTCTGCTTTGGCTTCTGCTTCTCTGCAGCTTGTTGCGCTTCAAGCTTCTGTTTTTCCTTAAGCCTTTTGAGTCTGATCCGGTCCTTCCACATTCGCCTCTCCAATTCGTCCGCTTCAATCTCTTCATCACTAACATCTTTCTCTGCTATGTTTTCACACCTTAGGTCGTCAACTTCTAAGTCTGAGCTATCACCCAACGTGTCATCGACAAGCATAAGATGCTCCATCGAATCAATTGCAAAACCCCAAGTTTGGTTGCTGAGAAAATAGATTCAACAAAACCAAACGATTTTATCGGGCTCCTGTAAAGCGTCTGGTTCTCTTTTCTCGGATTTCAAAATCAACCCACAATTAGATTGTTTGAGATTTGATTGCTTTTCCACTCCGACCTTTTCTCAGCAACCAAAACAAGCAAAATCATTGATAAGATCCAGAGAACTCCAAAAGATTCAGGCAAAAAAACCTCACCCCGTATTCAGTCGAAACCTCATCTTTCTGATGATCTCAAACAGCCACCACCTATAAGGATTCCTCATGGGTCGTCAGAATATAACACAAAAAAGTATAACAGAAGACCCACACCCCATATCAAATTCGCAAACAAATCCACCTCCAAAAATTATCGCAAAAGTAAATCTCTTGATTAACAGACGGAAATGGACTGGTCCCATAATGATTCAAATACCAAACTCATTTCATTAAATCACACGTAAACACTTCAAAACAGAACCAACCCAAACGGAGAGAAAAAGCTTAAAAGGAAATTCAACCGGTTATCAAACACTTCAATCACAGAGAAAATAGAAAACCAACACAGAAATTCTGGGTATTAAGATATCAAATAGATTCTTACCAAATTTTGGCACCAAGCCCTTCAACTTCAACCCCCCAACAACGAAATTCAACCGCTAACTTCACAAACCCTCAAAGTAGGGATTTTGTTCCTCCTCTATTTACCAAGTAAATGACAACACAAGCGTTAGATAAGGAAGAACCCAGAAAGGCAGGTGATTTTTCGGCCAAAAAATAACTGAAATCTCGATGCCTAGAGAGAGAAAAAAGAGATACGCAGGCGGCCAAAAGGTTTCATAAAATGACGGAAGCACCCCGAGGGAAGAATTCACGAACCCCAGATCACCTGCATCGTCAATGACGTAGGAGGTGACGGTCGTTAAGAGAAAACCAGTCAAATCTTCTTTGATAACCATGTTCTGTCGATCCCACCCATTTTTAGAAAACCTTAGCAGCTGAAAAGGAAAATAACCTTGTGCTGTCTTTACGGTTCTGTTGTTTCCCCAAGCCGTATAAGGAGGCAGCTATCTTAAGAAAGCCACGATAAAATATTAGAAGCAAATTGACTGCATATTTGGTAAATTAGTTGGTACACAATGTAGAGAATTTCGTACATTCTAATGATTTTATGAGAATCTTCATGTGTGTCATGTGCTTGACTTAATTATTATTTTTTATGATTAAGAATTTTCAAAAAATTTTGTTTAGTAATTTAAATTAGAAAACAGCTGTATTTCCTAAAGTATACTCAAGTCAGTTAAAAATACAATTAAAGATATTTAAATTTAAAATTCTTATTTACAAAATCTCCCCAGGACCCCTTTTACCATTGAAGAATCTCCAATAAAGATGGAAATTGACTACCTATGCACACTCTTTTCAATACATTATATCATCCAAAGTGGAAGAAAATATGTATTTAATTGATAAAAGATGTGATGTTAAAAGCTGAATTCTAATGCCACATTAAAGAGATATAATATTTACATTTAACAGAAGAAAGCATTCACATGTGTTAAAACATCCACACACACCTATATGTCCATGCAACTTATGATATTTGATTTAAGAAATTATAACATGGAGAATGATCGAATTTTGTTAGCTTTTTAATTATCTTTCATGGGTTTTTGTTTATGGGCATGTTTCTTCTTGCCCCAACACTGGACGAGTATTCCAAGGCTAGTGATTTCTGGTTTCGTGATGGCTTCGGCAGCATTGAAGGGATCCTTACACGGACAATATTCTATGATTAGGTTCATGCACTATGCTCTCTGCCACTGTGCCTTTTAGGTTCATGCACTCCCGCTTCTTTATTGATTACAATCGACTTTTGGCCTGGCTTTCTGAAAGTTAACTCTTATACCGATGTCGATCCATGTATACTTATCGTGTGGTTCATGTTTTTCTATTATTAGTGGTGAAATCAAAAAGAGATTACCCAAAGAATCAATAAAGTCAGATTCTTTTATTGAGATCACGATATGTCTTACATTATCAATATCATGACTTACTGTATTCTTTATATGTTAGGGTGTTCCACTCTTTTAAGTTAGTTTTAAAGAAAAAGTGAATATTTTTTACATGATATTTTTAGTTCATAAATAAGGTCTTTGTAAAAATTATTTCCCCACTTTATGAGTAGTGAGTGTATAGAAATACAATGTTTTTTTTTATGTTGTCAATATGCTGACCACAAAAAAAAAAAAAAAAACTAACTTATGACTTGAGAGTAGATAATATTTTTCATATTTTAAAATTATTCAAAGGTCATATCTTTTCCAATATGAGATTTTTTTCTCTAACACTCTTCTACACAAATACTATGTGTTTAAAGTAGAATGAAAGTTACAATAGATTAATTCGGATTCTAACACTATGTTAGAAATATTTCCAATATCTAACTTAGAGCTAAGCATTAGTTTGGGAGATATTTTCTTATATTTAAATACTATTCAATAATCATATCTTTCCAACATAAAACTTTTGTTTCAAATAAATATTATGTGTTTCTTACATATGAAAAAGTTTACTTTTATAGTGATCCCATTGTAGTTACTTCTCATGGAAATTTGACTTCCCCCTGAGGGCCAGCTTTGGAACTCTCCCACATAGAATTGTTGATAGTTGCTCTAGGAATTTATTCTAACGATCACCATATGTCAAAGCAAATGGATGATCATGTTTGAGGTCACAAAGGGCGGCAAAAGAGGTTTAAAAACCTCATTCCCACACAAAAATATTCCTTGTCACTTTTCCAATTGCCTTTTCTCAATTTACAATTTATTTGAAATTATTTTAGTTTTCCCTTTCCTTTATTAATTCCTGGACCAAGTTGGTTTGAAGATATATACGCACTTTCTGATACTTTAGACATTGGAAAGAGAACCATTAATTTGACATCCATAAACCAAAAGAGTGATGATTAAGATGTAGCTTTTTATATAGAATAACAGAAGAAAATCACAAAGAATGGATCGTGGGACCTTTAGTGTAATTGAACTACAAAAGTCATGAAGTGCACCGAGTTTAATTTTATTCCAAATTGGAAATCAAGTGGGATTGCAATATCCCTTTTGATTCTCTAATTATCATGATTTATAGAAGCACGTCATATTCTTCTTATTTTTACATATCATTTAATTTTTTTAACAATAAATCGTAGTTGAATCTTTTTATAACTGTAAGAACATGTACAAGTGGTCATTTTTATATGGCCCTATTTTTTAACACGTAACACTAATTGTCTAAAGAATTGGACATTCAATTTGGCAAATTTCCTTTTGTTTTTTCAAAGGTTGACTCAATCCTTATTATTGTGCACTTGGATCTCAAACTATGAATTGCCAAAGCTTTACAAGCCGGCTGACTATTTATTCCATTCGGGCTTGTTTAATCCAGCATATGAGTCATCCATTAAAAGTAAGCTCTACTTGGCTCCAATCATCGGGGAGGAGGCAAGTTTCTTGTTTGTTTCAATTTTTTTTTTTTAATATTGGACATTGATAGTGAATGCACTTAGAGGCCCATTTTTAAGTGCTTACACTTTTTTTTTTTAAAAAAAAAATCATATTAGATGTTTAGGATAATGGGGTGTTGAGTCCAATGCCTATGTTCTAGGCAATTAAGTTTATTTTATTTCTCATACGTAGAGATAATTTTCTCACTTATGAGATTGATTTTTGAGAAAAGTGAGCATTTTTATATAATATCAAGATCCATATTTCAAGTAAAGTATTCAGTGGCTTTGTAGATTAAATCCCGTGAGAAAATTTTTCCATACATAGCATGAGAGGATGTATTAAAAGTATGTATTTGTCCCACATTGCTAGCTATGATACAGTCTACTCTTTATTGTATGTATTTTACTCTCTCAAGTTGACTATTAATTTTATATTTTAGTCATAAAAGGTTAGATCTAGGGAGGGGATAGAAGTTTATCTATTCACTGCATTGACATCTTCGGAATCTGGATTTTTCATCTCTTTCCCTACAACATTGTGGACCAGGACTTTAGGAATATAAGAATGACCATTTCTTGTATGACCTGTTGCTTTCTTGCAAACTTCTTGCCTTACGACGAAACTGCAGGGAATTGCTGTGTTCAATTGCCAGATGAGAGATGAGAGGTGGTCTTCGCACCAGCACATAACCTAGATGGGAATGTTTGGTCGTTTGTGGTGAACTTCGATGTTGATTGGTGTATTATGAAAGGTGACAAAATGTAGTGTTCTTTCTCGTTGCGTCAACCTGGAGATGCCGAGAGTGATAGATGTGAATGCTACGCTCGTTACCATCGTTTGACTTACTTTTAGTCACCATTCCTGATGCTCCCTAGAAAGATGGTGAAAGTTGGTGTCCGCGTGATAAAAAATTTAATCACTTAGTATAATTATGGGTTGAAGTAATACTAATTAGCTATACACTAAGGGAAGTGACATGACAAATGTAAGAAGAAGATTGTGTGATGACATTTGTTGGAATATAAGATCCAACAACATTGATAGTGCATAGGGGTGATAATAAAATAACAAAAATTGTCAATTTCTTTTTTTTAAGAAAAGAAACTCGTTTATAAAAATAATGCATGTATCTCATTTTGAGAATAAAGTCTCATGTTGAAAAAAATAGTACTTGTAATGTGTCTTATAAATTTATATAACTCATTTAATCAATGAAGTCTTTTAAAGAGAGGGCGACTCTGGTCTTTTCATATCTAATTAATGTGGAATAATATATCTTTAACACTTTTTCTTATGTATAAGTTGACACAAACACTATGATGTGGACAAATAGAATGGTAGGACGAAGGCCCAACAAAAAAAAAGATTCAATGTAGGGAATATCATAAGTCTTCAATACCATATGAGATTTCAATTAAAAACTAATTGGCGATAAGTAAAATAACCCAACATCATATAAAGCATGATTTTTACTATTTATTAATTAAGGTGGAACAACTACATCTTTAACGATAACATAATATTATTATCTAAATTTTGAGTAAAGCACTCCATTGCTTACAATCTGTATTTGTCCACCTTTCTCCATGCTTAAAGTGATGAACATGATGAAATCTAAATCTATATTTTATATGACTTGTGTGTTGACATAAGCCAACAGGGAGAACCAAGCATAGATGCTCGAAAAGATTGCTTAATCCAAATAACAATGGAAAACCTACTTTATATTTTTTGGTATACCCACACAAGATGCAAACTAAAACAAAAATTCCAATCAAAAATGGACACCAAGCATAAACATACTTTTTATATATGATTGTAATGAAAAGGGTCCGATAGGGAAGTGGCCGAACTGACGTGGAACGATTGTGTTCGACGCTACCTCCAACGAAAAGACAAAAGGGATTGTGCTCGGTGCCTGCAAAAAGACATCTTTTCCAAGTGCCAACGGCCGCCCACGTTTACTTTCAATGTGAATCTGCCTTTATTTCTGGTCTTGGTTATTGACGGTGAAAAGGTGGCTTGAACCATGTCCATTCGAGGTTGGTTGCTTGTCTAATTTTAAAGCGATTAAAGATGGTTAAGTGACTCATCCCTTCATCCACTTTGACATTAATAATTATGAGTAGATAAACTCGGACCATATATCAAGTACATATATGTCATTATCAATGACACCAAAAATTTTGTGTGATTTGTGAGAAGTAATTATCACTTTATTTTAAAGATTCTCATATTACTCTTTGATCCTAATTGATAATATATATTATCCTTATTGTGAAGTTATCCTTTTATCTCTATTTATTATTTTGACTTCATAATTAACCTTAATTAGGTTGTTTTAATGAAAATGAGAAAATTCCGACTAATGTAATAAGTCACATTAAATTTTGAAAAATAACTATTAGAATATTCATTTTTTGTATAAGATTGATTTATAAGAGAGAAGAATATTTTTTACTAGATAAAAAGTCTCACGTTGAAAAGGAGAGTGCTTGTAATTTTTTTTATAAATTTGTATAGCATTTTTTTTGTAATAACTTTTGAGGAGAGGTAGATATGGGTCTTTTATATGTATTAGAACCAATTTTTCTCTATATGATATAATAATGGAGAAATACCAATCTTCTTGATTGGCGTCACATGGATGTCTGGCAATGCAAATGCCACGACGCCAGTGTGAGCTTGATTCCTAATGATTGGACAAAGACTGTCGTAGGGTACTGCCGTGTCCTCGAGGCCCTGTCTCGGTCTTTCGCCCTCGCTCTCTCTCTCTCTAAAAGTGGCCATCGTCCAATCAGTCTCTGCCATGTGCCTCTCCTCCACTCAAGCCGCCGCTACCAGCTACGAGGATGTCTGTCGTGACACGTGCCGGACTCCCCACGGTTTCATTACCTCGGCACAAGGCCGAACGCCGCCGCTACCAACTTTTGCAGCTTAATAATGGTTATTTTTAGAATAAAAATTTCAATGTTTCAGTATATCAATGATGAGTCTGAGGTAAAAAACAATTTTTTATAATAAAATTTAAATAAAAAATATCTCTCTTTAAACTTTAGGCCTTTTAATATAATATTAAAAATCAAATTGAATTTGATTGTTATGTATAACTCTAAATCTAACGTTACTCAATGCATGTACAAAATAAAAATTTCATATTAAAAACATAAAACTTAAATAAAAGAAGCATTTATTCAATTTTTGAATTAATTTTTAAATTAATTTTTTATACCTAATAATAAGATATTGAACAAACTTGTTAAAATATAATCTACAAGTAATACCATTTTAAAAGATTTCATTATTTTCAATGTAAAAAAATAGTATATAAATAATGAATCAATATCATAAAATCACAATAATTCAATTTTAAGTAAAAAATTGTTGTATTTAAATTTGGATTTTAATATTTTATTTAAAAATGTTTAATTTCATCATATGAGACTTTTTATTAGAAAAACAGAATATTGAAGCTTATAAATATAATATTAAACTAATATATTTTAACACCTTTAAGGAGAGATTAAGTAGTAAATTTCCTTTTTGAGGGGATTTTGAATTTTAACCAAACATTCTCGTTCTTTTCTGTCATTACTTGCATATCATGCGCTACGGACGTACGTTTTCTGAAGGATGTACATGTAAAGTTTGTCTCTTCCCTTTCTGCTCAGCCGGCTGGTTTGGTCTCTTAGCTCAACAGCAATGGCGTTTAGGAAAGCTCTCACCTTTCCGACCTTAATGATCATGGCAATGGTGGTTTCGATCCCACTAGTCCTATCTTCTCGCACGAGTGAGTTTGACCCTCTCTTTCTCTCTCCCTCTCTCACTCGAAGTTCTGTTAAACGTATTCTTCCTTTCAACGTTCAGGTCTCCAAGGCAGAACAACAATGGCGGAGAACAAAGCCACAGCAGCGCAGGTATTGTTGACCATCGAAAGCATGTCAAAGAAAGGAAGAAGATGCCATTTTTCCTTCTTTCTTTGACTGTCTGATTCTTCTTATGTGTATCCTTTTTCATAGAAAGTTTGCTTTTTTCCTCTTGCTCTGTTTGGACCAGGGTGGTATGCGTGGAAACAGAGCTTCGGTTCTGACGGTAGAAGACTCGGCGAGGGAAGTTCCGACCGGACCAGACCCTCTTCACCACCACAAAAACCCAGCAAGACCTTGAGTTCCATATGTACAAAGGTTGGGATTATTACGATTTAATCAACTTGTTCAGCCCCCATGTTTATGGGTTCTTGAGATTTGTTCGTAGAGCTGTTCATAGAAGGCACTTTCAGTCATTGTTTTGTTGTTACAACCAGAAAAACTTTCAGTGTGGATTGTTTGATCTTGGCAGTGATTATTTGCTTCAAAAGCTTAGGCATGTTTGGTTTATTTATGTGTTCATGATATGGTGATAAACAAACTATGAAAAGGAAAGGTGGAAGAAATAGGTAAATTTTTTGTGTCCGGTCCTCCCTGCCCAAATGGGCCGTGAGATTTTTGTGCATGTTGTCGAGCTGCCTACACGTAATGTCAGAGCACTCGGGGTAGAGCCCTACCACTACATGGTTGCTACGTACATACCCAAATTGCTGGAAATCGTTTGACACCTTTTTCAATCTCAGAAGAGCGTGATCCTCCCAATGATATTGTTGGATTTCTGATTTAAATGAAGGTTAAGCCTGCTGAGATTGTGGTTGAAACTTTTGTCCTTTTTTTTTTTTAAGGTAAAATAAATTCCAAATATGTATGTCAACTTAAGTCCTTAGCCAAAATTATTAGACTATAGATTTATTGACGAAACTTTTATTTTGATGTAAAAATGAAACTTAGCCTTATGTTTACATGTTGGTTGTGTAAACAAAATTTTTATCTAATTAGCAGAGCTAGTTCATTTGTGAGATTGGATTAAAATACGTAAAGGAAAAACTAGTTCTATAAGTTAAGACTATTAACTTATTGATGTTGATGTAAAAATGAAATTTAGTCTAATGTTTACATGTGGGGTGTGTAAACAAAATTTGCTACCTAATTAGTAGAACTAGCCCATTTGTGAGATCATATTAGAATATATAAAGAAAAAATTAGCTCTATAAGTCACTAGACTATTAACTTATTGATGTTGATATAAAAATGAAATTTAGCCTTACGTTTACATGTTCATTATTTAAACAAAATTTGCTACCCAATTAGCAAGACTAGCCCATTTGTGAGATTGAATTAGATTATACAAAGAAAAAAAATAACTCTATAAGTCACCAAATTATTAACTTACTAATGTTGATGTAAAAATAAAATTTAGCCTTATATTTGCATGTTGGGTGAGTAAACAAAATTGCAACTTGCAAAACTAGCCTATTTGCAAGATTGAGTTAGAACAACTAGAAGAAGGACTAACTCTAATAACATGTGAAACACTTTGGTTTATTAAAGTCTATAAATGATATCACAAATATTCTTTTCTTTGATAAGATATTATACTATTTTTCAATATTTTTGTAGTGAAAACAATCATAATGAAATTTAATGGATCGTTTTAAATCACTCTTAATATTTATATAATAATTTGTGAAATTCAAATTTTTGTTATGAAATTCAAGAGGATACTGGTCAACATTAAATATCTCTAATACCTTCTAAAGGTTGAGGAAGGAAAGATCTAGAAAAAGTGCGCGTGGGGAAATATCTCTAGAGAAAGTGCTCTCAGAAAGCGAAAATATCTCATAAAAAATCTCTCCTTACACGCTTTCTTGTCACTCTCTTCCCCACTGTATCTATCAAATCTTGACACGCAAGTGGTTCTCGCGGTAACGATCACTCCCCGGACCTCAATGTCGTCGCCGCCAGAGCAGTTCGAGACTCCGTTGTTGGATTCGGAGGGCACCGCGCTCCTCCAGGCGATTACGGAGCACGGCGGGTACGCCTTCGTCCGCATGGCCACGCTGGCGGCATCAGGGGATCCACGGGCGGCGGAGGCGGCGCGTGAGATGGCATGGGAGCAGCTGCACTCTGGGCCGTGGCACTCGGTGCTGCCGGTCTGGCGCGATGCCTACTCCATGGCGTGCCTTCATGTGGCTAGGCTCCATTTCTCCAGTGGTGAGCTTAGCGAGGCCCTTAGGGTTCTGGACATGGGCTTGATCATGGGCGGCAGGCTTCTCCGGAAGGACCTCGACTCCGCAGTCCAGAAGGTGTCGGCCGTGGTCAGGGATACCTCAAAAATTTCCGAGCCACGCGCCGAGCGTGATGTTCTTCATCAAGTGGAGCTCGACGAGTCAGAGGTGAGGTTCGTCTTTTTTTAAATTTTAAATTTTTTGTGCTATAATTTTTTTCCTTTCTAATTCTGTGTTATTTGATTGGGGCAGCAATGGTGATAATTCCGATTTTTAGGATTCATTTTAGTTTCCTTTTGGATCTGCATTTAGATCAGGATCTGGTTGGATTTAATTTATCAGGTATATTAATTGTATATTTCATACATTTACACTTCTTTAGCTTAATTGATCTAAAAGTATTAACATGGATGCTGGGTTCAAAGCATCATCCACAGAAAAAGAGATGCATAATGTTTTTCCCGATAAAATCTTCTAAGAGGAAAAAAGAAAAGCGAAGCAAAGAAGGGATATAACCGTTGAATAATAGAAGAAACTTTTCATTTTTGTTGGAATTTAATTCTAATAGTTTTATATTTTTAATAACTTCCTTGTTATTTCATTGACTTTTTCTTAGAGATACTAGTTAGTTTTGAATGGTAATTGCTATTTGTGAAAAACGATTAAGAGGTTAGAATCCCAAACAAATAAAGAAAGAAAGAGGAGAAAATACAAGTCCTGGTTCATCTATGAATTATTAGTTATTAGGCCCAGCCTTTCTGCAAGCTGAAAAGATTTCCAACTGTCATGCTGCATTGGACACTTGAAACTATCGAACACCCTATTAAAGAATGGTTTATATGGAAAGGATTGGCTTGCAGGAGTTTGTTGTTGGACAGGGTAATGAAGAGGTGGCTTGGAGTGAAGTAAGAGATCAGATGTGGAGTGTGTTTTCTTTTCTTCTCTTTCCTTTCATTATTTTACTTTGGAGAGCTGTCCTTAGATTAGATGGTTATCAGTTGGTTACTAGCATGTCTGTTGCACAAGTGAAGAGAGATTTTAAAGCCAATTTGACATTCAATGTAAAGCTTTTAAAATTTGCAGCTGCTTCGGTCTTTACCTGTTAAGTCTTTGTCTTCAAAACTTGTGGTAAAGAGGCCTGCAATGTCTTTGGAGGGATTCCTTCGTGAATATTTCCTATCAGGTGCTCCAGTTATTATTAGTGACTCTATGGCTCATTGGCCAGCCAGGGCAAAGTGGAATGACACGGATTACCTGAGAAGAGTTGCTGGAGGTCGCACAGTCCCAGTTGAGGTGATTAATTTTTAACGTTATCATGATGAGTTTGAATAAAGTCTACTAGATCGCTATGACTGCACTATGTTGCTCCAGAGCCCCTTCCCCCAAACAAAAACACTAGCCAATATATTTTCTTCAAAAAGTGGCCGTATCTACTTCAGATTATTTTTCACACTGCTCATGCATTAATAGTGATGATGTATCTGCTTTGTATTGTTAGAGTCACAAGTAAGTTCCTCCCAATCTATTCAAACTTTTTCATTTGATTTGGTCAACTCTATTAGTCAATTCACAATTTAGGAGTTTTCTGACACATAAACACCTATCAAGCATGGTCAGTATCTGAATGATCAATGATCAAAGCATTATGATGTCATTGCTAGAATTTACCTGCCAGATCTACCATTCCATCATTAGCAAAAAATTATCATGGAAGGGGCTTCAGTGAGGAGAATCTTGTTATAGATCTCCATCTTCGTGCATGGCTCATTGAACACAAGTCTGCCAAATATTTTTCTTGTCTTTTTTTCCTTTTTTTCTTTTTTACTTTTTTCAGTCTGCAAGAGTTTGTTTCTCCCGCCTCTTTGCAGTTTGCTTGAGTTGTGATATCTTTTTCTTCTTTTTGTTTCTTTTTGTTGGCGGCTAAATGGAGTGGTCTATTATGAAAGCATTTCTAGCATAATTTCAGTAGTTCCATTGCCTTATGATGAATTTCCAGCTACTTATTGCCAGCTTTCCCTCCAATTACCATTAGATGATGGAAGTAGATTCTCCTTGTTATCCTTGCACCTAGTTTTTTGTTCCCCCCTCCCTCCCTCTTATTTGGTGAATTGAGACAACATAGGTAACTATTTTAAAGAAAATATTTAATGCTCGATTGGTTTTCTTTATTTTATTTAATAACTTAAAATTGGTAAAGTTCAAACTTTTTTGCAGGTTGGCAAAAACTATTTATGCTCTGAGTGGAAGCAAGAGCTAATCACATTTTCTCAGTTCCTTTCAAGGATTGAGGGCAATGACCCTTCTTCTGCTGTCCCTACATATCTTGCCCAGCATCAATTGTTTGATCAGGTATCTCCGTCCCACTTTGTGGTATTATGTCAGGATAGAACAAACAAAACTCTCTGCTTTTTCGATAATAATGCCCAATATCAATGGCAGATAAGTGAGCTACGGGAGGACATTTGTATTCCAGACTATTGTTTTGTTGGAGGTGGTGAGCTGAGGTCTCTTAATGCCTGGTTCGGTCCAGCTGGAACAGTAACACCATTGCATCATGATCCGCATCATAATATACTAGCACAGGTACGTCAGATGTGTGATGCCATGAGGATTTGCAAAATGAAGCTGCCATTTGGACTTTGGTTATCAATATTTACCTACAAGCGTCTGTTGCCTTTCTCTCCAATTATTTTTGCTCTTGAATCAACCTGTCGTCTTTTCCTTAACCACGGTGACTATCTGATGTTTCATGCTTCTCTTTAGAAGTGACGTATTAGTTAAAAATAACTCCGGCTATTTGCTGTACAGTTGAATAATGTAGTTATGTAAAAGCCTGGAGACCTCATACCTACGTTCTGCACGCTATAGCAATTCCATGTTCTATAGTTTGATCTTAAGTGGGAATTTCAAATATCTGTGTAACTTAGTGATAAAATGGACAGTCCCAAACTTACATGTATTTGATGCCAGGAGTTGCCTTTGACCCTTCAGAAAGCAGAAAAACCAACTGGGAGACGTAACCACATATAGTGCATCATATCTCCGTCAAGTGTCTTTGGGTTTATGATATTTTTAATAAAAGTATGAGGCATATACTTATGTTGGCTTTGCCCTTTGTTCTCAGGTGGTTGGCAGAAAGTATGTAAGGCTTTACCCTGCGTCATTGTCTGAGGAACTTCACCCATTCACTGAAACCATGCTAAAGAATTCAAGCCAGGTACCTACAGTTTTGAACTCTATCTAGATTGAATGAACTATCTGCATGAATTCACCTATGGCAATCAAACTCTGCATGTGTCAAGAATGCTATATTACTTTTATACAATCTTAAGTTCTCTCTCTCTCTTTCTCTCACACATGTGGGAGCATGAGTATGCTCGTACATGCTAGTAGTTTGGTGAATCTGTTCAAAGGTTGGAGTAAACTGCAAGCAAGCGAATTCGTAGGAAGCCCTTTGGGCTCCCCAACGAATAATTCTTCTTTGGAGTCGGTGAATTCAGCATACTTCTGAAGGCCAAATTTTCTCCTATTAAACTCCTAAAGCTAACACGAGGTTTTCTTCTTTGGAGTCGGTGAATTCAGCATACTTCTGATAGCCAAATTTTCTCCTATTAAACTCCTAAGCTGCTTTAGGCTTTAATCCCTTACTGGTCATCGTCCTTCTCTTTTCCATTGTGGAATCATTAATGGAATGAATCAAAAGACATTTGGGTGGAAGGGGCCACATTTACACCTGAGAATCTTGTGAGTCTTTCTTACGAGTGCCTTCTGCCACTTCTGATGGTACTTGTTCTTCTTCATGTGCTGTAACATATATATGCATTTTATGGATCTTTACATTTATCCTTTGGTTTAATGGTGATAATTTGGAATGAAGGTTGATCTAGACAACATAGACGACAACAGATTCCCAAATGTGCCTGACTTAGAATTTCAAGACTGCATTTTAGAGGAAGGTGAGATGCTTTATATCCCGCCCAAGTGGTGGCACTACGTGCGATCCTTAACTAAAAGTTTTTCGGTTAGCTTTTGGTGGAGCGACCTTGAAAATCAAAACGGGCCTGATTAAGATTGTTTGGAGGAGGTCTCTGTCAGCCGGGGGCTGTCAACTTCTTGGTTGCTAAATTGAGAGCATATGCATTTTAATCTGACTATATGATATAAATCTATTACAAATGTAATTATTTTGTACTTTGTACTAAAACTTATTTACTCTCATTAAATATAAAAATTTTGGATTTTTAATTCTTACTAATTATCTATTCCATCTAGTTCAATTAGAGGGAGCTACCACCAGTTGTATAGCTTCGAAAAGAAAATTACATATCTAGTTAGGATCTTGAATTAAACTTTTTGTTTGCTTATATAAAATCATCACTTTATAGAAAACTCTAGTGAAATAGTTATATCGTGTTAATTTGGATTTTGTTTGAGACTAAGAGATTTTAGGTTTGACATTGGATATGTGTTTATTAAAAAAAAGAAAAGAAAAAACAATAGTTGTATCAATTTATACGAAAATGTCTAATTGCAAGATGTACCGCATGATTAATAAATTCTTTTGCAACTAGAATTTTTTTTTTCTCTGCTATAAAAGTAAATCATCAGAACTATGAGTTTTGAAGAACTCTTCCTGGTCCTCCGGGAGGGCCCGGGTTGTTCTTTGGTATATGGTATCTGGCGGCTCCTTTTGAGTCAGTGGCCGGGCAGCCTCGACCACAGGATTTTATGTGCTGGTGCTATCTTTCTATGAAGTACATATCTGGGATCCTTAATCCACCTTTTTATTTTTTATTTCTTCTGTGGATGGTGCAGATTATTCAATGTTAAACCTCCCACTCAAGAACTAAACAAATACAGCATATCTGAGTTGGTATATCGTATCTAATAAAGTAGGAATAAAAAAGGCATCTCATGATCTGATTAGATTTATCTCTGGAATTGAAACTTTTCCGATTCCTACCTTTGTTGTTAGGAACTCCTTGAGTGATAGAGAAGAATGTAGTGAAATTTTGATAGACATGACACAGAAAAATGTTGCAAAATTTGTTATTATGCAGCTAGATTAGCGAAGAACTTGAAACAAACGCAGAATTGAACTCTGGAGTACGTATTACAGACAGCTAAATAAGTGAAGAACCTGAAACACACTCAGAATTGAACTTCTGCAAGTACATAGTGCTGAAGTTTTATTCACCCAAAGTTATTTTTCTGCCTTCGGTCCTCTCCTTCATCGACATTGCAGCACTGAAAAAGTCATCCATGGCTTTAGCAGAAGATCCTTTGAACCCTTCCTCATCTTTCGTGGCATTCTTGATCATCTCCATCACTTGACAAGCTTTGGTTCTCATTTCCTTTCCTGTCTCTGTCTCGTTCATCACCAACTCGATCTTAGCAACAATGTCTTCATGACTAACCTCACAGCTCTTTCCCCTAGCAACCTCAACACAGACTCCCACCTGTTCCTCCAGCAGCTTGATGTTGAAGAATTGTTCTGCTGCCATTGGCCATCCAAGCAGTGGCACACCATGACTGAGCGCTTCAAGCACTGAATTCCACCCACCATGGGTGAGAAACGCGGCGGCAGACTTGTGGCTCAGGATTTCCACTTGGGGTGCCCAGTTATACACCAGTAACCCTCTTCTTGAGTCCTTGATTCTATCTTCGAATCCTTCTGGCAACCATTCTTTTGCCTTGAATTCAGAGTTTATGTCAAATCCAATTGGAGGTCTGAGAACCCAGATGAAATTTTTGCCACTAGTCTCCAACGCCATAGCCAACTGCATCATTTGTGAGGCAGAGATCGTATTCATTGACCCAAAAGACACATAAAGAACAGAATTGGTAGCTTTTGAGTTCAGCCATTCAATGCAAGCTTCAGGACTTATTCCGCCTTCTTTGACGGCACGTCCTCGGCTATCCATAGATAAAAGAACAGATCCAACCGGCCAAGCAGGCCGGCCAAGTTTACGCCTGAAATACAGTAGTCCAACATGGTCAAACTCCTCCACAGTGTTTACCAAAATCCCGCCGGAATTCACCCACTCAGGAAGATTCTTGTTCTGAAAAACCGACCAAGCATCCGTGCCATCACCTTCAAGTATATTTGTAGCTAACTGTGTGAGATGAATCCTCGAAGCTTCAGGAAAATCGGGCAGGGAAAACTCATCGGAGTTGACCTTCCTGTGAGGCAAGTCCATCCAGAGAGAATAGTAACAGGCCAGGCCGAACGCACTTGACACGGTGAAGATTGCATGGAACACGTTAAGCTCTTTGGCTAGGCTTGCAGTCCATCCAAAGAATATGTCACCGATGATACAAAGTGGGCGGTGGCCGTTTTGGTCTCTGATCAGGTCTTCCATGAGTTTCTTGAAGGATGGTTTCAGAGAGTTGGAGGCTTCGAGGAGGCGGATGACAAGGGGATAGGGAATGGCGTCGGTGTTTTCAGTGTCGGGCGGAAGGCCGTGGTCGGAGCTGTTGAATGGGAGCTCAACGAGGCGAATGGAGGAGGTTGGAGGGATGGAGGACCTGAACTTTTGGATGTTGAGGGGGGTGTTGACAAGAGTTACGGTGTAGTTCTTTCGTTGTTCTATGCGAAGAGCTAAGGCTATGAAAGGTATAATATGGCCTGTTCCCATGAACGGGAACATCACAACGTTTTCTTTTCTTCCTGCCATGCTGCTCTTGAGTCTTTGAGCTCTTTCTGATTGCTTTCCTCTGATTTCTGAGACTCAGTTGAACTTGGCAGTGGTTACAACCTTCATTTTAAGCACCATCATTAGTTCACTAATTTAATATTCAGCACTAGTATTGCTTTGATTATTTAAACTTACCTTTTGGGGCGTTTAGTCTTCGGAAATGACAAGAAGTGATAGGATACCTACTCATAGTTTTAGGGTTCCGTGGTTTGATGTTTGCCCGCTTACTTTTGTTCCTACTTTATTTTCAGGAGATGCCATTTCTTGATTTATCTTTGGATTGTGGTAATTATGGTGTAAATACTTCATTCCCATCAACAAGTGAATTATAAATGATCCACAAGTGCCAGTTAAGAATAAGTATTGCTTGAATATCTCATCTTAAATTTGACTTTGAGTACATTTATGAGGGTGTGGATATTCAAAAAAGTGAATTATAAATGTCAACGTTAGATTGGGAAGTCAGGTTGATCATCTTCTTAACTTCTAGTTCCAATAATTATAAACAATTCACTATATCACCCATATTTTTTAACAAATGAAAATGATCCCCCCATTAAAGTATATTTTATAGGCTACGAGAAATATGGATGAGTTGGGACAAGCAGGATGGAAAATCGTGGTTCACGCGGCACCAATTGGTTGGTCAGTCGGCTTCAACCTTACTATTCTATTCAATGGTTGTGATTATCTATAGGTTTTCGATGGTTTGACATAAAGGACAACAAAATATAAATTTTTTATCTTAAAACTCTTTCTTGTAAAATAGATTATAAAGATAGTAGAATATCTATTTAAAGAAGATATTAGGTGAAAATATCAATGAAATGAAATAATCACTATTTTTAAAATACTAAATTGTCTCAACAAAAGTCACATTTTCTGGACTCTAGAGCTCGTCTTTCATTGCCTGCATACAATACAAAAAGCAAGCGCCTTACCTATTCAATAATGAATGTCTTCACTATTCAATAAATTAGATAAAAAATGGAAGTGTGATGATTAGTGGATTTTTTAATTATCATTTCTTCTTTCAATCTCATCTTTATATTTCTTTGGAGTCCGTAAGAATTTGTCTGGATCTAGTGGGGTGGGTAGCTTTTGATATCCTTCCTTTCATTTGAATTTTTTTATGCTTTTGATATCTTTTTTTCCATATGAAAGAAAATTGCTTTCTGGCCTCAGCAACCCCTAGATTGTTTTTCCTAAAGGGAGAGATTGTTTTTCCTAAAGGGAGACCTTCTAGATGATGATCATCCACTCAAGTTGGTTTCTACCAAGAAATAAAGGACAAGATCAAAGAATTTTTACCTCCACATGTTTTCCGCTAATCTTCGGTGAAATTGCAGTGCATGCGACAAAGACATACGAGAGGATGCTTGATTGGTTTGACTACTGCCGGCTCTTCTATCATTCTAGAGCCGGCAAACATTTGGTTATCAATATTTTTTATTCTAAATTTTAGAAATGATTAACATTCTATGAAATTAGGGAAAATATTTGGTTATATAGAAAAAACTATCAAATCAAAATATTGACATAATAAGATAATTACTATTTTTGAAATATTCATTTGTCTTGTATCTAACAAAATTTCAAAAGCTCAATCCATAAATGATAATGGCAAATGATAGAGTAAAACTATGGAAACTCCATGTGTGAGTTATAAGATTCTACAATTGAACATAAGTTTTGTTACTAATTAAGGAAGTATATAATTTTCTACTTTAAGATAAATTATTAAGAGATAATGATAAATGAGTGTATACAAATGACCCTAGAATAAGATGTTGACAATGTGAAATAATTACTTTTTTTAGTACTTGATACTTTTAGTGAATTATTTTTATAATTCATAAAAAGAGAAAAACTGCCAGCCTAGTTAGTTGAGATTATGAAATGAACTTTTTATCCTTGAAGAATAGTGAAATTCTGGTGGGTTTTGTATATTGATCGTTATTCTCTTCTTTTATGTATTTAAGCTGTAGGAGAAGTAGAGTAAGTATGCACAATCACTATTTTTGTTGTTAGAGAAATCTAAAAGAAAGAATGTCAAAAAGAGATGGCATAATAGAAGTCAAACTAATCGGCTATACAAGATTTATTAACTTAGTGCTTGATGTTATATCAGAAGTTGATTTGGATGCTTATCAATAGACTGCTTCAGCTTTTGGACTTGTTATAAATGAACAACATTGGGCAAGAGCAAAAGGAAGTAGAGTTTCATACAGCACCAAAAAATGAGGGGTGTACATTCCCTTAACCGTGCTTTGATTCTACTAATGATGATTGGCACCATCCATATTCTGCAGATGGTTTTGATTAATGCAGGTTAGTTGATTTCTTCTAATGCTGGCCCAACTTTCGTTTCATTAATTATTATTATCATTATAGATGTCTAATCTCACATAGTTAAGTTTAAGTTGGAATTTTTAGTTATAAGTGAACATGTCCTACACTTCCTAAGTCGCTCTTGAATTGAGATATAAGTTTATTTACAATTGTTAATGATAGAAAGCCTTGAAATTAACTCATGTGCACCTCTTTCTAGTCCAGAGTTAACGCAAATATAATCAACAATAAAACTTTCATTAGTTTTTGATCTTTTACTGACAGAAACTTGAATTATTTGAAAGCACTTATGATCATTTAGGCCCAACTGTCAATTTCAGTAAGAACAAGGAAGCATATCGAATCAGCAGCAAAAGGGAATAAGTTCTTGTTGTTTGATACTTCTTAAGGGTTAATATAATTCAATTCTGCCAGTTGGGTTGGTCTCCATATTTTGGTCAGCTAATTTGTTCTTTATGTGCTTTTGCAGATCAAAGTAAGAGGGGGCTCATTCTAAGATCTAAGCCGAGCCCCCCTCCCCACCCATCCTTAGCGACGCTGCCATGATATGTTCGAAGTCAGGATTCCAATATTTCATCTCATGGTGTTTAGTCTGATGTAAACATTGACACAACGTAAAAGCTTGGTTGTTTGAAAAAATCAATGTGAAATATTTGGAGTGATGCGTTTAGTTTAATTGGTTAAAAAAGTTTAGGCAACGGGAGTGTTGGGACCAGTTATTACTTGTCAAAAAGTTTAAGTTGTTAGTTGAACGTATTTTGTTTTTTAACAACCTAGCAGCACCCATGAGCTTGTGCGAGGCATGTCACTCAAAATCATTTCTTCACAAAATGCACCCACCATCCCCTAACAAATCTATTGACGTCAAACCGGTGACTTACTTCGATATCAATTGTTTGGAACTCTTGAAGCAACCATCAACCTAAAATCTTAAGCTTTTGGCCTAATAATTATACATAAGATTCTTAACAGCAAAACTCCCCTTTAGTTTAAAAATTCAATGATTTGCTTCTGTATTTTATTGGAATGTATAACATGTGCTAGAAAACAGATGCAAAGATTAACATAATGTGCCATACATTATGCGAGCCAACCTTTCAATGTAAAGCCAAAACTAAGAAATAAAAATTGATCTTGTGTATACAAAACTCTACATCAGGTTGTTTATAATAAAAAATTCTAACACCCTTTTAAACTGGTATCATAAAAGGGATTCTGTTGGTAAATTATGAGTCATAAAAAGTTTGCTTTTTTAAACTATATTCTGATACTAAGTTCTTGTTCACGTGATTCGACCTTGAAAATCTACATCTAGCAAAAGCACAAGATACTCGGCAGCTAAGTGTAAAAGCTTTAGCCTTGTAAAGGGCTAAACTGGGTTGAATGCCGTTCTTGCACACCAAATTTTATCGTAAAGGAAATCCATGTGTTTTGCTCACTATCCAAAAACTGAACATTTCATCAATTATGGTACAATACTATTAGATCTTATAGAGAAAGGTCTATGTTTTACGTAAAATCCTAAGATATTAAATTGAAAAACACATCTTTTAATAAATTTCTTTTGAACTCTTTATGGTTCATTTATGGTACAAGACAAGCCATATATATATATATTTTGGTTAAAGGTCAAGTATTATATATTAACAAAGAAAATACAAATTGTTCAATTACAACATTTTCATTTAGGCTTAAAAATTACATTTGACAAATTTAAAAGCTCTTGCAAAAACTTATTACAATTTATAGGCTTTACCCTCCTAAATGATGAAATCTTGCCTTTTATATTCTTCTTAATTTTAGCAATAATAATCAAACTATCTAGACTTTTATCATTAAATTTTCTTTTATTCCTCTCCTTCCAAATTCAATATACTATAGTTTTGAAGGATATATTGAGTAAGGTCATTACAAAACTTTTATATTTAATAGTCTTGATCATCTAACATACTTCTGCTCTCTATTGTTTAATTCTTCAAAATAATTCATTTATACCTAACAGAGTCCTTCAAATGTAATTTGTAAACCTACAATTAGAGAATAAATGCTCCCATGATTCTTCTTGTTGTTGGCAAAGGTTGCACTATAAGTCCATTGAGTTGTTTCATATTGCCACTTGATTGGCTATGGTTAGCTTATTTTTTAAAATAACCCAATAAACAGAATTATGCTTTGGTACTCCTTTTCATACTAGTCTTACCTATTTAGGTTCTTCTTTACTCTTTCTTAGTGTTGCATAGCTCTTAGCAATAATGTACTATGATTTAGACACTAGTTGTGAGAGTTCATTTCTTACTTATGAAATGTTTCTCCAACTCCAAACTAGTAATTCTTTCATTTTTACTTCTAAAATATTTCTTCCCTTACAATTTTTTGATATCATCCATCTAGTCTATAAAAAGTTTGAGTTATTGTACATAATATCATCCATTTTTGCTACACATCACTTAGTTGATTTGCTTACCCATAGGAAAAGTCTAATGCTTTTTTTAATTTCATATATTGTTTGTTTGGATGGTGAAAAATTGATAACCAATACGTTTGCAAAGAGAATAGAACACTTTTTGCTAATTATAGTCTCCCTTCATAGTTGATATGCTTAGACTCTTATCCTCTAGTTCTCCTTAGTATTTTGTTTGTTAGAATTGTACAATCTAGATTTGAAAGTCTTTTGGTATTCAATAGCAGTCCTAAGTACTTTATAGGAAGTTAACCTTCTTGGATAAAAATATGATCAAGTATTAAAGCATTCTCCCATGTAGACAAGTCTGAGAATAAAATTTGACATTTTTATGGGTGCATCTTCAATCTTGTGATTTCCTCAAAGACTTACATAACATCTAACAAACATAATATAGATTCAATATCTCAATGACCAAATAAGAAAAGATCATTAGCAAAGCATAAATGGGTGATTTTCTCTTTAGAGCATTTCTAATGATATTTGAACCTTTCAAAAGATACTTTCTTGTGTAAAATTATATTAAGGATCTTCATCACAATGACAAAAAGAAAAGGTGAGAAAGGATCCCTCTATTTAAGACCCTTAGCCCCTTAGCCCCTTAGCCCCTTTAATAGCTACTTATTAACATTGCATTTAAGATTACATTTTAGTCTAATGTATCATACACTTTTATAATATCAACCTTACTAGCCAACCTTTTCTTATGTGTATCCTAATGATAATTGTGCATTAGCTCTTACACAACAATATGTTTTCTTTAATGTTTTTACCTGGAACAAAAGCTATCTAGTAGAGACATATGAAGTGGGGCAAAGCTTTGCTTAATCTTTCTACTATTATATTGGAGATGAACTTATACAAAACATTATAGCAAGAGATAGGTCTAAAATATTTTCTATTAATAGTATTTGTTTTTTCAAGGAGAAATGAAGTTACTATGGAATTTATGTTTCAAAGTAGTTATCACTTCTACAACCACTTCCTCTACCTCACTCCTTATTACAATCCAAGCTTTTTTTTAAAAAAAGAAAAACTATTGTATCCATTAGAACTTGGAGCTTCATAATCTTTTATTGTGTTAAAGGATTTTTGTATATCTTTCCTTTGAATATATGTCATAAGGCTTTTCTTTACTTCCTTTGAAATTTTAACTACAATAGCTCTTTTAATTTCCTTTTTAATGGTTGTGTTGATTTGCCTTTACCAACATGTTTTGAAGGTATCTTGGTTTTGATATCTTTATGATCTTTTATGAGTTATCTATCATTTTTTTCATCTTGACAATGCAGTTTGGTTCTTTCTTTTGCATAATTTCTACTTGAGAAGGATTTCCTCATGCTTGCTATGTATGATTAAATTTTTTAACCACTCTTTTTCTTAATTATGTAGTTGGGTACTTGAAGGGTCATCAAAGAGCTGTTGTTGTGCTATTTGAAACTACTTCCTTACTATCTCCATTTTTCTTAGTGAATCTTTAAATTCTTCTTTATTGATCTTTCTCAATTTTTATTTCATTTCCTTTAAATTTCTCACTATTTTATACATTATTTCCTTTTTATCCTCTGTTGCTAGATATTATTTACCATTATCATAAAGTTTGGGCTTAATTGAAAAATCTAAAAACTTTTTTTTTTCTTGGTTTAGTATTGCCAACTTTTATAATGCAAAGGCTATGGTCTGATAAGGTGGGAGTATTGAACTCTATATAGAAAGTCACATGCCTTTGCATCCACTTAGTGTTTACTAAGCATCTATTCAATTTATTACCTTTAAACTATGCTCCCTTCCCTTTGTTTGTCCACAATAAAAGAAGACTTATAAAATTTGGTTCTATGAAGTATACATCATTTATAAACCTTTTGAAATCTTATATTCTTGCTATCCATCTACCAGTCAGAATGACATTTTCATTTAAGTTATTTACTATGTGAAATCTCCCACAAGTAGCCATGGAGTATCCTTCATGGATATTATAGACTGTTGCCTTCTACATGGCTTTTAGGCTAACCTTTATTGGTAAGAGTCTTAAGGCAAAACTTAAGCTTTGATACCATATTAAAATGCATGAAGCTTAACCTAAAAACTAACTCATGGGTTGGAAGAAACTTTCTTTATTTAAACTTTACCATAAGTTTTCTCCTCTCTAGTGTAGGACTCCATGGTCTTCAACACCCCTTTTGTACACCAAAAGGTTGTCTTAAAAGCAAAGATATCATACAAGTAGGCGTAAGAACTATTGGCAACCTAACAACAGGGATAAATTAGGTTTTGACCTAGTTAAGTTCTTTTTGTTTTTCCCTAAAACTAATTGTGTGTATTTGTAAATTTAATGTAAATCTATCTTAATCAATCCAAACAATCAAATAACTAATAAAATTAAAGAGATAAGGAGAGAGATATGCATACATAAATTTGTTTTAATGATGGTTTGACAACATGTTTACCTCCACCCTTCTTTTAATCAAAACTAATTGAGAGGACTCCTATAATGCTTGTAGTAACAGGTATATGCCATCTAAGTACAAATTTCTATACCTAGGAATTTACCTAATCATAGAGACTATGTCTTCTATGATCAAAAGCAAACATGTCTTTGTGACATCAACATACATAGGTGTTAAAACATTCCAAATCAACTACAAGGAATTAATAAAATTTAAGTTTCACATTCAATCCCTTATGAGTAATAATATAAAAGATACATAATTTAAGATCTCTAGTAGTAAGCAATATAAATGATATAAAGTCATCTTTAAGTATTTCTTTTCTCATAATTATTTTGATAGCAAGTTGTGATAATAAACTTAAGGATATCTTTTTGCATAACAATTAACTTAATCAACTATGTTTGGGTAAATGATATAAGATAGACACACAAACATACAAGCTATTCATCGAATAGTGTGGGTCTATACAATGTAGCTTAACAAGCTATTACTACAAATCACCTCACGAAGCACATACACGGATTAATAAGAATGAAAGTTAAGTATGTAACTTGAGTAATCATAATAAATACATTCTAAAATATGTGAGCTTTAAATGATATTAAATCAAGAAGAAAATTATCACAACTTTTTCAATCAATAAGATGCCAATATAAGCAAACTAGAGAATATTCAACAAGGTATGAAGAGATATAGTTTAAACTTCGCACCACAATTAAGCATATAAGTATTAAGTTTGTCCAATGTACTAGAAGCTTCAAGATTTCATATAATGTGTTAATTTCTCCAATCAAAACTTACCAATCTAAAACAAACGTTCAAGTATAAATATATGCTTAATGAATCAAAAAGATTCATCAAAGATTTAACTTAAAATCATAAACAAATTTTCAAAGTGAATAGTGTTATGAACAATAACCAAAATTTTCAAACCAGAAACCCAATAATGATTTGCAACGAAAAATAGAAAAAGAGGCACAAATCAAATTGGCATCGTCAAGGATTAAAATGAGCTATGATTTGTAGAAAATGGTTGACTTTTCCATTTATTTTTTTTCGCTTTCACGTGCAGAATTTTCTTTACCAATAATTACTTCTACCAGCCAACCATTTATGTCAAAATGAAACTTAAAGCATTTAGCAAGCCAATTATAATGCTTATTATAATAATAAGCATTATAAACATTAACCTTATATTTATTTACTTCATGGCACAAAATTTTATATGCAAAAATTCGTTTTGCAAATATCTTCCTTTTTGTCAATTATCAAAATCATATAGAAAATGGAAATTACCTTATATTCCTTATATTAGGTAGGACTATGACCTATGCTAGGCTTTGATACCATGTTAAGATACTTAAAGCCAATCCAAAAGCTAACTTAACAATTTTCTCCAATCTAGTGTTGAACTTCATGATTTCAACACTAGATTTTATAAAGAAGGTGTTGGAATTGTAATGTATAGTGCAACAAGTGAAAATAGAATTAAGGTCATATATGTAATCTCATGCGCTATAAATGAGAGAGTTGGAATTTGAATAAGAGATTTTATGAAGTATAACTTTTGTTTTATGAGAGAGAAATAGAGAGTGCAAAGAGTTTAGGTGAGTGCTAAGTGTACCTAGAAACATCCAAAGAAAAACAAAGAAAAGAGAAATCACCCCTAAAAGTGGATGTAGGGTATCTTTTTTGGTTCAAACCACTTTAAATCTTTGTGTTTATGTGCATATGTTTTGCATTAGTATGATTTATTTCCTTTCAACTAGTATTGGAGTAGAGGACCCATGGTTTGGGTGTCTCTTTCTCTTCAACCAAATGCATTTCACAATGGAAAATTAGTGTTTAAGGTAACTAAGTTCTTCCTTTTACTTCATTTATTGGATTTGACTTTATTGTGGTTGGTTAAGCCTAAATTTAGTTAGAATTTGGATGGAGGTTTGTGGGTTACTATTCACCTAAGTGGCCGAAAAAGAAAACCATGGATTTTTCTCTTGTTAGATGGATTTGGGAAGCAAATCCATGCTTTATAGACTTGTGGTAGGCTGATTTATTGATTGGCAATGTTTGGTTTCCCAAAAAGTGTTTTGGAATGGCAAAAATTGGTGAAAAACCTCAAGTTTGAGAAAATAGGTATGTTTTGACCTGTTCCTGTGCTCTGACCTAATACCATGCACTTAACTTACTCCAATATTTGACCTAATTTAAATCAAATTTGAATTGACTTAGCCTAGAATCAAATGCATGAAACACACTTTAATGAGGTCTTTTGCTTTGTTTTTAAGCTATATTTTATGGTTTTTTAAAGGTTTTTTTGGGAGTTTATTTAACATTTTTCAAACATATTTATAGGGGCATTTTAGTCATTTTACATCCTTTGAAGTTTTGAATTGAGGGGTTGCTTAAGATGGTTGAAGCATTCTAGATTGAAAAGTTCAATGGAGAAAATCTTGGTATGATAGAGATAAAGATGGAAGAAAAGTTTGTATCAAAGACAAAATTTGTAGATTATAGGATGGGAAAAACTCTTGGCATGATTTGTCTTTGTTTGGATAATTTAGTTTTGGTTATGTGATTAATCATACAATTGCTTAGGGTAGTATGGTTGCACTTTCTAAACTCTGTGAGGCCTCTTCACTACCAAATTCAAATTTGAATTTGTATCCAAATTAGAATGAAATTCAAGTTCCAAATAGTTTCTTTAATATGTAACAAAATGAGTAAAGAAATGTTAAGGATCACTTGGATGAATTTATCTAAGTTCTTATACAATGCCAAGTACAAGAGTCTAGTGTTATAATGATCATTTGATTGCTTTGGCATGCTTGTCTTCTTTATTGTCTAGTTAGGATCCTTTAGTAATATCTTTGAGGAGGGTTCCAAGGAGAAGCTAAATTGTAATGATGTTATGAATAACATCATCTTAAATGATTTGGGGAAAGGTCTTAAGCTAAAGCTTCTAACTTAATGACAATAGTAGTGTTGCATATCAATAATAGTGAAGGTGGAAAAAATAAAAGACAAGATAAACATGAGGGGCTAAAAGGGCCATTGAAAAAGAAATGTTGGAATTATGAAAAGAGAAGATATTTAAAGAAGGATTGTCAAGGGAGATCATAAAACAAAGGCCCATTAAAAAGGAAATGTTGGAATTATGGTAAGATAGAACATTTCAAGAGGGATTGCTGAGCTTATAAAAAGCTAAGTAGTTAAGCCTCAAAGGAGACATCAAAAAATGATTTAGTGAATTATATACAGTGGCCAATATTATTTGCTATAGTAAAAGTTAAAGATTTTTGAGTGATTGATTTAGGTGCTTCCTTACATAGAGAGTCCTTTATAAATTATTCTTTAGGTAATTTTAGTGAGGTTTTTCTAGGAGATGATCATTAATGTGAGATAGTTGGTATGAGAAAATCATTTTGATGTTGTCAAATAGTTTTACACTTATCTTAAATGATGTGAGACATATTCCAAACCTTAGGAGAAATCTAATGTCAACCATTGCCTTAGATAATAAGGGTTATCACACTTGTTTAGAAGGTGGATCCTATAAAATCACAAAAAGAGCATTCGTAGGAGCAAAGGGTAAAAGGATGGTTCATTATGCTTGATTAAAAATGTGAAATATAATTTAGTTAATGTTATAGGTTAGAATGATTCAAGACTTTCCCATTTAAGGTTTGGTTTCATTAGTGAAAAATGTCTTAAGATATTGCATTCTAGGGTGAGGTTTGAAAGCTTGGAAGATGTTGCTTTGGAATTCTATGAGTGTTGTATATACGAAAAGGAGTGGAGAGTTAGATTCTTGCAAACAAGGCCTAAGAAAAAAAAGAAGTTAGAATTGGTGCATATTGATGTATGAAGGCCAATGTAGGTTGATTCACTTAAAGATTCATAATATTTTCTGATATTCATAGATGATTGCACAAGAAAGACATGAATTTACATGTTGAAGAACAAGTAGGATGTATACAAAGTGTTCAAGAAGTGGAAGACATTGGTTAAGAACTAGACAAACTTAAAGTTGAAGGTTTTTAAGTCTAACAATGAAGGAGAATACTATAATAAAGAGTTTGAAGACTTTTATGCATGAAAAGGAATTAAGAGAATTAAGGTCACCCTATGAACTTCATAAGAGAATGGTGTTATAAAGCGGATGAATTGCACAACTCTTAAAAGAGGAAAAGCTATGCTTCATCACATAAGACTTTCATAAAATTGTTGGGTTGATGCATTTAGTATAACTATTTTCTTAATAAACATAAACCCTTCTACAATGTTAAATTCAAGTGTCATTGAAGAAAAGTGGACATGAGAAAAGGTAAACTACTCATAACTCAAGTTATTAGAGTGTGAGGTATCCACACTTCTTAAGGACTAAGATGGGGATAAATTAGACCCTAAAGCTAAGAAATTCTACTTCCTTGGCTATGATGGACATGAATATGGCTAAAACTTGTTAGATGATGGATTGTAGATGTATAGGTTTATAGATGTGTTTAAAGAAAACAAACTTTACAAGGATATAAAAAAGAAAAAAGGTCTAGAAGAAACCTACTATTATTAATATAGATTTGAATGTTATAGAGAAATCAATTAATGACCACTCTCATGAGTCTTTATTCTTAACTTCATCTTTAGAAAGCCTATAAAAGGATAATCCTCAAACTCTACCTATAGCTCCATCTCTTATTCCTATTAGAAATAGATGTGCTTCTACTTGATTTTCTCCATCTTTGAACTATGTTGTGTATAATGATTTAGGTGGGCCTAAGATTAGGTAGGATACCTTATAATGTGATGATAAGTCCCAATGGGAATAAGCTATGAAGGAAGAGTATCACTTCTTGATGTTAAACCAAACTTGGGATTTGGTTAAGACACCTAATGGTAAAAGTTTGCATACTCAAGATGCATCTACAAAAAAAGAATGAAGTAGATAAGGGCAAGTACTACAAAGCTAAATTTATTGTCAAATGGTATGTGCAAAAAAAAGGAAAAAAGTATGAAGATGTGTTTGCTCCATTTGTCAAGATGACATCAATACGGGTTGTTTTAAATTTTCTTGTTATTTTAGATCTTCACTTAGAATAGTTAGGTGTGAAGATTTCATTTCTCCATGATGATTTGGAGAAAGAACTCTAGATGCATTAAACTTGAAAGAATTGAAGTTTAAGGAAAATAAAATTTGATATGGAAACTCAAGATGAATCTATGTGATTTAGAATAAGTTTTGAGATAATGGTATTTGAAATTTGACTATGTAACAATGTAACAATGTAACAATGTAACAATGTTTAATAAATGTTGAAGCAACCATTTTGTTTACTTCAAGAGAAAATCATCAAGTAGTTCTTGTATCCTTGTTTATATGTTGATGACAATCTTATGTGTATAGTAAATATGTAGAATGTAGAGGAGTTGAAGAATAAACTCAAGAACTAATTTGCCATGAAAGATATTGGAGTAGCAAAGTAGATTTTTTGTATGAAGATAACTCATGATAAAGAGAAACATGTTTAAAAGTATCTTAATATAACTATGTCAAGAAATTGATTAAGAGGTTTAACATAAAAGATGCAAAGCTTATGTCCCACATTTTGCAAGACATTTCAAGCTATCAAAGAAAGTCTATCCAAAGATAATTGCAAAATGACAGTACATAGAGAATGTTCAATATGTGTTAGAAGGGAGTAACTTGATGTATGCCATGGTTAGCACAAGACATGATATTGGATAGGCAATTGGCATAGTTAGTAGATATATGAACAATTTGAAGAAGACGCATTGGAATACAATTAAATGGATCCTTAAATATCTATAGGAGACTTTTTCACATTGTCTTCACTTTGGCAGATCAAAGCTTGAGGGTTTTATGGACTTAAATTTGCTTGGAGATCATGATGGTGATAAAAGTATTAGTTATATTTTCATAATTGGTGGATTTAATGTCAATTATGTTAAAAACCATGTGTTGATATGTTTAGTTGATTAAAATTTTATTTGTGAATGTATAGTAACATCTTTATGTGCATACATTGAATACCAAAGGATGTAAAAGGTGTACAAAATTATAATATCAATTAATGATATTATAACATAGCAAGTTTCCTACATTCCATTATCAAGCATCATATATAAAGCTTAGATAAATATTTTTATGTGATTTAATGAGTAAAAATATAAGTGATTATATAAAGAAAAAATGATTCTTTATTCAATGTGCTTGTAGGTACATGTCAATAAAGGGCCAAAGATTTTATTATGAAAGGAAAATTCATAATACAAGGATCTATGTGATCAAGCTTAATGCATAAACAAATGGAATTACATGCAAAACTAAATGCTTTGTTGGACCAAGCTTAAACAACTTTGCTAGACTGAGCGCTTTGTTGGACCTAGCTTAAACAACTCTATTGGACTGAGTGCTTTGTTGGAGCAAGCTTAAACTCCTTTGTTGGACTGAGCTTAAACTCCTTTATTGGACCAAACTAAAGTTGTCCCCCTGGATCAAGCTGAAGTTATTCAATGGACTAAGCATGAGTTGATCCACTGACTTGTAAGCTGATTCACTGGCCCACAAGTTGATCCATTAAACAAAGCCTTGCCCGAGCTTAAGGTTATGAAGCATTGTCATTTAAATGAAACACAATTGTTTCATTTAAGTCAAGAAGGATGCTGCTCTTAATCAAGGAATTGATTGTTCGAAGCCCTAAGCCTCTTCACCGAGTTGCTTTCTCACCTCTCTTTATCGCCAATTCTCTAACGAGAAGAAATCTGAGGTGATAGGAATGTCAAAGCCATTTTGAAGAGCCTTAATCTTCATCTGCACTGTTGATTGATGAAGCATCTATCAAGTCTCAATGGTTTAATCTCAATAGGCAACTTAAGTTTGAATGAAAATCCTATAAAGCTCATTTACTTGATATTTGATATAAAAGGAGGAAAAGAAAGTTCTTTAGTGTGGTTTTGATGAGATTGTGTTGAGAAATCAAGTTTATACTTAAGTCTTGCAAAGATCTTATACCTGATGATATTCTTCATCGATTTGTGAAACAACTTTGTATCTTCAATGATATTCCTTCAAACTAATATGCTGATGAATATTCACTGTTAGATTAAGTTGTTTGTGTTGATTGAGCTTTTATTATTATATGCATATAAACCTTTTTGTAAATTTGAAACCCTAACTTTGTGAAAATTGGGGGTTCTAGGATTAGAGCTTGAATTGAGTTTGTATATCTTTAATTAGCTCTTTGATAAGCATCATTCCTCACTCACATTATATATTTAAAGATTTGCTTGATGTACTAAGGTTGGTTTAACCTAAACATTGTAACCATGGATCATTTGACTCATTATGGAGGAGTTATGAAGTGTAGGAGAGGGTTTCTCTTCGCTTGAAGTAAAATAGACTTCAACTTATTGAGTTAAAGGAGAAAAGGGTGGAAGTAGGTGACAAAGGCTGAACTATTGTGTAAATCTTGGTGTCCTTTTATCTTGTTTTATCTCTTTATTTATATGCTTTGATATATCCGTATTGAATGCCAATCTTGCATGAAACTTAGAAGAATAGAAAAATATACGTAAAACCATAAAAACCAATTCAACCCCCCCTTCTTGGTTAGCCATAAAATCTTACAAATTAGACTTTCAAGTTGCAATCAATAGTAGCATTGTTAAGCACATACACTATATACATGGCCATTACAAAAGGAGTGAAAGAATTTATTTGGTTGCAAAGGCTCTTGGAGGAGCTTGATTAAAAGTAAGAAGATGGTATGTTATAGATAAATAGTTAAACTACCACACACCTTGCCAAGAATGTAACATTTAATCCTAAAACAAAACATATCCATAAAAAATATCACTTCATTAAAAAAGCTTGAAGGATGGACTTGTGAAGCTAAAAAAGATACATACTTTTGAAAACCTGGCAAATATGTTAACATAGACGGTGGTCAGAGACTAGCCAAGCTTCTACTCAATATGTGTTGGGCTTAGGAACTAGAGCTCATAATGGAGGCAATATTTCTTATTGATATTTCTAGCACTTTTCTTTCCACATGCGGGAAATGCTAGCCATGATCCCCCATCCAATAGGGCCAGGGAAGCGGATCCTGAAACTGCCAACATTCTATCCGATATAGCTGATGAGAGCCATCCACCCATCTTTCCCCTTATTGTTAGGGTAGGGTCGGTCTTGAACTCCCGGAAATCTATCCGACAACGCGGGACAACTCCATGAGGTTCTCCCCCTTTTACTTAGGGGAGCGGGCATTCGAGTTCCACTTTTTCTAAAAAAAAAGAGTTGCAAAAGTGGCTTCACCCTCTTTGCCCACACCAAAGAGATCTGAAGAAAGGCGTTAACCAGAAGAGGTAGGGCCGGGAGGGAACGATTTCTTGGATTTCTATCTATCCGTAAAGAGGAAAGGAGAGGGACGAGCACCTGTATTGCTTTCATTGCGACGATGGAATAAGAATTCGGTGGATGACTTCCTGGTGCGTGCCAATCATTCAAGTGGTGATCTTTCCTCCAGGCTTTTGTGCGATCACGATTGGGCCAGTCACTGCTGTTATTGACTTCGAAAAGACCCCCAGCTCTTTCTTTCTTCCTGGACTTTGCTGGCTTTGGATTCATTCGCCGAGGTCGTGTCTTAACCGGAACAGCCCCCAGGAACTAAGTAAATTCTTATGATATAAGGATGTTGCACTTTTTATTCCAAAGGGGAGACTTGTTAGAATTGTAATAAATAGTGCAACAAGTGAAAATAGAATTAGGGACATATATGTAATCTCATGTGCTATAAGTGAGAGAGCCCAAGTTTGAAAAGCAGCACAGGGTCCAATTGAGGATAGCACAACTTGTATTTTACGAGAGAGAAATCTAGGTGAATGCAGGGTGTACCCAAGAACATTCCGACTAAAACAAGAAAAAGACTACCTGGAAAGTGGACATAGGATACCTTTTTTGGCTTAAAGCATTCTAAATCCTTGTTTTGCATGCGTGTGTTTTGAGTTGGCGTGATCTATTTCTTTGCAAAAGGGTTTATGTCTAACATAAAATCATAAGAATAACTCATTTATAAGAATAACTCATTTTCTTATAAATTATTTTCACTTTTTAGTTTCCCATGTGGGACTTCACTATTACTCTAATGCCTTTATTTAGATCTTTCACCAAATAATTGCTATAGAGTTTACTAAATATGCCGCTAAATAGTAAATAACTTAAAGTAAGTAGGAAAAATTTATGCCAATCTTTTCGTTTTCTCAAAAACAAAGATGGAAATTGGTTTGCTCTATATTCCGATGAACGTTGTCATCCTTTTTGAGTCTCTTCGTACTACCACTTTATTTCATCATTCTCATTTTAATGTTGCTTTTGCAAATTTGGCCAAATCCTTATTTACGGCAAGCTTAATTATAACCTCTTTCTATCATCTTTTGCTGTATGGCTTTTTGGCTTTTTGGCGTTTCTATTTGTTCTTACTACTTCTAGTAATGTTGCTTTTGGCTTTTTGGCCCCCCTTTTCCCAGGAGTATCACTATTTAGGGGATGTCTCCTCTGTTGATGGTACCTACAGCCTGCACCACGGTCACCTCACGTGTACAGTCATGAGTACCCTTGTATTTGTTTCGTGTACATAAACATGCATTGTAACTTTTACACAAGTAAGATACAAAAATCATTTTCACATCTGCATCATCTTTCTTTACAACTTTTGTTCTACTTCCGGCCAGTTTATTTCTTCAACTTCCTCGAATGCCTTAGTTTATCTTGGATTCATACATACTAGTTTTACCAACTCCTCTTCCTTCCCTTGTATGATGTGTGGTCTTGATAAGAGCCACAACCACTTCCACCCACCCACTCACTCTATCTAAAATTTCTTCTCTACTTTAGTTGGTCTATTTCAATATCTAAGGCCCATTCTATAAATATCTCCAAATATTATAAATACTATGTATCTTTTAGTGATGATTATTCACATTTTAAGTGTTTTTATATTTTTTACCACATTCTCATTTTCTTATTATATTTATTACATTTCATAAGTTTGGAAGAAAGCTTCCTAGTCCTTTGGGAGGGCCCGTGTTGTTCTTCAGTGGAGTCTCTTGCTGGCTCTTTTTGGGCCTAGGATGTTATGTACTGGTGATATCTTCCTATAGAGTACATGTAATTCTCTCTTCTTCTTTTCTCTCTCTCTCTCTCTCTCTTTTTTCTGCCAGGATGGTGCAGATTATTCGATGGTTAAACTTTCGCAATCATAGAAACTAAACAAATACAGCATATCTGATTAGATATACCGTATCACACTAAAGTATTAAAAAAAAAAAAGTCTTCTCACGATCTAATTAGAATTACGCCTGGTCCATTCTTGCAAAGTCAAGGTAACTTTGGATAAAACTTTAGCCAGGACACCGAAAAATGTAGTGAAATTTACTAATATGTGGCTAAATGAGCAAAGAACTTGAAACACACACAGAATTGAACTTTGGAGTACATATTACAAACAGCTAAACACACCCAGAATTGAACTTGGCAATACATGTAGCTGAAGTTTTATTCACCCAATTTATTTTTCCACGTTCTCTTTGCTTTTGGTCCTCTCCTTCATTGACATTGCAGCACTGAAGAAGTCATCCAAAAGGAAGGTAAAGCAATTTCTCAGTAGAGAAGGTTAAACTATCACGTAAGCCAACCCAAGATGAGTACAAAAGTACTAGGATTATTTAACTGACGTGAACGTGGGCACGGAAAACAGACTTCTCAAGTTTACAAGGCTAAACTCATGCAGAGCATACTCTCTTTTGCATGGAGGCTACGGCCTCTTTTATAGCTAGAGTTTAAACATAAAATATTACAAACCATTTATAAAATATTATAAAGCAAAAGGATAGTTTCTTCTTTTCAAGATAAAGGTACGTGAAGGTCATCATGAGTCCATCCTTTATCTCTTTATCTCTTTATCTCTTGATCAGTCCATTACTCTTTTCAACGTAGCCATCATGAGCACCAGGTTTGTTTACGCAACTCAATATCTGCGCCTCAGATATTGTTGTCCTTCTCGAGTATCTTCATCATACTGTGAGTGACTTGGGCCAGCGTTGTCATAGCGGTTGAAAGCACGTGGAGATGATATCCATCCGGGTTCATCAATGTATGGGAGAGGTGGAGGAGTCATCGGTTCCACTTTGAGTCTACCGGTGATGTCAGCTAAGGCTTGGTTAGAACTACTTCCCACGTGTTGGTACGACCTGCGTGGAATATAGTCTGATGTAGGGGCAGGTAAGTTCAGATCAGGAAAGTTACCTGGTGAAGCTTCACATGCATGAGATGGTCCAGCGTCTACATGCAAGGCATGCTGGACATAGGCTATGTGTGCTCCGTAGTGAGGAGGATTGATCCGAGATGAGGCAACATCATTAACAGGCCCCCGCAAGCTTGGCATGGGCACCAGGCTAAGCTTGGCACGAAGTCCTTCAAATGGTTGACGAGGCAAGGCTTTAGTAAGGATGTCGGCCAGCTGATCAGAGGAGCGAACATAGGTAGTGATGAGAGTCCCTTGAGCCACTTTTTCCCGAACGAAATGATAAGCTACCTCAAAATGTTTGGAACGATTGTGAAAGGTAGGTTTAGTAGAAAGATGGAGTGCCGGAAGACTGTCAGAGTGCAGAATGGTAGGAGTGAAGACGTTGAAGTTCAGGTGACGCAATAAGTGGAGGATCCAAGTTATTTCCGCAGCACCAACGGCCAGCGCCTTATATTCAGCTTCGGCTGAAGAGAGAGAAACAGCATTCTGTTTCTTGGATGACCAAGAAACTAAATTGGCACCGATGAATATGCAGAAAGCTCCTGTAGAGCGACGATCTCGGCTAGAACCAGCCCAATCCGCATCACTGAAACCATATAAATTGGTGGGGCTATGATGATAAAACCGAAGGCCAAGTGTGGCAGTTCCTTGAAGATACCGAAGGATACGTTTCAGTTGATGGTAATGCTGGATCTTCGGGTTTGCCATTTTTTGACATAAAGTATTTACAGCATAACTAATATCTGGTCGTGTAAGGGTCACATACTGTAATGCTCCTAGAATGCTCCGGAAATGTGTGGTATCACCGTAGGGATCATCACCATTTGCAATTAGGTTGCGCTTAACACCTATAGGAGTCTGCATAGGTTGGCAGTGGACCATGTCGGCGCGGAAGAGAATATCATATATGTATTGTTGCTGAGATAAAACAATCCCAGTGCTATCTCGCATGATTTGTATGCCGAGAAAAAAGTGCAAGGGTCCAAGATCTTTGGTGGGGAATTCTTTGCTAAGAACTTGAATAAAGTGCTCAACATGGGACGGTGAGTTCCCAGTAACGATGATGTCATCCACGTAAATGAGAACCCAGACGTGCAGACCATTATGTTGGTAAACATAGAGAGATGGATCATAAGGAGAACAAGAAAATCCAAAAGTTAAGAGAACTTCAGAGATTCGATCGTACCATGCACGTGGAGACTGTTTCAGTCCATAGATAGGCCGAGTGAGTTTGCAAACATGGTTGGGTCTGATTGGATCCCGATGGCCAGGTGGTTGAGCCATGAATACAGATTCAGTTAGGTTCCCATGCAAAAAGGCATTGTCCACGTCGCATTGTCGAAGAACCCAACCTTGTGAGCAGGCCAAAGAGAGTACCACACGAATGGTGGTAGGACGAATGACGGGGCTGTAGGTTTCAAGAAAATCTATCCCGGATTCTTGATGATAGCCTTTGGCTACTAAACGTGCTTTCAAGCGCTCTAAGGTCCCATCAGGATGAAATTTAGTTTTGAATACCCATTTTGAACCTACCACGTTCATGGAGTGATGGTATGGGACTAAAGTCCACGTTTCATTATCATGTAGAGCTTGAAGCTCTGCTTCCATGGCTTGACGCCAACCAGGATGAGTGAGGGCTTGATGAATTGTGGTGGGTACAGGTGGGGCAGCACGGAGGGCCGACATTGCGTATTTTGGGTTGGGTTTATGGATGCCGGATTTGCTTCGAGTGATGATAGGTGAGGATGGTGGTATTTTGGAAGGTTCAGGATTATGCACGTGAAGAGTAGTGCTAGTCAAAGGTAAGGTTGAGCTTATGGGAGAAGGTGGAGATGTATTTGGTAGGTAAGAAGATGACTTGGATGAGGAAGAGTCTTTATAGGAGGTTGAGGACTCACGGGGCTCTTCGGTGATAAGAGGGTTGTCTGTGGCTATCTCTTGGATGATAAGTGGGTCATGTCTATTTTCTAAGTGAGTCCGAGGTGATGCATGTGAAGGAGACGTGTCGTGTAAAATATTTGGACGTGGAGTGGTTGCATGCGGTGAAAAGACATGGGGAGCAGGAGGTGTTAAACTTGTAAATGGAGTTTGGTGCGGTGCTTGCCATGTGTCTTTAGGTGGTAAATGAAGGTTTTCACTCCATGGGTCACGTGGTATGCAATGAGATGTGGATTCGGTAAAGAATGGAAAGCTTTCACTTTGTGGGACATGTGTCATGCGAGGAGGTGTGGACTCACTTTGGTCGGTGGATCGTGGCATGCATTGAGGACTCAGGTGGGTAGAGTTATCATGAAGAGGTGAGGCACTTAGATCAAGGAGGGAGGTACCGTGAGCTGGGTTTGGTGTTTCAAGATGGTTGGTGTGCAGGTTATTTGATGAAGGGTTGATATTTGGACAAGCATCGTTTAGTGACTGAGAATGGTCGGAAGACAAAGGCAGCGTTGTAAAGCCATGATAAGTGTCTTGAACTATGGAATTAGGCCTCCTTATTGGATGAGATGTGGCTATGTCATCATCTTGGGAAGTACCTGCAAATGGAAAGATATTTTCTTCGAAGAGTACATGACGTGAGATAAAAATCTTTCCTGTTTCAGCATGAAGACATCTATAACCTTTATGTTTGGAACTGTACCCAACAAAGATACATGCCAATGATTTTGCTGATAACTTATCAGTCATTGTTGCACGAAGACATGGGTAGCATTGACTTCCAAAAACTCTGAGTGTATTGTAATCTGGGATTCGATGATGGAGTAATTCAAAGGGTGTTTTGTTCTGTAGTGAGGTACTTGGTAGTTGGTTTATAATATACACCGCAGTCATAAAAGCTTCAGTCCAATATTTCCGAGGCATTTTTGCTTGGAGTAGCATTGAACGTCCTAGTTCCACGACGTGTCGATGTTTTCTTTCAGCAATTCCATTTTGCTGTGGTGTATATGGGCAAGAGAATTGATGAATGATTCCTTTTTCTTTTATGAAATCCGCTAATATTTTTCCAGTATATTCTCCACCATTGTCGGACCTTAAAATTTTCAATTTGGAATCAAACTGATGTTCTATCATTTTAATAAAATCCATGAATATTTCACAAAATTCTGATTTTCTTTTCAGGGGGAAGATCCAAGTAAACCGAGTAAATTCATCAACCAAAATAGCATAGTACAAAAAGTTCTGACATGAAGGTACAGAAGAAGGTCCCCATAAGTCACTATGGACTATTTCAAAAGGTGATTTGGCTCTATGAGTTGAGGAGGGGAATGGTAAACGATGACTTTTGCTGACCATACATGTTGAACATCCTTCTGGTAGCTGGCCTTTTATTTGGATAGATCCTTGGGATTTCAAAAGCTTCAAAAGACGGAAATTAGAGTGTCCCAGTCGTTGATGCCATGTTACTCCGTCAGTTATTTGATGTTGATGGCAAGCAAAGTAAGCTTTTATCCCCTTGCTGGGAAGCACATAGATGTCATTCCTTCTAAATCCCTTTAGCAGGATTTCCTGAGTGGTCAGGTCCTTTACCACAAAAGTATCTTTGTTAAAAATAACAGAGCAAGGATAATCTGCAGTAAGTCTAGAAACTGATAAGAGGTTTTGTTTAATCTCTGGAACAACTAGTACGGATTTGAGCTCAAGATGTTCATTGAGTTTAGCATCTCCAACGAAAGTTATTGGAAGTAGTTTACCATTTCCAACTTGTATATTGTCATGACCTAAATATTTTGTAGCACTAGTAAGTTTACCTGCTGTGTCCACAATATGAGTTGAAGCTCCAGAGTCTGCAACCCATTCTTCAGGGTTTGGTTCCTTAATTTGGAGAGCAGTTAGAGCTTGAGGAATGGTACCTCCCTGGAAAGTGTGATCAAATCGCTTCCAGCATTCTAATGCGATATGTCCTCGTTTCTCACAGATCTGACACAGTGGTATGTTACGTGGAGGGAAGATTGATTGATTACCTATAGGTAATTCATCTGATGATTCCACTTTTGAATTCTGTGATGCCCCAGTTGTCTTATTCCCAAAAGCTGATGGATTAAAACCTCTTCCTTGGGAAGAAAATTGTGAGCCTCTACCTTGAGAGTTGAAAAATGAGTTTCTACCACGACCACCACCGCGAGGTCCTCGTCCTCCTCGTTGAGCTATAAAGGCTACATTTTCATTCACAGATGTTTGTTTTGAATACCTGCTTTGTCGGGCTTCAAAGGATTGTAGTTGTGAAATAACTTCACTAAAGTCTGGAATTGGTGGTTTGAACATGGCAGTTTTGAAAGTATCATAACTTTCTCCCAAATTTTCAAGTAGGCGAAAAGTTTTAGCTGAGTCACTTAGAGGCTTACCGATGGCACTTAGCTGATTTACAAGATTTTTAAATTCAGCTAAAAAGGTAGGTAATGTTTTACCTTCTCTTGATAGGTTATGAAGTTGTGAGAGCAGATCAAACTCTCTTGTAACTGTTTTCTGAGCAAAATGATTTGCTAGAGCATTCCACACTTGAGCAGCTGTTTCTAGCTCAAAGATGTGTCCCATTGCTTCTTCAGATAGTGTGCTAATGATCCAAGATTTTACCAAAGCATCGCTTTGGATCCAAGCATCATAATCAGGATTTGTTTCCTGTTTGTTGTCTGTTCCAACAATTATAGTGACATCTGGACATGCCGTTGTACCTGTGATGAATCCAGTGAGTTTCTGTGTTGAGAGTAATGACTTCATCTGTGTCATCCAAGTAAGATAATTTCCTTCTGACAGCTTGATGGTAACAAAGTTGCTAACATTGACAGAGTTAGGAAAAGGGAAGAATGTTCGTTGAGCCATGATTTGATCTTTGAGAGGATTTGGCAGGGTGAACCTGGCTCTGATACCAAAAGGAAGGTAAAGCAATTTCTCAGTAGAGAAGGTTAAACTATCACGTAAGCCAACCCAAGATGAGTACAAAAGTACTAGGATTATTTAACTGACGTGAACGTGGGCACGGAAAACAGACTTCTCAAGTTTACAAGGCTAAACTCATGCAGAGCATACTCTCTTTTGCATGGAGGCTACGGCCTCTTTTATAGCTAGAGTTTAAACATAAAATATTACAAACCATTTATAAAATATTATAAAGCAAAAGGATAGTTTCTTCTTTTCAAGATAAAGGTACGTGAAGGTCATCATGAGTCCATCCTTTATCTCTTTATCTCTTTATCTCTTGATCAGTCCATTACTCTTTTCAACGTAGCCATCATGAGCACCAGGTTTGTTTACGCAACTCAATATCTGCGCCTCAGATATTGTTGTCCTTCTCGAGTATCTTCATCATACTGTGAGTGACTTGGGCCAGCGTTGTCATAGCGGTTGAAAGCACGTGGAGATGATATCCATCCGGGTTCATCAATGTATGGGAGAGGTGGAGGAGTCATCGGTTCCACTTTGAGTCTACCGGTGATGTCAGCTAAGGCTTGGTTAGAACTACTTCCCACGTGTTGGTACGACCTGCGTGGAATATAGTCTGATGTAGGGGCAGGTAAGTTCAGATCAGGAAAGTTACCTGGTGAAGCTTCACATGCATGAGATGGTCCAGCGTCTACATGCAAGGCATGCTGGACATAGGCTATGTGTGCTCCGTAGTGAGGAGGATTGATCCGAGATGAGGCAACATCATTAACAATCCATGGCTTTCACAGAAGATCCTCTTGAACCTTCCTCATCTTTCGTGGTATTATTGATCATCTCCATCACGTAAGAAGCTTTGATTCTCATGTCTTTTCCTTTCTCTGTCTCGTTCATCACCAACTCGATCTTAGCAACAATGTCTTCATGTCTAACCTCGCAGCTATTCCCCCTGGCGACCTCCACACAAACTCCCACCTTTTCCTCCAGCAACTTTATGTTGAAGAATTGCTCGAAGGCCAGCGGCCATCCGATGAGAGGCAGGCCATTACTTAGAGCTTCGAGCACAGAATTCCATCCACCCTGGGTGAGAAAGGCGGCAACAGACTTGTGGCTCAGAATTTCCCACTGGGGTGCCCAGTTATTCACTACTAACCCTCTTCTTGAATCCTTGATTCTATCTTCGAATCCTTCTGGCAACCATTCTTCTGCCTTGAATTCAGAGTTTATGTCAGATCCAATTGGTGGTCTCAGAACCCAGATGAAATTTTTCCTACTAGCCTCCAACGCCATAGCCAACTGTATCATTTGTGAGACAGAGATCGTATTCATCGATCCAAAAGACACATAAAGAACAGAATTGGTAGCTTTTGAATTCAGCCATTCAATGCAAGCTTCCGGACTAATGCCGCCTTCTTTGACGGCACGTCCTCGGCTATCCAGAGATAAAAGAACAGATCCAACCTGCCAAGCAGGCAGGCCAAGTTCACGCCTGAAGTACAATATTCCAATATCGTCGAACTGCTCCAAAGTGTTTACCAAAATCCGGAATTCACCCACTCAGAAAAATTCTCCTTTTGAAAAACCAAAAGGGCATCCGTACCATCACTTTTAAGTTTCGCTGGCGAGAACTGTGTGACATGAATCCTCGAAGCTTCAGGAAAATCAGGCAACGAAACCTCACCGGAGTTGACGTTCCTGTGAGGCAAGTGCATCCAGAGAGAATAGGAACACGCCATGCCGAAAGCGCTTGTTACGTTGAATATTGCATGGAATACGTTGAACTCCTTGGCCAAGCTTGCAGTCCACCCAAAGAATATGTCACCGATAACGCAAAGTGGGCGATGGCCGTTTTGCTCTATGATCAGGTCTTCCATGAGTTTCTTGAACGCGGATTTCAGAGATTTGGAGGCTTCTAGGAGGGGGCCGATGAGGCGGTAGGGAATGGCATCAGTGTTTTCGATGCCCGGCGGAAGGCCGTGGTCGGAGCTGCTAAAGGGTAGCTCGACAAGGCGAATGGAGGAGTTTGGAGGGATGGAGGACCTGAACTTTCGGATGTTGAGGGGGGTGTTGACAATTGTTATGTTGTAGTTCTTCTGTTGTTCTATGCGGAGAGCTAAGGCTATGAAAGGGATAATATGGCTTGTTGACATGTATGGGAACATCACAACGCTCTCTCTTCTTCCTGCCATGTTGCCCTTGAGTCTTTGAGCTCTTTCTGACTGCTCTTCTCCTTCCGAGACTTTTGAAGTTGGCAGTGGTTATGTTAATAGACAGCTGCCTCACAGCTTTCTGACTCCCTCGCAGTCTCTTATTTTCTTACAGGTTTCACCAATCATTTGCAGCACTAGTATTAGTTGAATAATTTAAACCTTCGGCACTGGTATAGCTTCAACGATTTAAATTTTGAGGCGATAAATCTTCGCACATTACAATATTCGATACGGGGACCTACAGATCTTTTTTGGGCTTTTGATTGTTTGCTCTTGTCCTTTTTGCTTCTGATATCTTTTCTTCCACGAAGTGACAGAGATGAACAATATTCAATGCTTCGAGCATTACAAAAGCTAGCACTTACTTCTACATACCCTTCTATTACAATCTAAAACCAATTAAGAAAAACGAATTACTGCTAGAACATTTTAAGAGCTACAACAAAGGAGTGCTCTGCTCAATCACTCAAGTAGAATATAACTTTTCTGCAAATTTACTCGCTTAGAGTCTGTTCTACAGTCTGTGCTGTCTCCAGCACGTTAACCATTCTCTTTGCACAAAAAAGCCGTGTCTTTTACTTCTTCATGACCCTTGGCGTCAATTAATTCACACGGCACCCACGTCACATCTTATTAAGTATGACCTAACATGGGAAAGAACCCATATACAGTTAACGAACCAAACAACCAAATTGAGACCTTCTAGATTATGATCATCAGTTACAAGCTCGTTTCCACCAAGAAATAAAGGACAAAATCAAAGAAAGTTTACTCTGAACTTCTTTTCCGGGAATCTTTGGTCTAATTGCATCGCAGGTGACAAAGACATCCCAGGATGCCTGTTTGAAGTGCGAACCAAATGATGGATTAATTGGTCTGTCCCCAAAAGTCTCTTCAACCTTTCTATTCGTGATTGTGATTACCTATATCTTCCAGATGGTTTGACCACTGCTGCCTAGTCACTCATTCTAGACCTGCAAATAGGATAATAAAATGCATAATTTTTTTTATCCTAAACTATTGTAAAGAGGATAATTTTATATGTGAGAAAATTACAAAAATTCAATCTACAACTGATTAAAATTATAAAAAATCAAAGTATAAGTGATAGAGTATTGCAATTTTAATGTAAATTTTGATGCTAATTAAGAAAATGTTCAACTTTCTCCATTCAAAACAATTATTAATAGATAAGAATAAATAAAAGTGTACAAATGATCTTGAACTAAACTATTGAAAATATGAGATGATCATATTTCTAATATTCGATGCTTTAAGCAAGTTGTAAAACTTTTCTATAAGTTCATAAAAGGAAAAGAAAAAACTATTAACCAAAACTGTTGGGTATATATTTGAGGAATCAACTTTTCATCCCTGAAGAATAGTTGTAAGGCATATGTGAACTTTTAGGGGTTTTCCCTTTTTCTCATAATTCTCTTTATTTATATATCCAAGCTTTAGGAGTAGAGTATCTAAAATCACCATTTTTGTTCTCTCTTAAGCTGATTTGGATGCTTATCAGCCGACTGTTTCAGCTTTTGCAGATTTTATAAATGAACGACATGGGGCAAGAACATGAGGAAGTGGAGTTTCATGCGACACCATACAATGGAGGGGTTTATATCCCTTGACTGTGCTTCGGTTCTAATAATCTTGTTTGCCAGCATCTATGTTCTGCAGATAGTTTCTATTAACCGCAGATTAGTTGATTTCATCAAAAGTTTGTGCATCTTTCTTCCTATATGTTGTTAATGACAGAACATTAATCAACATGGAGTTTTGATTAGTTTCAGTCTTTTACTAACAAAACCTTTAATTATCTTAAAGCTCCTAAAATAATGTAAAATCAATGTAAAATATTTGGAGTGACGTGTTTATTTTATTTGGATAAGAAGGTTGTACTAAGGTTGAGACCTTCGAGCATTAAAATTAGGTCCAAAGCTTAACTATTTTAGCAGCAGACACAAGTTTATTAGCCATGTCGCTTGGGTTTATCTTTTGCTATGGCCTTGTGGACACAAAGGCGTAAGGTTCATGGAAGAAAGCTGTCCTGACATAGTGAACTAGGTGTGATGCGGGTTGTCCGTATTATGTATTCCCTGCGCTGGGAAAGTGGGAAATGTTACTGCACTGGGAAAGTAGGCACCGACTGAAAGTGAAAAACTTGTTGCTTGCATTAACGGGTCAAGCATCGAGAACTGAAGGGGAGTGAGGAAAGAGCACCTAAGTATGGTAGGAACGTATGAAGAGCAGCTTTTGTATTTGGGAAAATAGTTCCAAGGAAAGAGGTTCAATTTCCCTCAATTCAAACTACTCAGTATTTTATTGCTTTCTAGAACCAATATAGGTAGAAGATGAAAACTTCTAACCAGTGGCTTGATCCTATTTGGCCATTACAAGCCGAAATGGCCCATAAATTAATCCAATTTCAGGGCAAGGCACGCACCATCCTTGCATAAAAGATTTTTTTTTTTTTTTAAAAGATAGTCTATACTTCTTTTTTGTTCACGTGATCCGATCTGAAAGTTAACATCTAGAAAAAAGGCACGAGATATCCGGCGGCTAATTGAAAAAGATTCAGCCTCGGAAAGGACTGAACAGGGTTGAATGCGGTTCCTACACAATTTCGTCTAAGGAAATCCATGAGTTCTGTTCACAATCGGGAAACTGAACATCTGGTCCATTATAGTACAACACTTTTGGCTTTGGCACAGATCTTTGACCAAATGAATGCTGCAGAATTTACTAAATATGCAGATAACTCGAAATAACTGGGAAAAATTGGTGCCAATCTTCTCAGCTTCAATCAAGCAGAAATGTTCTTCCTTTCCCTCTTGATCTTCTCCCTCGCTGTCATTGCAGCGTTAAAGAAGTCATCCATGGCTGTGACAGAAGACCCTTTGTAATCTTCCTCGTCTTTCATGGCGGTCGTAATCATCTCCTTCACTTGACAAGCTTTTCTTCTCATTTCATTCCCCTTCTGTGTCTCATTCATCGCTAAGTCAATTGTAGCAGCTAAATCTTCGGGTCTAACCTCACAGCTCTTCCCTCTGGCGATCTCCACACAAACTCCCACCTTCTCCTCCAGCAATCTGACGTTAAAGAACTGCTCGGCCGCCAGCGGCCATCCGATGAGAGGCACGCCATTGCTGAGAGCTTCGAGCACAGAGTTCCAGCCCCCATGGGACAAAAATGCTGAAACCGACTTGTGGCTCAAGATTTCCAACTGAGGTGCCCAGTTGTGTACCAGTAGCCCTCTTTTTGAATCCTTGATCCTCTCTTCGAATCCTTCCGGCAACCATTGTTTCCCCCTGAATGCCGAGTTTATGTCAAATCCGATCGGTGGCCTGACGACCCAGATGAAATTCTTGCCGCTAGCCTCCAAGCCCATAGCCAAGTTCATCATTTGGGATGCAGAGATGGTGTTAATCGACCCGAAGGACACGAACAGAACCGAATTCACTGGTTTTGTACTCAGCCAATCAATGCAATGCTCAGGGGTAATGGCTCCTCCTTTCCCAGCAGGTGCTCGGTTTTCCGTGCTCAAAAGAAGAGATCCAATGGGCCAAGCCGGCCGGCCAAGCTTGCGCCTAAAGTACGACAATCCAATGTGGTCAAGCTCCTCCACAGTGTTAAACAAAATCCCGTCGGAGTCCTGCCAGCTGGAAAGATTCTTCTTCTGAAATACGGACCAAGCATCTACGCCATCGGCCTCAAGCATGTTCGTTGCCAACTGAGTGATATGAATGCTCGAGGCTTCTGGGAAATCCGGCAACAAAAACTCATCGGAATCAACCTTCCGGTGAGGCAGGTTCATCCAAATAGAATAGTAACACGCCAATCCAAACCCCCCGGCGGCGCTGAAGATTGCATGGAAGACGTTAAGCTTCTTGGCGACGTTGGCTGTCCATCCGAAAAATATGTCAGCGATAATACAAAGAGGGCTGCCGTCTTCCTCTTCGATGAGCTCTTCGACGAGTTTCTTGAATGCTGGTCTGAGAGAAGTGGAAGCTTCGAGGAGATTGATGATGAGGGGGGGAACGCCGTCGGTATTCTCGGAGTTGGGTTGGAGGCCATGGTCAATGCTGGAGAAAGGGATCTCAACGAGGCGAATGGAGGAATTCAGAGGAATAGACGACCTCAGTTTCTTGATGTTCGGAGGGGTGTTGACGAAGGTTACAGTGCAGTTCCTGCTTCGTTCGATCTTGAAGGCCAAGGCTAGAAACGGGATGATATGGCTTTGCGCCATGAACGGGAACAGTACTACGTTCTCCTTTCTCTGTGTCATATTGATCCCAAGAGCCTCGCGGAAGCAGGACGGCTATGGCTTCTCTAGAACCAGGAGTTCTACGGCTTTAGACCAAGAAAATAGCTGTAAGACAACGCCGAAATCCGAATAAAGATTGACAGAAGTTCTCTTCAGCCGTTCAATAACACCTAGCATTGGGTAAAGGTAGCAGATTTACAGTATTTAAAAAAAAAAAATAGAAAGAGACTGTAATTGTAGAATTATTGCACGCACTTCGACTGATGTTGCCCCTTCCAATGGCCACTTTCTAAGGTAAAGTGCCGCCGCCATTCATCCCGGGGGCCGGCGTGGTGTGCCGGATCGTTTCACGTGAAGGATTTTGTCTCTTTCCTCGTTTTTTTCTTTTTTTTTTCTTTTCACTTTTTCTAATTGTTCAAGCTTCTGCGTGTCCGTTTGCATTATGGATGAGAGATGGTATAGAGACAAAATCCTTAAGTGTGATTTTTTTGTTTATATGTGGAGCTGATTTTTGAGATAGTTTTCTCACTTTTTTGATATAATATCAAATTTAAATTCTATCTTAATATTCATATAAATATGAGTAAACTCATAAGACACATAAAAAGTACCACTTAAGATTATTTGAGTTGGATGATTATAATGATGAGATGTGATAAAATAAATTATATTCATTTGTCTTACATAATTGAAGAGTTCATTAAGAATTTAAATTCAATCTTTTTTCTTTTTACTAGTAAATAAAGATTTTTGTAAAAAGTGTTGTCGAGAGATATTATGTCTTATATTAAAAAAAAAAGTAAAAAGTAAATTATAGAGATGTGAGTTCTTTTATTTAATGTCTTTAAGATTTTAAGTTAGATACATACCATTTGTTATTAAAGTTTACATGGTATTGTTAGGAAGGTTTAAATCCATCTAAAAAATCAACTCTAAAAGTGAAGAAAAACAACTACATCTAACTAATACACAACTCTACACTTTAGTAATATAAAATTAGACATCCACGGTCTACATACTACCTTACTATAATGCAAGTTTAGACATTTACTTTGTAATGTTATTTTCTATGTGGATTTAAAAGGGAGATCTAAATTTGGATATCATGTCAAGTTTTATAAAGAATGACTATATACAACTTAAAAATTATATGATATTAACTGGATGAATCCATATCTTTATAGTTCATTTTTACTTTTTAAGTTTCTTATTATCCAAGCCAGACTTATTGCTATCTAACTAAAAAATGCTGAAGAGGGATTTTCGGGGCGGGGCAGCCTATGCCCGCAATTACAAATATTTTTTCTCGGCAAAAGAGAGGAGACAACCTGTGGTTGACCATACCTTCTTCAACTCGGTGGCGCCGGTTGCACTTTTTACCGGAGATTGGAAAAGTGAAAACGGACAGCAGATGGAGGAAGTAGAAGAGAGTAGTTTCGGAGGAGAGAGGAAAGAAGAGTTTGCATGTTAAAGAATGAGAGAAATATGAACAATTCAAACTTTTAAAGGGTAGGGCCTTGACTTAGTGGTGTTTTTTGAGCCAAACTGTGACCGACAGTCCTATCGTTCATGGGTTCGAATCCTCTTCCCTCCTTGAATACTCGCATTAAAAGTTTGGATACATCAAATTCATTTTCTTTATCAACTTTGAAGAAACATATCAAATTTTACATTATCTTGAGTTGTCCTTAAATCATTTTCATTGACTTTTAATTGTTAAATGACATAATGTATTGTGATTTATCACTATTACGAAAGAAATATAAAATGCAAGTTAATTTTTTATCTTTAACATGTCAACCTAACATTATAAGGATTTTTGCACCAACAATTTTAGTTATTAAATCTCACCTACTAGATAGTTAAATAGAGTTATCAAAATTAATAGGTGTCTGACTCAATTAAAAGTAAACATTACTTAAGATCAAGAGATTGTATGTGTTGACATTAGGTGTATATGTAAGGGGGTGTCTCTCTTTTTCTTTTCTTTTTTTCTCTTTTTTTTTTTAAAAAGAAGGAGTATTGATAGAGTTATTGAGGGATTCCAACCTTATGGGCTAGGTTTGAGATTCTTTACCTAACTTAACAATAAAATTTTAATTGCTAAATAGAATACTGTGTTGTCAAATGTTGTCCATCTAATGCTAGGTATGAACTTTTGATAATAATTTAACTCAAAATGTGTTTCGGTACTGAGTAAGGGTCACATGCCCTTATGAGCGAAGCTTCTGCAAAAAATGATGGAATTTATTATGCAATTTGAATTGTTTTTGGTACTCAAAGGACAATTAAACGACAATCACGTCTTCCAAGTAGAAAGGAGTTGTCCCAAAGTCACGTCTTCGTCTTCTTTTTTCACGGTGAACTCGGTGGCACTAGACAGGGACAGATCTTGACAAGGGCCTGCATTGAACTGCCAACGAAATGAAAAAAGTGTAAGGTCACAGAGAGAAAATGGAAAAGAAACACGAAAAGCAGAGTGGTCGATTTCAAAGCCACATATAATTTGTCCCTTTTTTTTCTATAAGAAGTGGTAAAAATTAAAAAAAAAATGAGATGGGTGACGTAAGCCTTGCATTTTATAAACTAAACATGTAAGAAAATGTAAAAACAGATTAATTTTGGTTCACACGATTTTTTTACACGTTCTAATAGTTAGAATCCTTTAAAATCTGATTTAGAAGAAATAAAAATAAATTTACATATAAATGATGTGAAAACTTGTATATTAACAATATATGATTCATATTGAGATAATTTTTTGATTAAAATATAAGCTTTAATACCATATTAAAATACTTATTTATTCTCTTAAAATTAACTTGTGAGAGAAGGAACATTTTTTACATAAGAAACATACACGCCATATATTAGCAGTGTCCGGTTGATTGTGGTTGCACCCATCTAGTTTCAACACTAGTATTACTTCCATAATTTAAACTTGGGGTGTTAAAGTCTTCGAAAACGAAAGTAATTGATATGAGGATTCACTAATATTTTTGGGGTACAAGGGCCAGTACCTTAACATTTATTCATACAAATCTAGTACAAGAAGCAGAGGTAAGGCTTAAACCTGACCTAAGTATGTCCTTACGAGGGTAATAAGAGTTAGTTTGGCATTACCACCAAATCGTACTAGAATGGGCTGGGCTGTAATAAGACCCCAATCCTACACTCCCTCACGGGGTTACAAACAGTTGCGTGTATGATTTAGGCAAGCCATCTTAGCCCTTGTCATCTTTTCGAGTAACATGTTGGATGAATTGGAACAATATCAACTACTTGCTTGGCCAGCAAGCTCGGTGGTGAGTTAGTGAGAATCTCAACTATAAGATTTAGAGTTTAACATCTATGTGTGTAAGTTTGGGTGTATGAGTTATAATATTTAAAAAAATAAAAAATAGTATCAATTATTTCAAAGGATGGCTTCTCTGTTGCCATTAATATTTTTTGCTTTTGTTGTGGCTTTTGAATTTGCACTTCAATAGATGCTCAACTTCATATTCCTCTAGTTTAGGAAAATTACTACCGCTATAAATAGAACTATTACTATTAGCACTGATTCCAAACTGATTACAAACACATGATCAAAGATCCTCCTTGTCAAATTGCTTTATTGTTTGTCCTCTTTCAGTAGAGTTAGTGGATCCACCCGTTCTTCAACTTCATGAACTTCATGTTCTTGGACCCACTAGTCTCCACCTTACATTTTGCAGCTAGCCAATCTCTTGGCTCCTCAACCATTGGTATAGAAAGCCCTAATGACTCTCTAAAACTTTGGCCAAACTCTTGCTAGAAGTCTTCCTACCCCTTAGGGGCTACTTATGTTGTCGTTTCTTGAAGATATGCAGTCATGTCCTTAGTGTTGGCATGGATACTTTCCTGTAGCTCTTGTATCAGAGCATTCATCACCCATTCCTTACCAAATTCTTCCAAAACTCATCAAAATAGCTACAGGTGTTGGTACTTTTGTTTCTATTGTCTACTTGCAAGCCATGTAGTTTCTTTGTTTAGCTCCGAATTATAATAATCATCTTGTAAACACTTCATTCACATCAAGTACTGATTTATAAATGTGAACATTAGGTTGGGAACTTCATTAAACATCTTCTTAACCCTTTAGTGCCAATTTGCTTGCATTGACGTAGATGATACTTGACCAAGTACTTACTATTAGAACAAAACATTTTTCTATTCTTAGATAAGAACGATATGTTAGTTTGTTAATTGCTGGTGCAACTAGATGCGATTTTATTTATTTATTTATAACAATTGTTAACACTTCGAGAAATAATACAAACTTGGACTCTAGTTCTTGTCTTTCCCTGCAGGGCATACAATTTAAAAGTTTGAGAGAAAAATAGGCTCAATTTTCCCTTCAAAATCAATGTGTAATCAACTCATTGTGTCACCTTTTATGTGTAGTCAACTCATTGTGTAATTATATCAACCATCTGCGTTAAATCACATTTTATTGGCATTCTTCATACTTTATTTTGTTAAGGATGAAAATTTTATATCAAAGAGACATGATTATTTTTGGATAATTTTTAAATATAAAAAATATCTTTTTAATTCATGAATTAGCTTTTAAATTAAATTTTAGACTTTTAATAAAGCATTAAAGCCTAAATTAATCCACTCAAACTTCATCTAGCTTTGAGTCCTTTGAATGTGTTTGATGTGCAAGAAAGAAAGAATTCCAACTCATTTAATCTTAAGTTCAAGATATACCTAGTGTGCAATGAAGTGTTAAAGGTGAAATTCCTACATCCAAAAGATGCTATCATTAAATAACTTTTAAATATAAAAAATGTGCTTCTAACTCATGAGTTAATTTTTAGGTTGGACTTAGGTTTTCTAATAAATTTAACTTAAATTTTTATAACCATTACAAAAAAGAGAAAGAGGGGGAGAACTATCCATTTAACTAATGGAGATGATCCCACCATTGAAGCATATCGTATGCCTCTTGTCTCAAACTTGAAGTTTCCTTTGCTAGCCTTTATTCAAATTATAACAAAGTAAGGACCTAACCTATTCAAGAATGAACGTATTTATTATACAATAATTAAATAAAAGATGAAAGTGAAACAACTAGCAGATTTTTTTTTAAGTATTGTTAATTTTAATTTCATCTTTATATTTCTTTCATCTATGCAGCAATTAGAGGACCTAATGTATTTAACAAGCACGATAAAGTTGTTGTCTTACATGACCAAAGAATTCATTAGAAATCCAAGTTTTATTTTTCATTCCTTTACTCATGAATAGAGATCTCCATTGGAAGTATTGCCTCATACTTGGAGAAGAGAACATATTAAATCCCACATGGGAAACATAAAAGCTTGAAAAATAAATTTACAAAGATATAAATTCTTTTACTTTAAGTTTTAAAATTTTAAGTTAGATATTTGTCAATTTTTATAATTATGAACATAATATTAGGACCTAAATTCACTTTTAGTATCCTAAAAATTATGGATAATTCTAGAATCAATACAAAAATAAACATTTTGGGATGATTTGAATTAGACTATTGTGTTGAGGGGACATATTAAATTAGAAGTGTCAAATTGTTGTCTCATGATGCTAAGAGAATATATTGAAAATCCAAGTTTTATCTTAGGCCTTTTTCCTTATGGACAAAAATCTCCATGTGAATTGGTGCTTGTGCTTGTAGTGAGAGGACATGTTAACTTTCATATGAAAAGTGTAGAAGTCTAAAAACTAACTTATGAAAAAGATAGGTTCATTTACTAAAAGTCTTAAAATTTTAAGTTAGATACTAATCATTATTTTAGCAATTTTTGAAAAAGTTTTTATACTTTTAATAGCTTTCATATCTTTTCTTCCATATTGAAATAAATCACAACCAATCATAACTATAGTTAAGAAGCCTTAGCTTAGTCAAGACACCAAAATCTCTTACTCTCTTTGCCTATCAAAAAAAAAAACTATTATGAACTTGATGATCAACATTACAAGTAATGTCCTTTTCTACCAGAAGATGATGCAACATTTTTTTAATTTTATTTTTATTTTTAATACTTTGACGCATACATCCAGCTCACGTGCATAGTATTAAATCCTAGACTTTATGATTATAATCTCTATATTTATTAGTTCACTATTGAACTAATCAACTAAACGACTAAAAATGCAATATAGGTTGCCTGTACAAGACACCAGTGCACGTGTTTGAATTATGGACGGGTACACAGTGGATTCATATCCAAACTAATAATACTAAGACCCAATAAGAGAGAGAACCCATGTAAAATTACGGGACAAAACAACTAAGTATAGGACAAACCCCAAATGACCAATCTCCAACACATACGAAGCAAAGTTGCTTTCTTCCCACCACAATCTTTAGATTATTTTTCCTTCAGGTATATTTCCTGAACGGAGACCTTCTAGATGATGATCATCAACTCAAAATCGTTTCCACCAAGAAATAAAGGACAAAATCAAAGAATGTTTACTCTCAACTTCTTTTCGGGAATGTTTGGTCTAATCTAATTGCACCACAAGCGACAAAGACATCCAAGAAACATGTTTGAATTGAGAAAAAAAATGAAGGATTGAGTAGTCAGTTGGTCTCCGTTCCTCCAAAATCGCTTCAATTCATGATTGTGATTACCAATATCTTCCAGATGGTTTCACAATCGTCGACTACTCAATAATTTTAGAGCTACAAAGAGGATAATAAAATACATAAGTTTTATCCTAAATTTTAGAAACGATTAAAAAATCTCATAAAATTCGGTCAAACTAGTCGGCTATACAAGATTGTTTAACTTACCACTTGATGATATCTCTGAAGCTGATTCGGATGCTTATCAATGGACTGTTTCAACTTTTAGAGTTGTTATAATGAACGGCGTGGGGCAAGAGCAAAAGGAAGTGGATTTCATACGGCAGCAAACAATGGGAGGTTTACATTCCCTTAACCGTGCATCGATTCTACTAATTTTGGTTGCCACCATCTATGTCCTGCAGATGGTTTTGATTAACGCAGGTTAGTTGATCTTTTCAAAAGTTTGAGCATCTTTCTCTCCATTTGTTGTTAAAGAAAGACCATCAATCAACATGGAGTTTTTATTAGTTTCAGTCTTTCACTAACAAGACTTAAGGCTCAGCTAACACTTTCGGTAAGAACAAGGAAACATATTCAAACAATAGCCGAACGAAATAAGTCCTTGTTTTTGGATACTTCCCAAGGGGTAATATAATTCAATTCTTCCGTAACTGAGTTAGTTTGATCTCCATATTTTGGGATATGAATTTGTTCCTTGTATGCTTTTGAAGATCAAAGTAAGCGGGGGTTTGTTCTAAGACCTAAGCCGAGCCCCCCTCCCCCTCCATCCTCAGCGACGCCGCCCTGATATATTCCGAGTCAGGATTCCAGGATTTAATATCATGATGTTAAGGTCTGGTGTTAAGTATTTACACAACATAGAACTTTAGCTGTTTGAGAAATCAGTGTAAAATATTTGGAGTGATGTGTTTATTTTATTTGGACACAAAAGTTGTGATAGGGTTTCGACCTTCGAACGTTATTATTGGACCAAAAGCTTAGCAAGTTTAGCATTGGACACAAGCTTATTAGTCAGGTTTCTTTACTTGGGTCTTACACTTTGCTATGGCCTTGGGGACGTAAAGGCATAACGTTCATGGAAGTCTGTCTTGATGTGGTGACTACTGTCTTTGTTTGGTTTATGTTTTCATAAGTCTAAAGTTTAGTTTACAGGTACGATGCTAATAGTCCTTACTTTGTATTTTGGTGTGATGTAGGTACTGATTGGGAAAGTAGAAAGGTAGTTTCTTATATTAATGGATCTAGCATCGGGTAGCGGAAAGGTGTGTGAAGATCGAGTATTTAAGTATGATAGGGATGTAAGGAAAGCAGCTTTTGTATTTGCAAAATTGTTCTAAGTAAAGATATTGAATTTCCTTCAATGCAGCTGCTTATTACTTTCTTCCTTTTGTATAACCAAATAGAGAGAAGAAGAAAACTTATAACTAGTGGCTTGATCCTATTCGGCCACTACAACCCCAAATGTCCCATAACTAGTGGTTTGATCCTAACTTGCTAACCGTAAGGGTCGAACTTGATACTATTTACAAGGATCTCTAAACATTATCAATAAGCCAATTTTGACCTAATAATAGTGCCTGAGGATCTAAATACTAAGACTCTCCTCCACATTAAAATTCACTGATTTGGTCCTGTATTTTATTGGGATGTCCAACATGTGCAAGAAAATTATTATGTGGTTAATCTTTCTCAAATAATGGATTAGTTTGTTTCCTGCTGATTTGAATTGTACAATGCATTGTTGGTCTCCGAGATTGAATTGGATTATCTCACTTGGTTCAGAAGTTGAATCACTTAGACTTTCCAACGATGTAAAAGACAATTAATAACACAGAAAATTTTGACCTCTTAAAAGAAAGAGAACTTTTTGTGTTCACGTGATCCCATCTGCAAGTCCACATCTAGAGAAAGGCACGAGATACCTGGCAGCTAAGTTAAAAAAGCTTCAGATTCGGAAAGGACTGAACAGGGTTGAATGCAGTTCTTGTACGCAATTTCGTCACGAAGCAAATCCATAGGTTCTGTTCACAATCTAGAAACTGAACATTCCGTCAATTATCTAGAAGCTGAACATTTCGTCAGTTATGGCACAATACTATAATGGCTTCTGCAATGCATATATCTTTGACCAAATAAGTGCTGCAGGATTTACTAAATATGCAGCTAAATACGTAAATAACTTGAAATAACTGGGAAAAATTGTTGCCAATCTTTTCAGCTTCAATCAAGCAGAAATGGTCTTCCTTTCCCCTTTCACCTTCTCCCTCGCTGTCATTGCAGCGGTAAAGAAGTCATCCATGGCTTTGACCGAAGACCCTTCGCAACCTTCCTCATCTTTCATGGCTTTCGTAATCATCTCCTTCACTTGACAAGCTTTTCTTCTCATTTCATTTCCTTTCTTTGCCTCATTCATCACTAACTCAATTGTAGCAGCTATATCTTCGTGTCTAACCTCACAGCTCTTCCCTCTGGCGATCTCCACACAGACTCCCACCTTCTCCTCCAGCAATTTGATGTTGAAGAACTGCTCGGCTGCCAGCGGCCACCCGATGAGAGGCACGCCATTGCTGAGAGCTTCGAGAACTGAGTTCCATCCCCCATGGGTCAAAAATGCAGCAACTGACTCGTGGCTCAGGATTTCCAGCTGGGGTGCCCAGTTGTGTACCAGTAACCCTCTTTTTGAATCCTTGATCCTCTCTTCAAATCCTTCCGGCAACCATTGTTTCCCCCTGAATTCCGAGTTTATGTCAAATCCGATCGGTGGCCTAACGACCCAGATGAAATTCTTGCCACTAGCCTCCAATCCCATAGCCAAGTTCATCATTTGAGAGGCAGAGATGGTGTTCATCGACCCAAAGGACACGAACAGAACCGAATTCACTGGTTTTGTACTCAGCCAATCAATGCAGTGCTCAGGGGAAATGGCTCCTCCTTTCCCAGCACGTGCTCGGTTTTCCGTGCTCAAAAGAACTGATCCGATTGGCCAAGCCGGCCGGCCAAGCTTGCGCCTAAAGTACGACAATCCAATGTGTTCAAGCTCCTCCACAGTGTTAAACAAAATCCCGTCGGAGTTCAGCCACCCAGAAAGATTCTTCTTCTGAAATACTGACCAAGCATCTACGCCATCGGCCTCAAGCATGTTCGTTGCCAACTGCGTGATATGAATGCTGGAAGCTTCTGAGAAATCGGGCAACGAAAACTCATCGGAATTGACCTTCCGGTGAGGCAGGTTCATCCACACAGAATAGTAACACGCCAATCCAAACCCACCGGCCCCGCTGAAGATGGCATGGAAGACGTTAAGCTCCTTGGCGACTTTGGCTGTCCATCCAAGGAATATGTCAGAGATAATGCAAAGAGGGCTGCCGCCTTGCTCTTCGATGAGGTCTTCGACGAGTTTCTTGAATGGTGGTCTGAGAGAAGTGGAGGCTTCGAGGAGCTTGATGACGAGGGGGTAGGGAAAGCCGTCTGTGTTTTCCGTGTTCGGTGGGAGTCCATGGTTGGAGCTGCAGAAAGGGATCTCCACGAGGCGAATGGAGGACTTGAGAGGAATAGAGGATCTGAGCTTCTTGATGTTAAGAGGGGTATTGACGAAGGTTACGTTGTAGTTCTTGCTTAGTTCTATCTTGAAGGCCAAGGCGAGAAAAGGGAAGATATGGCCTTGCATCATGAACGGGAACAGTACTACGTTCTCCTTCCTCTGTGTCATATTGCTCCCAAGAGCCAGGCGGAAGCAGGACGGCTATGGCTTCCCTACAACCAGGAGTTCTACGCCTTTAGACCAAGAAATAGCTGTAAGCCTTGGCCGAAATCCGAATATAAATCGACAAAACTTCTCTTCAGCCGTTCAACAACACCTAGCGTCAGGCGGTGAGGGCAGATACACACACGAAAAAACAAAAAATAAAAACAGAGATGCAGGTGCAGAATTATTGCACTCACTTTGACTGATGTTGTCCCTTCCACTGGTCACTTTCTAAGGTAGGTGCCGCCATTAAAGAATGACCAACCTCGGAAGTTGGGCTCGCGATGCTTAATAAATTCATGTCACGGGCCCTCGTGGTGTGCCCGATCGTTTCCGATGAAGGATTCTGTCTCTTTCCTCGTTCTTTCCTTTTTCTAATTGTGACCTGGACTTCGAAGAAAACCCGACGTTCAAGCTTCTGCGTGTCCGTTTGCAGTGTGGATGAGAGAAGGTGTAGATTTGTGGCTATTGCCAAATGTGATTACTTTTTTATTCGTGGAGCTGATTTATGAGAGATTTCTGACTTTTTTGATATAATATTAAAGTTTAAATTTTATCTTAATATTTATATAGATATGAGTAATTTCAGAAAGCATATAAAAAGTAATAATCAAAATGATTTGAGTTAAACTATTATAGTTATGATATAAAGTTGTAAGTGTCAGGCCTTGAAATAAATGATATAAAGTTATTTTTTATTGTTAAAGAATTCATTAAGAATTTAAATTCAATCATTTGTTCTTTTACTCATAGACAAAAATTTTGATAAAAGGTGTTGCTTTGCATAGGACAAAGGAGATAAATTAAGTCTTATGCAATGAAATAAAAAACTTAAAAAGTAAATTATAGAGATATAAATTTTTTATTCAATATTTTAAGATTTTAAACTAGATGTAAACCAATATTTATAAAGTTTAACATAGTGTTAGAAAGGTTAAATTCATCTAAAAAATAAGTTCTAAAAGTCAGGGAAACAACCATTTTTAACTAAAATATAATTTCATACTTGAGCGATATGAGATTAAAACACATATTTCAACATTACAACACCTTCACTCGTCGTGAGGCAGATTTAGACATCCAAATAGTAGAGGGAAACCTAAAATTTAAAATCACGACAAGTTTTATAAAGAATGAATATATTTAACTTAAAACTATATAATATTAAGGGAATGAATCCGTATCTTTATAATTTATTTTTACTTTGAAGTTTTCTTATTTTCCAAAGCACACTTAACGATATCTAACCAAAAAACGCTGAAGCGGGATAACTTAAAGCTGGGCTGCCTCCGTTCAACCACAGGTTGTCTCCTCTCTTTTGCCGAGGAAAAATATTTAAAATTGCGGCGATTTCTATGTCTATTCCACATCAAGAACCTACATCTAAACAAGGGCAAATCCATCTAGGAAATTAGATCAAAGCTAAAGAAAAATTTCTGATCTTCATACAAAACATGCATAAGTAACCGTACCTTCTTCAACTCGGTGCGCCGGCTGCGCATTTACCAGAGATCGGAGAAGTGAAAGGGGGCAGGAGATGGAGGAAGAAGAGGGGAGCACTTTCGGAGAAGAGAGGAAAGAATAGTTTGCATGTTAAAGAATGAGAGAACTGCCATATTTGACAAACATAAAAAGCTCTGAATTGAGTGTAATAACGATTAGTTTGGAAAGGTATTGCACCTCATAAAGATTCTACTAAGCATGACCAAAGTGCATCTTTACCAACTTTGAACACCCACATTAAAGGTTTGGATACATCAAATTCATTTTCTTTACCAACTTTGAACAACCATATCAAAATTTGCATTATCCTAGTTGTCATCAAATCATTTCTGTTTGACTTTTAATTACTGAATGATATAAAATGTATGTTAATTTTTCGTCTCTGACATGTCAACCTAACATTATAAGGATTTTTGTATTAACAATTTTACTTACCAAATCTCACCTATTATGTAACTAAATAAAATTATTAAGGTCGTCAAGTATTTGGTTTAATTGAGAGTATGGACTACTTGGAATTAGAAGGTTATAGGTTTGGTACTGTGTGCGGGTGCGTCTGTTTTTCTTTTTTTTTTTTTAAGAAAAAAGGAAGAAGTATTAATAGAGTTATCAAGAGATCCCAACCTTATGGGCTCAGTTCGAGATTCTTTACTTAACTAAAAAATAAAGTTTTAATGGCTAAATAGAATACTATGTTGTCAAATGTTGTTCACCTAATGTTAGGTATGAACTTCTGATAATAATTTAATTCAAAATGTGTTTCGGTAGTGAGTAAGGGTCACATGCCCTGATGAGCGAAGCTTCTGCAAAAAATGATTGAATTTATTATGCAATTTAAACTGTTTTTGGCACTCAAACGGATAATTAAACGACAATCCGGCTACCAAGTAGAAAGGAGTTTTCCCAAGGTCATCTCTGACCGTCAGTCTTCGTCTTCTTTTTCCAGGTGACCGTGGTGGCACTAGACAGGGACAGATCTTGACAAGGCTCTGCATTGAACTGCTAAATGAAATGAAAAGAGCGTAAGGTCACGGAGGGAAAATGGAAAAGAAACACGAAAGGCAAAGTGGTTGATTTCAAAACACATATAATTTGTCCCTTTCTTTATAAAAAGTGATAAAAATTAAAAGAAAATGAGATGGTTGACATAAAATGCACACGAAAGCCAGAGTGGTTGATTTCAAAACACAAAAAGCAACATGAGACAACATTTTCACACTGCTCATTTAATATGTCCCATCATAAAATGCACACGAAAGCAGAGGGGTTGATATCAAAACACAAAAAGCAACATGAGACAACAATCTCACACTGCTCATTTAATATGTCCCATCATAAAATGCACACGAAAGGCAGAGTGGTTGATTTCAAAACACATAAAAGCAACATTAGACAACACTTTCACACTGCTAATTTAATATGTCCTATCATTACAATAGTCAAACTTAAACCATCCAAAATGTTGGTCTTTGTATGAATTCCAAGATTATCCATATTTTAAGGATATTAAAGGAGAACTAAGTTCTAATATCTTGTTAGAAATTATACCGAGTATAAGGTAACAAGATAAAACTTACACCAAAATCTCTCTCTCTTTGTTTATCAAAAATCCAAAAGACTCATAAAGCTGATGATCAATCCTACAAGTAGCATATGTCCTTTTTTTTGTTGAAATATGACTCAAAAATTTTATAAATATTTTTTTATTTTTAATATTATAATACACACACTTAATTCATATACATAGAATGTTAAAGCATTGGAATTTTTACTAGTTTACCTCTAACCTAACCCATGAAGCGGTAAAAGATACAAGATGGGTTGGTGGGACAAGAAACCAACACGCATGTTTTTGAATCATGGGTGGGTACAATGAATTCAAATCCAAACTTACTAATACTAAGACCCAATAGGGGAAAGAACCCATGTACAATTGTGGGACCAAAGAATTAAGTACAGGACAAAGCCCAAATGACCAATCTCCAACGCATGGAAAGCAAAATTGCTTTCTTCCCACCACATTCATTAGATTATTTTTCCGCTTTGTATATTTTCCTGAACGGAGAACTTCTAGATGATGACCATCAACTCAAGTTCTTTTCCACCAAAAAATAAAGGACACAATCAAATAATCTTTACTCTCAACTTCTTTTCCGGGAATGTTTGGTCTAATTGAACTACAGGCGACAAAGACATCCAAGGAGCATGTTTGAATTGCGAACCAAATGGTGGATTTGAGTGGTCGGTTGGTCTCCGTTCCTCCAAAGTCGCTTCAATTCATGATTGTGACTACCAATATCTTCCAGATGGTTTCACCATCGTCGACTAGTCAATAATTCTAGAGCTACAAAGAAGATAATAAAATAAATAATTTTTTTATCCTAAATTTTTAGAAATGATTAAAAATATCATAAAATAGGGTCAAACTAATCGACCGTACAAGATTATTTTTTAACTTTGTACTTGATAACTCTGAAGCTGATTTGGATGCTTGTCAATAGACTGTTTCAGCTTTTGGAGTTGTTATGAATGAACGGCATGGGGCAAGAGCAAAAGGAAGTGGATTTCATACGGCAGCAAACAATGGGCGGTTTACATTCCCTTAACCGTGCATCGATTCTACTAATCTTGGTTGCCACCATCTATGTGCTGCGGATGGTTTTGAACACAGGTTAGTTGATTTCTTCAAAAGTTTGGGCATCTTTCTCTCCGTTTGTTGTTAAAGAAGGAACATCAATCAACATGGAGTTTTTATTAGTTTCAGTCTTTCACTAACAAAACTTAAACCTCAGCTAACAATTTCGGTAAGAACAAGGAAACATATTCAATCAATAGCCGAACGAAATAAGTTCTTGTTTTTGGATACTTCCAAAGGGGTAATAGTATTCAATTCTTCCATAACTGAGTTGGGTTGGTCTCCATATTTTGTATGTGAATTTGTTTCTTATGTGCTTTTGCAGAACAATGTAAGCGGGGGTTTGTTCTAAGACCTAAGCCGAGTCCCAATCCCCCTCCATCCTCAGCGACGCCGTCCTGACATGTTCAGAGTAATTCAAAGATTTCACATCATAATGTTACTGCATTGGGAAAATAGGTATTGATTAGGAAAGTAGAAAGGTTATTAACCTCTTTTTGTTTTTCATTAATAAAATCATGACTAGTATAAATACTATTTTTCACTCCCTTAATCTAGCTATTCTTTTATAATAATTCTGAGTTTTTTTTTTTGGGAGCCTTAAAAATCTTCAGCACCATCCTCTCACATATTAAGCTACCAAGCCACACCAAGTCATGTAGAGATTTGAGCCCCAAGGCTTCTAGGCCATTAAGCTAATTCCAAGCTGTACTTCTTTATATGGTTCACAAAACCTTAAAAAAAAAAAAAGCTTAAAAGAAAGTTCCTATATTGACCTATTCCAATTTCAAGTACATCAAGGGGTGAACAAGACATTATTGCCCCCACTAATTATGACAAATCACAATAGTATTCAATTGCTTATTACTTTCTTCCTTTCTATAACCAAATAGAAAGAAGAAAACTTACAACTAGTGGCGATCCAAGCTTTAATACTACTTATTAGGATCTCTAAGCACTATCATTAAGCCAAAACTTTAAACTTTTGACCTAAACAGTAAGATTTTCCTCCACTTTAAAATTCACTGATTTGCTCCTGTATTTTATTGGGATGTCCAACATGTGCTAGAAAATTATTATGTGGCTAATCTCGCTCATAATGGATTAATTTGTTTCCTGCGAATTTCAATTATAGAATGCAATTGTTGGTCTGTGAGATTGAATTGATGTATCTAACTCGGCTTAAAAGTTGAATCTTGCCAACTATTTAAAAAGACAATTAATAACAGAGAAAATTTTGGTCTCTCATAAGAAAGAGAACTCCTTTAATTGTTCACGTGATCCCATCAAGAAGTCTACATCTAGAAAAAGGCACGAGATACCTGGCAGCTAAGTTAAAAAGCTTCAGATTCGAAAAGGACTGAACAGGGTTGAGTGCAGTTCTTGTACGCAGTTTCCTCGCAATGGAAATCCATAAGTTCTGTTCACAATCTAGAAACTTAACCTTCCGTCAATTATCTAGAAACTGAACATTTCGTCAATTATGGCACAATACTATAATGGCTTCTGCAATGCATATATCTTTGACCAAATAAGTGCTGCAGAATTTACTATTTATGCAGCTAAATACGTAAATAACTTGAAATAACTGGGAAAAATTGTTGCCAATCTTTTCAGCTTCAATCAAGCAGAAATGGTCTTCCTTTCCCCTTTCACCTTCTCCCTCGCTGTCATTGCAGCGGTGAAGAAGTCATCCATGGCTTTGACTGAAGACCCTTTGCAACCTTCCTCATCTTTCATGGCTTTCGTAATCATCTCCTTCACTTGACAAGCTTTTCTTCTCATTTCATTCCCTTTCTTTGCCTCATTCATCACTAACTCGATTGTAGCAGCTATATCTTCCTGTCTAACCTCACAGCTCTTCCCTCTGGCGATCTCCACACAGACTCCCACCTTCTCCTCCAGCAATTTGACGTTGAAGAACTGCTCGGCGGCCAGCGGCCATCCGATGAGAGGCACGCCATTGCTGAGAGCTTCGAGCACCGAGTTCCATCCCCCATGGGTCAAAAATGCAGCAACTGACTCGTGGCTCAAGATTTCCAGCTGGGGTGCCCAGTTGTGTACCAGTAACCCTCTTTTTGAATCCTCGATCCTCTGTTCAAATCCTTCCGGCAACCATTTCTTCCCCCTGAATTCCGAGTTTATGTCAAATCCGATCGGTGGCCTAACGACCCAGATGAAATTCTTGCCACTAGCCTCCAACCCCATAGCCAAGTTCATCATTTGGGATGCAGAGATGGTGTTCATCGACCCAAAGGACACGAACAGAACCGAATTCACTGGTTTTGTACTCAGCCAATCAATGCAGTGCTCAGGGGAAATGGCTCCTCCTTTCCCAGCACGTGCTCGGTTTTCCGTGCTCAAAAGAACTGATCCGATCGGCCAAGCCGGGCGGCCAAGCTTGCGCCTAAAGTACGACAATCCAATGTGTTCAAGCTCCTCCACGGTGTTAAACAAAATCCCGTCGGAGTTCTGCCACCCAGAAAGATTCTTCTTCTGAAATAGTGACCAAACATCAAAGCCATCGGCCTCAAGCATGTTCGTTGCCAACTGCGTGATATGAATGCTGGAAGCTTCTGCGAAATCGGGCAACGAAAACTCATCGGAATCGACCTTCCGGTGAGGCAGGTTCATCCACACAGAATAGTAACAAGCCAATCCAAACCCACCGGCCCCGCTGAAGATGGCATGGAAGACGTTAAGCTCCTTGGCGACATTGGCTGTCCATCCAAGGAATATGTCAGAGATAATGCAAACAGGGCTGCCGCCTTGCTCTTCGATGAGGTCTTCGACGAGTTTCTTGAATGGTGGTCTGAGAGAAGTGGAGGCTTCGAGGAGCTTGATGACGAGGGGGTAGGGAATGCCGTCGGTGTTCTCCGTGTTGGGTGGGAGTCCATGGTCGGAGCTGCAGAAAGGGATCTCAACGAGGCGAATGGAGGACTTGAGAGGAATAGAGGATCTGAGCTTCTTGATGTTAAGAGGGGTATTAACGAAGGTTACAGAGTAGTTCTTGCTTCGTTCGATCTTGAAGGCCAAGGCTAGAAAAGGGAAGATATGGCCTTGCATCATGAACGGAAACAACACCACGTTTTCCCTTCTGTGCGACATGTTGCCTCTCAGAGCCTGCGCAGTGGTAGAACTGCTACGTCTTCTCCTGAACCAGAAGTTCTACGCCTTTAGACCAAGAAAATCGCTGTGTGGCAGATACACAATTCTACAACTGTTCGATTCTAGCGCGTTAGGTGGTGTTGGCAGATACACAGTCAAAAAGAAGGCAAGCAGGTGCAGAATTATTGCCCGAACTTCAACTATGTTGTCCCTTCCACTGGGCACTTTCTAAGGTAAAGGGCAGCCATTAAAGAATGACCATCCTTGCAGGTAGGGCCGGCGATGACTACTAAATTCATAACGATGGCCCTCATGGTCTGCCAGGTCGTTTCAGGTCAACTACTTCGTCTCCTTCCTCTTCTTTTTTTGTTTCTTTTTTCTTTTTCTTTTTTTTTTCAAATTTGTTTAAGTCGTTCTTCTGAAGAACCCTGATCTTCAAGCTTCCCCGAGAAAAACTCTAGTGGGATTTCAGAGCCGTGGTTCCTCCGGTCAACCACAGGTCGTCTCCTCTTTTTTCCCGAGGAAAAATATTTATTATGGGGGAATTTCTGTCTATAACCTAAATCTTAAAAAAAAGCTAAGGCAAACCCATCTAAGATATTAGATCACAGATAGTGAAAAATCTGATCTTCATACAGAAAACATGCATATGTAACCGTACCTTCTTCAACTCGTGGCGCCGCCGGTTGTGTTTTACCGGAGACCGGAGAGGTGAAACGCTACTGGAGATTGAGGAAGAAGAGGAGAGCAGTTTCGGAGAAGAGAGGAAAGAAGAGTATGCATGTTAAAAAATGAGAGAATTGCCATATTTGACTAACAAAGAAAGCTTTGAAAATCGAGCTTTTATGACGCCAAGTTTGGAAAGGCATTGCACCACAGTAAAGTTTCTACTCTAAGGATGACCAACGTAAATCTTTGGTCGACAATCAACGAGAAAGAAAACCGTGGGTTCTCCAATTGCATTTATTAGGCGATTTTGTTTGCATATTTGCTTTAAAATTTTGAGCAACCCCATTAAATTCTTTTTTTCTATATCAACTTTGAGCAATCATATCAAATTTTCATTTTTTCTACCAATTAAGTAATTCATTGTATTACCTTAAGTTGTCCTTACATCATTTTCATCGACTTTCAATTGTTGAATGACATGATATGTTGAGAGTCTTATCATTATTAGGAAACAAGGATGAAAAGTGCATAACTTTTTAACCTTTTACATGTCAACCTAAATTGTAAATATTTCTTTACCAATAATGTTTAATCACCAAACGTGATCTCAAATTAATAACTTAGTGACAAAACTTTACCCTAAGACCTTTTGGTCCGAGGTAGTACTTGCTTACTAGTGACAAGTTATTGGGAAAGGGCTCCAAAATTTTGAATTCAAATCACATCATATTTTTAATTAAAAAAGTCAATTACTAATACTTTGTTGTCAAATGTTGTTCATCTCATGCCAACACGTGAATTTTTGATAATAAGTTAATTTTAAATGGGTTTCGGTGGCATGTCAATAATCACTTATTCAAATCTCAATTTATACCGAGGTATTATTAATTGAGGAAACGCCACCAAACATAGGCAGGGAGCCCCTATGAATTAGAAAGTAGTGCGAAAACGATGGAATTTATAATGCAATTTGAACTGTCTTTTGCACCGAATGGACAATTAGGCGATAATCACGCCTAGTGGAGTAGGAAGGAGCAGCTTACAAAGCCCTGTCGAGCTGTCGGACTTTGTCTCCTTTTTCCACGGCGATGGCGGTGGCATATACGGGGACAGATCTTTAAGAAAACAAAGGCCTGGACCGCCAACTGAAATGAAGGAGCGTGGAAATGGCAAAAAAGTAGCACGAAAAGCAGTGTCCTCCCACGTGATTCCTGATGTCGCTTAGTTCCGGGTAATTTTTTGTCGGAGAAGTGAGGGGCTGATTTCACTGTGAACCACATCTGATTTGTCCTTTTTGTTGTGGGTCTTTAAGTTCAATGAATTTGTGAAGCTGGGTTGAAAAGAAGTCATGAAAATTAAAAGAGAAAGAGATGGTTGATATAAACCTTGCATATAGAAACTAGATATGTGAAAAGAAAAAATGTAAAGCCAGATTGATTTTAGAATATCTTAAAAGTGATTTATAAAAAATAAGAATAATTTTATGTATAAAGAAGATAAAATTTAATATATTAATAATAAGATATAAATATTTATATTATAACCTTAAGAACCATCACCACATAAAAAAAACATTGCATCCCATTTCTTCTCAAAAAAACCTTCTTAAAGGCAGGAGTTATTTCAATTTATGGGACATACTACAAGTACTTGTCTCTTTTTTGTGGCATTTTGTTGTTAATACTCTCATAGTCTAAGTAGAGTAACCAACACTAATAATTATGGAATAAAAAGAAAAAAAAAGTCTGAATCATTAATATTTTGCAAATATTTTTTGTACTAATCCCATGTCTTTATACGGCAAACTCATCCCATCAATATAGAGATTCAAGGCAGTACGGTAAAATATTTGCTCCAATGTGAGTTATTGATTTTTCATGACGGAATTAAATTGATGTTTTCTAATTCAAAGGAAAAGAGAGAAACTATCATAAAGTAGTTTGAATTATAGCCCATAGGGTGGCGACATTGAATATATTAAGGATATTACTGTTTTACTAAACAATGTTTAGTTAATAATATTTCCTATAGTGTTACCAAGTTGATATTTTAGCAAAACGAATGAGATGGCAGGTCAAAAGTTGTTAACATGATAAGGATTGATGTAACTGAAAGCGTTTTTAAGGTTGACTCTCCATTTCAAGCTTTGGATCATACATATGTCCATATAAACTCCTATGCTATGCTCTAACTACTGTCACTACACCTAGACAAACAAATTGGTCATAAAATTGTAGGCGTAACATCTTAAGGTCTTGGTTTGAATCTTTTTACTTCCTATTTATTTGACCAACAAGAAAAAAAGAAAAAAAAAAACTTGCGCTCTCTTTAAATTTTTTTTCTTTTAATAGACAAATAGAACAAAAAATTTTGGTATCTCAAACTTGAGATCTCTTTTGTCCCAATTTGCATTTGTTCCAACCAAGCTTCTTGACCTACTCACCTTGGGTAATGAAATGAGAGTGCACAAGAACAAATCTACCAAGCAATCATTGCAACACATGCTGTAGTGATTGGAATGACAAACCCTATGTTCATATTAAACAATAGTTGACAATAGTGCTAATCTCTGTTTATTAGATTTTACAAAAAACCATACAATCAATTTTTCAAAATGTTAAAGAGACAATTAAAACGCTTAATACAAGTTCTGTTTATACACAAATTATAGGATATCTTAACAATTATTTAATTAGTTTTGAGCATGCTCTATAAGGAAAATGATGTTGTTTTGTGCTTTGGTTATCGCAAAACCTGTAACCTCCTTTCTGGTGAAGCTTGTAGTAGTGATAACGACAAAGTTAGGTTTGTTACATTTGTTTCGCTAAGGTTGACCCCTTTGATTTGCCCATAAAGAAAAAGATCACAAAACAACATTATTATATTTTTAACTTAAAAAAAGAACACTCAAAACAGTAACTAATCATTGATGGAATGCAAGAGAGTAATAATATTGCATCGTTTTGATTTCACTATTTGCAATTTCCTTGAAGTTAAACAACAATTATGAACTGCTACTTCAGATTATTGGAGACAAACGGACTAGAGGATAGGATGGAAGTGCTGTCTTTTATTGGATATTCATTTGTAATCCAGGTGAAAAAGACTTTGATAAACTCCACATGGAATTCAAAGTTCAGACGGTTGAAGATCCATGTCGGACGCTGATCAGATGCGGAGGCAATACAGTCCCAAGCTACCATGTGAGACTTCAATGGTCCTTCCCTTGTTGGTCCCTCATCTGCTCTGCTGCATTCCAAAATTCATCCATGGCTTGCACCGAAGACCCTTTGAGCCCAGTCTCATCCACCATGGCGTTCTTGATTATCTCTTTGACCTCGCTCGCTTTTCTTCTCATTTCCTTTGCTTTCTCTGTCGCATCCATCACCAACACAATCTTTGCCAGTATAGCTTCGTCACTAACCTCAGAGCTATTTCCTCTTGCCACCTCCACACACACTCCAATTTGTTCCTCCAGAAAGTTGGCATTGTAAAACTGTTCTCCTCCGATTGGCCAGCCAAGTATTGGCACGCCATGGCTAAGAGCTTCAAGCACAGAGTTCCATCCACAGTGGCTTAGAAATGCAGAAATACTCATGTTTCAGAATTTCCTTCTGTGGTGCCCATTTTTTCAACAACAACCCTCTGTTTGACTCTTCAATTCTATGCTCAAATCCCTCCGGCAACCATTCTTGGCCCTTGAATTCCCTGTTTATGTCAGAACCCAATGGAGGCCTAACAACCCAAATAAAGTTCTTACCGCTAGCTTCCAGTGCTTTCGCTAATTCCAGCATTTGTGGTGCGGATATGGAGTTCTGCGATCCAAAGGCTACATACAGAACGGAATTCAATGGCTTCGTGTCGAGCCACTTATTGCACATCTCAGGCGTAATTCCAGATAGAACTCGGCTTTTTGTGGACAGAAGAAGTGGCCCAATTGGCCAAACCGGCCGCTGGATTTTCCTCATAAGATACATCAATCCAATATTATCAAGTTCTTCAACTGAATTAAGCAACATACCATCAGCGTTCGACCATCCATGAAAAAGTTTTCTGACAGAAACCGTAACAGAATCTTTAGTATCTGCAATTGTCAGACTTTCCGACAGCTGAGTGACGTGAATTCTGGATGCTTCAGGAAAATCCGGCAGCAAGAAGTCCTCGGAATCAGTGTTGCGGTGCGGCAGGTTTAGCCACAGAGAATGGTAGCATGCGATGCCAAAGCCTCCACTTCCAAAAAAGAAGGCCTGGAAAACACCAAATTCGTGGGCAATCTCGGTGCACCATTCGAAGTGTTGTGTTTGGAGAAAATCAGTGAAGGGCAAAATAGTCATTTTGCTCTTATGTGAGAAAAGAAACAATAAAAGAAAAGAGTGAAGAGAGAGAACGGGAAGAATGGTGTTATAGGGAGTGAGAGTTGTGGTGAGAGTGTGATAGAGAGAACGAGGGTTGCTGCCGTTTCTTTTGTGAGAAACCCAAATTGGGTTATTGCTTGTAACCATTCTCCATTTAGTGAAAAGAAGTTGCTCCTTAGGCTGTGGATGTAGGGATATTTGCCCGAACCACGTAAATCTTTGTGTTCTTGATTTGCTTGGTTGATTGTGGTGTGGATTTACTTATTTTGCTTCCGCATATGTGTTATTATTGCTGCCTCAGATCCAACAAACTGGTATCGGAGCTTGGTTCACGAATTAAAGCTGCGATTACTAAAGATCGAGCTTGTTTTTCGTTGAGGCAGTGAAGTTCCTACACAAAGGGGCATTTTCACAAACACTTGGTGTGCACAACCAAGGAGGTACCCAAATCGGAATTCGAGGTAAGGGTTTTGCTCTCCATCTCTATTCACGAGTACTGTTCACTCGTGGCTGAAAAGAAAAATTGAGATTTCTCTCTTGTTGGACGGATTTTGGTAGAAAATCCGTTGTCCATAGATTCGTGGTGGCCTAATCTATCGTTTGGTAGCTTTTGTTTCACCGGAAACGGCCGTGGAGTGGCTGAAATCGGTGAAAACCCACCGGAGAGAGAGAAGACTGTCGAAGGTACTGTTGAGAGTACTGTTTAGGTCACTGTTGACATGTACTGTTTATATGTAATGTTCACTGTTTGACTGTTGACCGTTGACTTTGACCGCGTACTGTTCACACGCCAGACAATTTTTGGAGATTGTCTGATTTGAAGTCTGTGGGATATATTGGTCAAGTTTTGGGGGCATACTATTGAAGGTATTTGTGGTACTTGGAGTTTAGTTTCCGTTTGAGGGGGAAACTAAGGAGAACTTATTCTTTTAAGATGGAGGAGACAAGCACTTCTGGTAAGAATATGCCAATGTTAACGTCCTCTAATTATCAGTCTTGGAAGCCACGAATGGAAGATTATCTCATTAGTAGAGATTTGTTTGATGTCGTGGAAGGGGATTCAGCTAGGCCTGAAAAGCTCACTGATAAAGAGTGGGACAAGTTAAACAGGAAAACTGTCTCTCATATCAGACAATTTATTGAGGATAGTATCTATCATCATATTGCACAAGAGACAAAAGCAAGTGATTTGTGGAAAAAGCTTAATGCTCTTTATGAACGCAACTCTCCTCAGAACAAGGTATCTTTACTTAAGAGGTTAATAAATCTTAAGTACACAGTAGGACGAGCGATGACAGAGTTCTTGAGTGAATTTAAGTCATTGGTTAACCAGTTAGCAACGTTAAAGATTGCTTTAGAAGATGAATTGCAAGCAATGTTGCTTTTGAGTAATTTACCTGATAATTGGCAGACATTGGTAATCACTCTCACCAATTCAGCTCCAGATGGTGTTTTGCAATTGAAGACAGTTCAAGAGAGTTTGTTTAATGAAGAAACTAGATTAAAGGAGCAAGGTAAATTTGGGCCAACAGAGGTATTAGTTTCAGAAAAACGGGGGAGAAATGAAAACAGAAACAGAAATAGAAACAGAGACAGAAGTAAAAGCAGAGGAAGAAGCAAGAGTAGAGCACTAAATTTTGACAAGTCACGTGGATCATCACGGTCCAAGAGAGATGTTAAGTGCTATAACTGTGGAAAGTTTGGTCACTATAAGAGAGAATGTTGGAATTCAAATGAGGAAGAATCTAGGAATGATGACAAGAAAGGTGATAAAGACCTTGTAGCAACTACATCCAGCACCGAGCTTATGATTTTCAGTGATTCCCAAATCAACTTATCAAGGCAAGTTTCGAGTCCAGCTTCGACTTGGATTATTGATACAGGTGCGTCTTTCCATGTCACTCCACATGGAGAGTATTTCTCATCTTATAGAGGTGGGGATTTGGGATCAGTTGGTCTAGGGAATGAAGTGGAAGTTAAGATTGCTGGTATTGGTGATATAGTCTTGGAGACTGAGATTGGATGTCAGTTAGTGTTGAAAAATGTCAGGCACATTCCTGAGATACGTTACAATTTGATTTCCACCGGTATTCTTGATGATGAGGGCTATCATACTTATTTTGGTGAAAGTAAGTGGAAACTTTGTAGAGGCTCTCTCATCGTTGCAAAAGGAAAGAAGATCAGCACTCTTTATAGGACTGAAGCTAATATCCAAAAATGTGAAGTGAATATGGTGAAGGATAACCACATGGAGTTATGGCATAAGCGACTTGGACATATAAGTGAGAGAGGACTTCAACGTCTGATAAAGAACAAGGTTATATCAGGAGTTAGTGGTGCAGATATGCAGTTAAAGTCTTGTGATCACTGCTTAGCTGGGAAACAATCTAGAGTCTCGTTTCGGAGAGGCCCCCCGTCTAGGAGGAAACATGTTCTTGATTTGATTCACTCTGATGTTTGTATAATGAGGGTAAAAACTTTAGGTGGTGCTTTGTACTTTGTCACTTTCATTGATGATCATTCGAGAAAAGTATGGGCTTACACATTGAAGACTAAGGATCAAGTATTGGAGGTCTTCAAACAGTTTCATGCTATGGTTGAGAAAGAAACTGATAGGAAACTGAAGTGTATCCGTACAGATAATGGAGGTGAATACATAGGACCATTTGAAGAATATTGTGCAACTCATGGCATCAAGCTTCAAAAGACAGTTCCCAAGACTCCAGAGCATAATGGGCTTGCAGAACGGATGAACAGAACCATTGTTGAAAGGATCAGATGTATGCTTTCACATTCGGCATTACCTCAATCATTTTGGGGTGAGGCAATGCGCACTGCAGTTGATTTGATTAATCTTTCTCCTTCAATTCCATTAAAGGGTGATTTTCCTGAGAGAGTATGGACTAGAAAGGAGGTATCATTTAAGCACTTGAGAGTGTTTGGTTGCAGAGCGTCTGTTCATATTCCAAAGGATGAGAGAGGCAAGCTTGATGATAAAGCTCGGGGCTGCATTTTCTTGGGCTATGGACATGATTAGTTTTGGTACAGATTATGGGATCCAGTTACAAGGAAACTAGTCAGAAGTAGAGATGTGGTTTTCTTTGAAGATCAAAATATTAAGGATCTTAAGAATACTAAGATGCAGAGAGTTGACAATGAGAGCTTTGTTGATATACCTTTGACTCCTTCTTCTCCAGAAAGTACAGATGAAGGGGGAACTACACAAGAAGAGTTACTTGAAGATGTAATTAGAGAAGAAGCTCCAACAACAACAGCTAGTGAGGAATCAGAGAGACATGTTGATTATCAACCAATTGAGTCACAAACTCAACCCCCTACGAGAAGATCTAGCAGAGAGCGTCAACCTTCAGTCAAATACTCACCACATGAGTATTTGATGTTGACTAATGGGGGAGAACCACAATGCTATGAGGAAGCTTGTGAAGTTGAGCATAGTAAAGAGTGGAAGAAAGCCATGCAAGAAGAGATGAAGTCTTTGCAAGATAATCATACCTACGACCTTGTGACATTACCTAAGGGCAAGAGAGCACTAAAGAACAAGTGGGTGTACAAGTTGAAGTCAGAAGAGAACAACTCACGACCTAGGTACAAGGCAAGATTGGTTGTAAAGGGTTATGATCAGAAGAAAGGTATTGATTTTGATGAAATATTTTCACCTGTGGTGAAGATGTCTTCTGTTAGAATTGTTCTTGGTTTAGCTGCTAGATTGAACTTGGAGGTAAAGCAGCTTGATGTGAAGACCACATTCCTTCATGGAGATTTGGAGGAAGAGCTTTACATGGAGCAACCAGAAGGTTTCGTACAGAAAGGTAAAGAGAATCTTGTGTGTCGATTGAGAAAGAGCTTGTACGGTCTAAAACAAGCACCTCGACAATGGTACAAGAAATTTGAGTCATCCATGTTGCAACAGGGTTATAAGAAAACCAGCTCAGACCACTGCGTATTTGTGAAACATTTTGCTAAAAATGATTTCATCATCTTACTTCTTTATGTCGATGATATGTTGATTGTTGGTAAAGACATGAAGAAGATTATTGAGCTGAAGAAGAATTTGAGCAAATCTTTTGCGATGAAAGATTTAGGACCAGTGAAACGAATTCTTGGAATGGAAGTTGCAAGTGATAGAAAACATGGAAAGTTATGGCTATCTCAAGAAAAGTACATAGAGAAGGTACTTAACAGATTCAACATGAACAAAGCAAAGGCTATTAGCACTCCACTTGCAAATCATTTCAAGTTGAGTAAGAAGCAAAGTCCTACACATGCAAGTGAGATTGAAAGGATGAAGAATATTCCTTATGCATCTGCTGTTGGTAGTTTGATGTATGTTGCAGTGTGTACGAGACCTGATATTGCTCATGCAGTTGGAGTAGTTAGCCGTTTTCTTTCTAAACCTGGTAAAGAACATTGGGAAGCTGTGAAATGGATATTCAGATATCTTAAAGGAACTCCTAAGATGTGTTTGTGTTTTGGTAATAATGAACCTGTACTGGTTGGATACACAGATGCAGATATGGCTGGTGACCATGATCGTAGGAGATCCACTACAGGGTATATGCTTACCTTTATAGGAGCAGCAGTTTCATGGCAATCCAAGTTGCAAGATTGTGTTGCTTTGTCCACAACAGAAGCAGAATATATTGCAATTACTGAAGGTGGAAAAGAAGTCTTATGGATGAAGAACTTTCTTGAAGAACTTGGTGTGAAGCAAGGAATGGTGATTCTCTACAGTGATAATCAAAGTTCTATCCGCCTAAGTAAGAATTCTTCTTCTCATTCAAGATCTAAACATATTGATGTCAGATATCATTGGATTAGAGATGTGCTAGAATCCAAAGAGTTAGATCTTGTGAAGATTCATACTGATGATAATGGTGCTGATATGTTGACGAAGCCGCTGACAAGAGACAAGCTTGAAATTTGTCAGCGGGTTGCTGGTATGGACTCCAAGTAGAGTCAATGTCTAGGGAGCAATTTTTCTTTTCTTATGGTGCAGGGATGTTGCACAAATATTCCTCCAAAAGGGGAAAATTGTTGTGTTTGGAGAAAATTAGTGAAGGGCAAAATAGTCATTTTGCTCTTATGTGAGAAAAGAAACAATAAAAGAAAAGAGTGAAGAGAGAGAACGGGAAGAATGGTGTGTAGGGAGTGAGAGTTGTGGTGAGAGTGTGATAGAGAGAACGAGGGTTGCTGCCGTTTCTTTTGTGAGAAACCCAAATTGGGTTATTGCTTGTAACCATTCTCCATTTAGTGAAAAGAAGTTGCTCCTTAGGCTGTGGATGTAGGGATATTTGCCCGAACCACGTAAATCTTTGTGTTCTTGATTTGCTTGGTTGATTGTGGTGTGGATTTACTTATTTTGCTTCCGCATATGTGTTATTATTGCTGCCTCAGATCCAACACGAAGAACATGTCACTAATTATGCACAGCGGCGGCTTGCCGTTTTGCTCATTTACGAGATTAACGATAAGTTCTCTGAAGGAGGGTTTGAGGGATCGAGAAGCTTGAAAGAACTTACCGAAGAGATGGTGAGGCAGGACGTCGGTGTTCTCAGTATCAGGAGGCAGGCCATAGTCGGAGGGGAAGAAAGGAATTTCGAGAAGACGGATCGATGAATTTGCAGGGAGAAAGGCCCTGAGGTTTTTGATATTCAAAGGGGTATTGACAAAGATAACGGTGTAATCCGATCTCTGCTCTATCTGAAGGGCTAGGGCTAGGAGTGGGATAATATGGCCTTGCGCCATGAAAGGGAACATCACAACGTTTTCTTTTCTTCCTGCCATGTGCCACTGGAGTCTTTGAGCTCCTTTCGGTTTGCTCTCTGATTTCTGAGACTAAGTTGAACTTGGCAATGGTTGGAACCTTTCATATTCAGCCCTGGCGTTCCTTCAATGATTGTTGCGGAATTGTTGATCCACCATCTGAGGTTGTCTTATAAAACGACAATAATTGCTACAAGAGCTGGACTGACTTTTTCAAGATTCTGTGCCACGCAATTTCTGTGTTCTTTTAATCTTATTAATCACCGGAAGAACACTTCATCGGCATCAACTAGTGATTCATAAATATGAAGTCAATGGGTTGAGAATTACATTAATCACCTCCTTAACCCTCTAGTTGCATTTTACTTCCACATATTGTTGTGAGCCAAGTACTTAGTATGATAACAAAACAAATTTCTATACATAAATAAAAAAAAAGACTAGCTTGTTAATTTATGATGTAGTTGTATGTGAAATTATCTTTTTATTCCGTAATAGTTGTTAATTATAAGAGAAATTATTTAACCCCACCTGTCAAGTTTGAGAAGAGAGCTTTTAAGACCTTTCATCCTTGTTGGTTTGGTTAGGTTCTAAGTCCCTTGGACATCTACCTTAAAAGTAATCACAACAGTTCTAAGTCCCTTGATCTATGGCATGGGAATTACTTTTCCTTCTAGAGGATGCTTGTCCTAGAAAATGGTTTGAATACTAGGTTAGAAGTTCCCACCTTATATTTCTATTACTCTACATAAAAAACTCATCATGTGAACTTAAAAGCCACAGGAAACAACCTTTTTTATTTTATTTTAATAAATGGAGGTGAACCCACCATTGAAGTCAAGTGTTAGGAGCTTTTGTCTTCTCCCTTATCCAAAGGCCTCAACCCCCATTCGTGTGAGGACAAAGGAAGGACCTTACCTATCCAATATATCATATATCCACTATCTAACAATAGGAAAAACAATTGGTGGGTTTGTTTATTATTATTGTCAAGTAGCTTTTGATATATTTGTTATAAATATTACTACTTAGTTATTTTGATGATGACAAAAAAGAATTGTATTAAAATTGGTTTTCTCATACTAGGAAAAATGTGCAAAAAAAATAATATAATCCATTTCTTAATATAATATGTGTTCTTACATATTATACTTGTGCCATGTATTGACATTTAGGAATAACTTTCTATTTCCTCCCCTGTTGGCTAATGGTGGTTGATTGCATAGGCTTTATATGGGTTGATTATATGGCTAAGTCTATGGGCTGGCTATTTTTAATAAGCCATGGACCTAGGCCAAAATGGACCCAAGCCCAAGCCCAAGCCCATTGGTGCATTTTACTTAAACAAGCATTTTACTCAATAAAAAATTACTTGCCCTTTTTCTCTTTCTCGAATGATGCCTAGGGCAAAGAATGCTTATTTGATGTATTATGTGTCATGGGCATGGGTTCTATCTAAAAAAGTTAATCTAATGAGAAGATTAATTAAGTTTCATTATATAACTAAATCATCATGCTTATCTTGTTGATGTGATAAAATGAAATCCATTATATTCTTCTCCATCCAAATCCATGTCGCTCTCAATCCATCTATTGCCTACCCTATGCTAAAGGATAATAATCACAAGCACTACTGGATAAGTCCATTACCTACTCCACACTATGCATAATAATTGCAAGCTAGTAGGTTAGGCTATGGTTTGGCCCCAATACCATTCATGAGTTTTGATTCCATCTCAAAAGGTTAACTTAATGAAAGAAACAATTAAATTCTCTTATATAGCTATATCATTTTGCTTGTCTTCCCAAGATGAGATAATAAAGTCTATTACATACATCTGTTGTGTTTTGAATTCAAGTTACATCGATGATGGAGACCCCTTTGGCATTTCGACGGGAAGATGAAGGGAGCTGGAGTCATTGGTTTTAATTTTTTTTCTAGAAAAAAGGCTAATTGAGCTCGTTATTGTAGGTCCTTGTTGTAGAAAAACAGAAACTTTTGGGTTCTCTCAAATCATTTAAAAGCTAAATCATTTGCCATTAACCTTGAAAGGGAAGAAACCGGTTGGATTGCTCTTATCCCTCACTGAAATATTGCTCTTGAATATTCGTTATTCAGTTGAGATTTTAAAATAATGCTCCCTATTTGCACTTACACAGATTGCTCACTGATTGAGTAATTTTAGCTACATCTTTGAGCTTAAATCAGATAGTATTTGATGCATCTATTTAGGTCTTTTGTGCTTTGATTGAAATCATTTAGACAAACCACTTATAAATTTGCTCTTGAAAGCCCTAAAACCGAAACTTGGGGGTTTATGCATTTAGCACTCACATTGTGATTGTAACTTTGTGCTAAAATTCTGAAGATTAAAGTTTAATTTACAAACCTAAAACTAATTGACTAAATTATTGATCTTATACTATCATTAGAGTTCATAGGTTGGGAATATTGAAGATATACTTTAGAGAAATTTGACTCTAGCACTGTGACTAACCTGCAATATGTTTTAAGTGCAAAAAGAATCATATCTTAACATATTTCTGGGTTGTCCGAATTGCATAAACTCCTTGGCACATAGTCTAGCTTGATGATAATGTTCTATGAGCTTATTATAAATTTCTTAAGAACATAGATATGTTGATTGATGGTGTAGCATAATCAAAGTAAAATTTCTTGTGGCTGCCTTGTGAGAAAGAGCAATACTTGAAGTGAATTTTTAATATTTATGTATTTGATCTAACTAGACTATACTCACTACAAATCTTAGAAATCTAACTTGTTGATAGAGGGATAAGAGCTTAACTGTAAATTGTTTATGATCCCTTTATCGGTTGGATTGATTTTTCTCTTGTAAAGGAAAAAATATTTGTGTTGGGTATATAGCACTTGGTTTTTAGTTGGACTAGCTTGTTTGTCACAAAGCGTTGGGCTGCTTGGGTTGTAAGGAATCAGTGTCTAATGTGTCTCACGTGTAAAATTATAAAGAGTAGTTTCTCCTTTCCCTTAGTGTGGTGGTAGTCTTCTTAATCTTGTTGATTAAGAGAAGAGTGGACGTTAACTTAGGATAAGTCAAACTATTCTTAAAACAGATACTTGTGAGGATTACTCCTTTCTCTCCCTTACTCTTTACTTTGAGTTTCATTTAATTTTCTATTCTATTTTATCTTACCTACGTGTAAATTAATTTGTAATATTAACCACAAGTAAATTTCTTAATTGAAATAGAAATCAAAAGAATCTAATAGAAATCTCTCAATCTAGTTCAACCCCCCTTCCCTCCCCCAAGTGTTAGGTTGTCATAGAACGTAAAATATTTTCTTTCAATTGGATTCTTTATAATCCTAATGGCTGAGAAAAAACCAAGCTTCTCCTGAACCAATATGTAAGATACACAATCTTGCTAAATCTTCATCATGATAATAGCAAAGATGGGGGAAGATTTATCATAAAAATAATGATGAGACTTGTGTAAGTGTTACATTTTTATCTTTTAAAAGAATATGTCATATCTAATATTTTGATAAGCCAACCATCTCTTAAATATTTGTATTTGTATTTTTATCTATGACAAAAAAATATATATATCTTCAAAGACTTTAACAATCATGTTTATAAGAAAACGAGAAAAATGATAAAGTTTGAAAGAAATCTTGTAAAACTTTAAATCTAGCTTAAAAGTATGTAAACTTTTCAAAACATATTTATGGAGAAGAATATTTTATATACCATGCCTAATAATAATAAATTCCAATGAGTTAGATATCTAAATTCATGAACATATTTCTCATAACACTTCTTAGATTTAAATAGAGATACCATTTGTGTCATAGAAGTAAGATACTGCGTCGAGAAAATCCTCATGTCTTTACCCATGGGAAGCTACCCTATGAAAATAAATTGCTTTCTTTCCCCACAATTTTTAGATTGTTTTTACTGTTTGTATTTCTTCCTAAACTGAGACCTTCTAGATGATGATGATCGGTTGAAGTTCATTTCCAATGCCAGTTTGGAGTGCGAACCAAAAGATGGATTGGTTCAATCTTTTTGTTTTCCTTGTTAACATGATTGAGTTGGAACAAAACGATGGAAAAAGGACACTTCAAAAGCCCAGTGCTTGGGATCTGTACTCTCGAGATGGTTTACCCATTGTTGACTTTACTATCGTTTTAAAGTTACAAAAGGAGTCCATAATGTCATTATATTAGTAATGTGTAACACACATTTATATTACACATCTCAGGCGTAATTCAGATATAATTCGGTTTTTTTTGTGGACAGAAGAACTGGCCCAATTGGCCTAACAGGCCGCTGGATTTTCCTTTGAAGATACGTCAATCCAAGATTATCAAGTTCATCAACTGAATTAAGCAAGATCCCATAAACGTTCGACCATTCCAGAAAAAGTTTTCTGTGGGACAGCTGAGTGACGTGAATTCTGGAGGCTTCAGGAAAATCCGGCAGCAAGAAGTCCTCGGAATCAGTGTTGCGGGTGCGGCAGGTTTACCCACAGAGAATAGAAACAAGATATGCCAAAGCCTCCACTTTCACAAAAGAGGGCGTGGAGTACTAAACAGTGTTTAGTTAAATAACATTTCCGATGGTGTTTTCAAGTTGATTTTTTAGTAAAGCAATGAGATGGTGAGTCAAAAGTTGTTAAGACAATAAGGACTGATGTAACTGAAAGCGTTTTTAGGTTGACTCACCATTTCAAGCTTTGGATAATACATAAGTCCATAAAAACTCCTAAGCTATGCTCTAACTTCTGTCATTAAACCTAGACAAACAACTTGGTCGTAAAATTGTAGGTGTAACATCTTAAGGTCTTGGTATAAATCTTTTTAGTCCCTATTTATTTAACCAAGAAAAAAGAAAAATAAAACTTGCACTCTCTTTACTTTTTTTTTTCTTTTAATAAACAAATAGAACAAGAAATTTTGGTATCTCAAACTTAAGATCCCTTTTGTCCCAATTTGCCTTAGTTCCAACCAAGCTTCTTGATCTACTCACCTTGGGTAACAAAATGAGATAGTGCACAAGAACAAATTTACCAAGCAATCATCGCAACACATGCTTTTGTGATTGGAATGACAAACTCTATGTTCATATTAAACAATAGTTGACAATAGTGCTAATCTCTATTTACTAGATTTTACCAAAAACCTAACGATCAATTTTCCAAAATATTAAAGAGAATTAAAACGCCTAATACAACTTCTTTTCACACACAAATTACAAAATATCTTACAATTATTTTATTAGTTTTAAGCACGCTCTGTAAGGGAAATGATGTTGCTTCGTGCATTGATTATGACAAACCTGAAACCTTCTTTCTGGTGAAGCTTGTAGTTATGATAAAGAAAAGGTTAGTTTTGTTACATTTGTTTCGCTGAGGTTGACCCTTTTGATTTGCCCATAAAGGAAAAGATCAGAGAACAATATTATTCACTTTTTAACTTGAAAAAGAACACTCCAAACAGTAACTAATCATTGATGAATAATATTGCATCGTTTTCATTCCATTATTTGTAATTCCTTAAAGTTGAACAACAATTATGAACTACTACTGCTGATTATTAGAGACAAATGGACTAGAGGATAAGGTTGGAAGCGTTGTCTTTTATTGGATATTCATTTGTAATCCATGTAAACTCTACATGGAATTCAAAGTTCAGATGGTTGGAGATCCGTGTCGGACGGTGATCAAATGTGGGGACAATAGAGTCCCAAGCTGCCATGCCGAGACTTCATTGGTCCTTCCCTTGTTTGTCCCTCATCTGCTTCGCTGCACTCCAAAATTCATCCATGGCTTGCACCGAAGACCCTTTGAGTCCAGTCTCATCTACCATGGCGTTCTTGATTATCTCTTTCACCTCGCTTACTTTTCTTCTCATTTCCTTTGCTTTCTCTGTCTCATCCATCACCAACACAATCTTTGCCAGTATAGCTTCGTCACTAACCTCAGAGCTATTTCCTCTCGCCACCTCCACACACACTCCAATATGTTCGTCCAGAAACTTGGCATTGTAAAACTGTTCTCCGTCGATTGGCCAGCCAATTATTGGCACGCCATGGCTAAGAGCTTCAAGCACAGAGTTCCATCCACAGTGGCTCAGGAATGCAGAGATAGATTCGTGTGACAGAATTTCCTTCTGTGGTGCCCATGTTTTCACCAACAACCCTCTGTTTGACTCTTCAATTCTATGCTCAAATCCCTCCGGCAACCATTCTTGGCCCTTGAATTCCCCGTTTATGTCAGAACCCATTGGAGGCCTAACAACCCAAATAAAGTTCTTGCCGCTAGCTTCCAGTGCTTTCGCTAATTCCATCATTTGAGATGCGGAAATGAAGTTCTGCAACCCAAAGGCTACATACAGAACGGAATTCAATGGCTTTGTGTCGAGCCATTTGTTGCACATCTCAGGCGTAATTCCAGATACAACTCGGCTTTTTGTGGACAGAAGAAGTGGCCCAACTGGCCAAACAGGCTGCTAGATTTTCCTCCTAAGATACATCAACCCAATACTATCAAGTTCTTCAACTGAATTAAGCAAGATCCCATCAGCGTTCGACCATCCAAGAAGAATTTTTCTGCCAGAAACCGTAAAAGAATTTGTAGTATCTGCAACTCTCAGACTTCTTGACAGCTGAGTGACGTGAATTCTGGATGCTTCAGGAAAATCCGGCAGCAAGAAGTCCTCAGAATCAGTGTTGCGGTGCGGCAGGTTTACCCACAGAGAATAGAAACAAGAGATGCCAAAGCCTCCACTTTCACAGAAGAGGACGTGGAACACACCAAATTGGTGGGCAATCTCGGCACACCATTCCAAGAACATATCACTGATTATGCACAGCGGCGGCTCGCCGTTTTGCTCATTGATGAGATTAAATATAAGTTCTCTGAAGGCGGGTTTGAGGGTTTGAGAGGCTTCAAGAAACTTCCCAAAGAGATGGGGAGGCAGGACGTCGGTGTTCTCGGTATCAGAAGGCAGGCCATAGTCTGAGGGGAAGAAAGGAATTTCGAGAAGACGGATCGATGAATTTGCAGGGAGAGAGGCCCTGAGATTCTTGATATTGAGAGTGGTGTTCACAAAGATGACGGTGTGATGCTGTCTCTGTTCTATCTGAAGCGCTAAGGCTAGGAATGGGATTATATGGCCTTGTGCCATGAACGGGAACATCACTATGCTCTCTTTCTTTTCCGCCATTGCTGTTGAAAATTTGAAACTGGAAGAAGAAGTAGTGTAATTAAAATGGTTTCTGAACTTCGTCTTGATAACAACACAACGCTTCCGGAAGTTGCCTTCCACTTCTTCTATCAATGGGATGCTACCACCGATGGTGAATGACGGAAGTGGCACTGATACTCGTCTAGTTGCGTACCGCGGGTTGTGCAACTTTTGGAAATGCTAAAACAGTTCTCAGCTGATCCAAAAGTAGGTCTTTGGCATTTCTAAAAGTAGATGAGATAACGAATGGAGTTATGTCAGAATTTCCACGGCTGGGCCATTACAGCAACAGGAAATGATATTCATTTTGATGAGTGCAGCATTTTTCTTTTAGACACACTTCTCCACAAGGTGGAATGACATTGATCCTTCAGGGTTCGGGATGGTGGAATGTGTTTTAAGTTCTTTGCTGACCAACTTTCAATGGCGGGTCACAAAGCAAGCAGCGAATCAATACTGGCGAATACGTGCGAAAGGACGACCATAACGGAATTCGATGGGGGATCACTTTTTCAGAAAGCGAAAAGCTTGGAATCGTTTGCGAGATGTAATAGTCTTCTTCCAAAGCATCTTATTATTAAAGCAGCTCCTAACATGAACTCCACGAACAGTGGGACTTCTCTGAGCACGTACCAGGCCAAACTGTAGCAATACAGGAGGTTCACGAACGTTTTGGAAGGAACATCAAATTTATGAACTTACGACGTTTTTGAAAGGTCTCTTAATGCAAAGCCTTTGTTTAAGTGTAACGATGGCCTTGAGAACGAAGAACGCACCGAGTGCTCCTTCCAAGGAATTTCTAATGCTAGACAGTTCTTTTGACGACAACCAGGAGATGTTAAAAATTTTATGGTTCAGAACGTGGACAGCCAGATAACAATAAACCTCATTTACTGAATCTTACTATCAAATGTTAACTCTGAATTCGGCCGATTAGCCTTTGCATCAAGGAAGCTCGTGTGGCTCCAGCGATGGCCTTGAGTATTCAGGGAGTCCGTTCATCCTCATCATCTCTTTATTCTTCAACGATGCCATCGTTATACGACGTCTTTAGCAATTTTTGTGGCGTAGACACGCGCAATGGCTTTGTAGACCATCTATTTGCTGCTCTCGAGCTAAAGTAATTTATAGTCTTCAAAGATGAGAAAAAAATTGTAATGAGGAGATTCTATTCGTGGTGAGCTCTTGGAAGCAATCAAACAATCTCAATGTGTAGCTATTGTCATCTCAAAGAACTTTGCATCCTCTAAATGGTGTTTGATTGAGCTGGATAAGATCATGGAATGCAATGCAGAGAGGAGACTAAAAGTTTTGTCTATTTTTTACCATATAGATCCCTATTAGGTTCGTATGCAAAAGGAAATTTTTGCTCAAGCGCTTGCTAAACATAAAGAAGATCCTAATGTTTGTGAGGAGGAAAGGGAAGCATGAAGCACCGCTTTGAAAAATGTTGGTAACATTGTAGGTTGGCGTGTACCTATCAGATATGGTTATTATAATTTGCTACACTAATTTTAACTACCTCCCCTAATGATTCTTTCGACAAATTCAACTTGATTTCTTACTTGAATTTTAAGTTCCCTTGCCTGGACTTTAGACTAACTACTACATTTCATAAGCAACTGTTGTGAAAGAAATCATTAGGAGCATATTGCATGAATTGCAATCGAACTCATCAAACATCTTTAAAGGTCTTGTTGGCGTTGCATCTCGAGTGAAGGAATCGGAGAAGGAACTTTGTCTGGGAATGAATTATGTTTAATTTATAGGAATTTATGGGATGGTTGGTATGGGTAGAAGTCCTTTTCTGACAATTCATTATGAATTTAATGCTAGTTGTATTTTCTGTAGCTATCACATAGCAGAATTTGTAACTTGCAACAACAAATTCTTTGTGAAATCCTTGGGGAGAGTAATTTAAAGATATAGAGTCCTTTACACAAAATCAAATTGCTAGCAACAAGATTATGCAATAAAATATTCCTTATTATTTTGGATGATGTGAATTGCAATCAATTGAGACAATTAGCTCTTTTGTTGGAAAGCATTCAGCAGAACACATCTGAAAAAAGGTTATGTGAAATTTGATAAATAACTATGAGATTAGCTTGAGGCCATCCCTTAGCTATTGTGGTTACTAGTTCATCCTTATCTGGGAAGGGACTAGGAGAATGAGTTGTTTGGAAATGCAAATTGGAGGGTGATCAAATTTTGGGACAACAGAGTCGCAAGCTGCCATGCGGAGACTTCAATGCTCCTTTCCTTCTCTGTCCCTCATCTGCTTTGCGGCATTCCAAAATTCATCCATGGCTTGCACCGAAGATCCAGTCTCATCTACCATGGCTTTCTTGATTATCTCTTTGACCTCGCTTGCTTTCTTTCTCATTTCCTTTGCTTTCTCTGTCTCATCCATCACCAACACAATCTTTGCCAATATAGCTGCGTCCCTAACTTCAGAGCTATTTCCTCTTGCCAACTCCACGCACACTCCAATTTGTTCCTCCAGAAACTTGGCATTGTAGAACTGTTCTCCGTCGATTGGCCAGCCAAGTATTGGCACTCCATGGCTAAGAGCTTCAAGCACGGAGTTCCATCCACAATGGCTCAAAAATGCAGAAATAGATTTGTGTGACAGAATTTCCTTCTGAGGTGCCCAGTTTTTCACCAACAACCCTCTGCCTGACTCCTTAATTCTATGCTCAAATCCCTCCGGCAACCATTCTTGGCCCTTGAACTCCACGTTTATATCAGAACCCAATGGGGGCCTAACAACCCAAATAAAGTTCTTGCCGCTAGCTTCCAGTGCTTTCGCTAATGCCATCACTTGTGATGCGGATATGGAGTCCTGCGACCCAAAGGCTACATACAGAACTGAATTCAATGGCTTTGTGTCGAGCCATTTGTTGCATATCTCAGACGTAATTCCAGATACAGCTCGTCTTGTTGTGGACAGAAGAAGTGGCCCAATTGGCCAAACAGGCCGCTGGATTTTCCTCCTCAGATACATCAATCCAATATTATCAAGTTCTTCGACTGCATTAAGCAAGATCGCATCAGCATTTGACCATCCGAGAAGAAGTTTTCTGCTATAAACCGTGATAAAATTGGTAGCATCTGCATCTCTAAGAATTCCTGACAACTGAGTGACGTGAATTCTGGATGCTTCAGGAAAATCCGGCAGCGAGAAGTACTCTGAATCGGTGTTGCGGTGCGGCAGGTCTAGCCACAGAGAATAGAAACATGCGATGCCAAAGCCTCCACCTATACAAAAGAGGGCGTGAAATACGCCAAATTCGTGGGCAATATCGGCGCACCATTCCAAGAACATATCACTGATTATGCACAGCGGCGGCTTGCCATTTTGCTTATTGACAAGATTAAAGACAAGTTCTCTGAAGGCGGGTTTGAGGGATTGAGAGGCTTCAAAGAACTTCCCGCCGAGGTGGTGAGGCAGGACGTCAGTGTTCTCAGCACCAGGAGGCAGACCATGGTCGGAAGGGAAGAAAGGAATTTCGAGAAGACGGATCGATGAATTTGCAGGGAGAGAACCCCTGAGATTCTTGATATTCAGAGGGGTGTTCACAAAGATCACAGTATAATCATGTCTCTGTTCTATCTGAAGGGCTAAGGCTAGGAGTGGGATTATATGGCCTTGCGCCATGTAAGGGAAAATTACAACGCTTTCTTTTCTTCCGGCCATCTTCCTCTTGAGTCTTGGGCTCTTTTCGGTTTGCTTTCTGATTTCTGAGACTAAGTTGAGCTTGGAAATGGTGGGATGCTTTAATCTGCAGCACCAGCATTCCTTCAATGATTCGTGAAGAATTATTGTTCACCAACCGGGGTTGACTTTTAAAAAATGGCAATTATTGATACGATTTTTGGGGTTCTCTTCCTTTTTTGTTGTTTGCTCTGGTCCTTTTGTTTCTGCTTTCTGTTCGGAAGCCACGTAATAATTGCCTTTTTTAATCATAATAATAGAGTACCACCCAGGTTACGAGTGGATTTACAACGGCTACTAGTGGAAGGTCCGAGATGTTGTATCAAATTATCCTATTCTTTTACCTAAAAAGAAAAAATAATTCTCGTGAACACTTCATTTGCATCAACTGGTGATTTATAGCTGTTAAGGCAATGGATTTAGAATTTACATTGATCATCTAAACCGTCTAGTTCCATTTTTCTTCCATTAATATTGGTTAAACTTGACCAAGTACATGGTGTTATAACAAAATAATTTTCTATACCCAAATAATAAAAATAAATTAGTTGGTTAGCTTGTGGCATAATTAGATGTGAAATTATCTCTTTGTTCTGTAATGGTTATTTATAATTAGAAAAATCATTAATCTCACTTAACAAGTTTGAAGCAAGAGCTTTAAGACAATCTTTGATCCTTATTATTTAGGTTGGGTATCCCTATCATTCCTTGCATGGACACCTCTTGCATAGTTATAAAAATAAAAAAGAGAAAGTTATTTATAAATAATTCATTATATCAATGTATAAGTCATGTGGAACAACCAATATTTTATAACATTTCTCTTAATGCTTATGTGATGTGCAAATCACTTTTTCTTCTAGAGGGTGCTTATTATAGTCATATATAACAATAACACTATGTTAATTGGTCTAACCTAATCCTTTTGTTACTCATATACCAATTGCCCATACAAAACAACCCATATTTTTTAAACAAATGATGGTGATCTTACCATTAAAGAATGTTATAGGAGTTCTGGTCTTCTCTCTTATCTAAAGTTCCTTTGCCAGCCTCTTTTGACCTTACCTATCCAATATCATATATTTGTTATCCAAAAAACTAGATAAAGACGTAAGTGGTTGGTGGGTTCCTTTATTATCATTGTTAGGTAGCTTTTAATATATTTCCTTCCATTTGGATTTTTTTATCATCAAATAAAATGACGGGAATTACATAAGTGTTTTATTTTTAACTTTTAAAAGAATATGTCATATTTTATGTTATTTTGAGAAGCCAACCATTTGTTAAACAATTGTACTTTTATCTATGAAAGAAAAAAATATTAAAAAATTCAACAATCATATTTGTAAGAAAATGAAAACCCAATAAAGTGTAAAAGAAACTTTATAATGAATTTTTTTTCTAGATTAAAAATATGTAAACTTGTCTAGACATATTTATAGAGAAGAATATATAATTTAACAAGTCTAATAACTATAAAGTTCCAATGAGTTAAATAACTAAATTCATAAATGTGTTTCTCATAACACTTCTCACATTTAAAAAGAGGCACCATTTGTATCTTGAAAGTATAATCATTTTCAAGAGTTTTCCTAAGTCTTTACACATGAGAAGTTGCCATATGAAATTAAACTACTTTTGTGAAAATGTGAGCAATAAGTCTCACATTAATTATGTTTATAAGACATTAGGTTTCACTACCCCTTGAAATAACTTTTAAGTTGGATAAATGGTCTTTTAATATGTATCGAAGCCAAGATTCCCATTAGCACCCCCATGGGTTCTCATTAGCTAAGTCTAGACATTGTCCATGTAATGTAGTACCATGATGGTCTAATAATTTGACTCTTATCGTGAGGAAACATGTTAAGATGTGATTAATGAGTTCCATTTTGCTAAAGAAGCTATTAAAAATTATGTTTATAAAATAATAGGTTTTACCATCTTTTGAGTTAACTTTTAAGTTAAATAATGAGTATTTTAAAATGATATTAGAGTTAAGATTCTCCTTAACACCTCTATAAGCTTCCATTAGTTTGAAGTCACACATTGCTTATGTAATATAGTATTATAATAGTTTGATAATTTGACCATCACGTTGAGGGGTGTGTTAAGATATGAACAATGTTAAGGATATTATTAAAAATCTTGCTTATAAAATAAAAGATTTCACCAACTCTTGAATTGACTTTTAAATTAAATAATAAGCCTTTTAAAAACTCTATTCATTCCACAATCTTTAGATTGTTTTTACTAGTTGTATTTTTCCCCCCCCTAAACTGAGAGCTTCTAGACGATGATCATCGGTTCAAGTTCATTTCCTCCGATAAGTAGTGGACAAAATCAAAGAAAGCTTGTTTCAAAACCCTCCACTTGTCTTTCTATCATTCACCTCAACTTGTTTTCTAGGGGAACGTTCAGTCTAATTGCACTGCACACGACAAAGACCTCCGGGGATGCCTGTTCGGATTGCGAACCAAACGATGGATCTTTTCAGTCTTTTGGTTTTCCTTGCTAACATGACTGAGTCGACAAGAGGATGGAACGGGGTATTTAATGCAGTACCAATGAGTGGTTGGTTGCTTCGTTCCTCCAAAGTCGCTTCAACGTTATTATTCAATGATTGTGATTATCTGTATTTTCGGGATACTTTGATCACTGTTGGCTTGTCTATGGTTCTAGAGTTACGAAAAGGAATATAATATGGAAGTTTAATAATCATGCTTTTGCATTTCAACACTAAGAATGGTAATTGTTGAATCAAAATAAATAAATTGAACTATTGATATTTTTTAAAATATTTATATTTACCTTAAGTCTTTTAGCGGCTTGATCCATCCAATCAAAAGGGAGGCTAAAGTAGTAAAGTAAAAAATTGTGCTTGAATATAAGTACCCGATTCTCATGATTAAATTGAATAGAAAATTTCTACCAAAATAAAATGAAATTGTTAAGACTATTCCTATTTCACATTGCTATGTTGGACAATGTCATATGCCGTGGTGTCACCAAGCAGATTTTTCAGGAAAGCCAATGAGATGGCTGCTCTCAAATTCTTAAGGCGCTAAGATCGATGTAATACCTATGTCGGTACCTCCATTCATTGCGCATTGCCAAAAGCATTCGTTAGGCTCTCCTATGGTTTGGTCCCCCATTTCAAGCTTTGGATCGTTTGACCTATTCTTTCCCATCTCGTATGAGGAAATAAAATCATATAAAACAACAAATACACTAATCAATCAACACAAGACATGTTCTAATGATTTGAATAACAAGCCCTGTTTATTGTCAACAATAGCTCCAATCTCTCCCTATTAGTTTTTAATGAAAACACATATAATTGATTTTCCAAAGCTGTCAATAAGGCTACGCATCAAAATGGTATGTCATGTGGTAAAAGGCAAAACTATAATGCCTAAAATGATATCATTTTACAAAGAAACTACAGGATCTTTATATCTATAAAAAAGATCTAAATGTAGTTTATAAAAGAAAATGATATTGTTTTTTCATACTAATTATTATAAAAACTTAAATCTCATTTCTTGTGAAGTTTTTATTAGTGATCAAGGCAAAGTTATGTGTATTGCATCTCTTTTGTTGAGTTTGTCACTTTTGATAATTTTTCAAAAGAAAAAGATCATAGAACAATATTATTGATATTTACTTAACAAAGAACTTTTTCCAAATAGTAATAGTATTAATAACCAATCATTGATAAGAATTCAAGAGATGAATAACCAATCCTTGCATCATTTTCAATCAATTATTAGAAATTTCCCTGAAGTTAAATGAAAATATCATGAACTCCTACTACCGATTAGGAGAGACAAAATAGAAACGAGAATAGTTTGGAAGTACTGTCATTTATTGAATATTCATTTGTTATACTGGTGAACAAGACTTAGATGAACTCCATATGGAATCTAGAGTTCATATGGCTGGAGATGCACCTCGGACGGTGATCATATTTTGAGACAACAAAGTCCCAAGCTGCTATGCCGAGACTTCAATGCTTCTTTCCTTCTCTGTCCCTCATCTGTTTTGCGGCATTCCAAAATTCGTCCATGGCTCGCACCGAAGATCCTTTGAGTTCAGTCTCATCTACCATGACTTTCCTGATTATCTCCGTGACCTCGCTCGCTTTTCTTCTCATTTCCTTCGCTTTCTGTGTCTCATCCATCACTAACACAATCTTTCCCAGTATAGCTTCTTCCCTAACCTCAGAGCTATTTCCTCTCGCCACCTCCACACAGACTCCAATCTTTTCCTCAAGAAACTTGGAATTGTAAAACTGTTCTCCTCCGATTGGCCAGCCAAGTATTGGCACCCCATGGCTAAGAGCTTCAAGCACGGAGTTCCATCCACAATGGCTCAGAAATGCAGAAATAGATTTATGTGACAGAATTTCCTGCTGGGGTGCCCATTTTTTCACCAACAACCCTCTGTTTGACTCTTTAATTCTATGCTCAAATCCCTCCGGCAACCATTCTTGTCCCTTGAATTCCATGTTTATGTCAGAACCCAGTGGAGGCCTAACTACCCAAATGAAGTTCTTACCGCTAGCTTCCAGTGCTTTCGCTAATTCCATCATTTGTGATGCGGATATGGAGTTCTGCGACCCAAAGGCTACATACAGAACGGAATTCAATGGCTTTGTGTCGAGCCATTTGTTGCACAGCTCAGGCGTAATTCCAGATACAACTCGGCTTTTTGTGGACAGAAGAAGTGGCCCAATTGGCCAAACAGGCCGCTGGATTTTCCTTCTAAGATACATCAATCCAATACTATCGAGTTCTTCAACTGTATTAAACAAGATCCCATCAGAATTCGACCATCCAAGAAGAAGTTTTCTGTTATAAACCGTAAAAAAATTACTAGTATCTGCAACTCTAAGAATTCCTGACAACTGAGTGACGTGAATTCTGGATGCTTCAGGAAAATCCGGCAGCTGGAATTCATCGGAATCGGTGTTGCGGTGCGGTAGGTTTAGCCACAGAGAATGGTAACACGCGATGCCAAAGCCCCCACTTCCACAAAAGAGTGCGTGGAATACACCAAATTCGTGGGCGATCTCGGCGCACCATTCCAAAAACATATCACTGATTATGCACAGCGGTGGCTCGCCACTTTGCTTGCTGAAGAGATTGAATATTAGTTTTCTGAACGAGGGTTTGAGGGATTGAGAGGCTTCAAAGAAATTTCCGACGAGGTGGTGAGGCAGGACGTCGGTGTTCTCAGTACCAGGAGGTAGGCCATAGTCGGAAGGGAAGAAAGGAATTTCGAGAAGACGGATGGAGGAATTTGCAGGGAGAGAGGCCCTGAGATTTTTTATATTGAGAGGGGTGTTCACAAAGATGACGGCGTGATGCTTTCTCTGTTCTATCTGAAGCGCCAAGGCTAGGAATGGGATTATATGGCCTTGTGCCATGAACGGGAACATCACTACGCTCTCTTTGCTTTCCGCCATTGCTGTTGAAAATTTGAAACTGGAAGAAGAACAAGTGTAATTAAGATGGTTTCTGAACTTCCTTTTGATAACGACAAGACAATGCTTCCGGAAGTTGACTTCCACTTGTTTTACGGTGAATTCATTCATCTTTCTCAATAATATCATTGCACTGTACAATTTTTGGGACCATTCTATTATCCACCGACAAATGAAAAATATCCCCTTCATCAAGCAATTCCGAAACCTGAGATACTTATGTGGGTTAATGCATGGTGTTCTGTCAGTGGTCGGGATTTCGGCCATGACAGCGTCAGGAAATGATATTCATGTTGAGATGTGCCGCATAGCCCAACTTAAAGAATTAAACTTTTTTTTCTTCTTTTCAAGTAGAGAACCTTATTTTTTTCCGAGCAGATTCAAGTTTGCGAACTTGACTTGAAAGTTGGAAGTTGGGCATAAGAGTCAAGAATGGCAGCAAGAAGAACTTTTTTGGGCAGGCACATGGAATCCAAGAGGTTAGGAATTACAAGCCATCATTTATAATGAAAATAGATTTTTTTTTCCTTGAAGATTAGGAGAGCTTTTTTTTATAAGATTTTAAATAAAACTAGGATCAAAATTAATCTTTGTTGATTGAATCAAATTTAGTCAAGGATTTTCTTTTATCCATACATTTCAGTAATTATTTCAAATTTAGTCAAAATTCAAGACTTAAGAGAACTAGTTGTGTCTCTACAATATTTTAAAAGAGATGTATATCCTTTTTATTTTCTGAATTATAAAAACTATCTCTCCTGTTAATACATTCTCTCATAACTAATGTGGACTATATGTTTTCATCTAAGGAATACCATTTTATAGATCATAAACCTATTTCCATCATTCGTAAAATTTCCTATTATTATTGTTGTTGATTATTGAAAGTAAACTTTTTTTTACAAAGTCTCTTAAAAAATAAATGATTTTTGAGATATTGTACTTTTTTTTTGTGAAAGGTCAAATGATATATCATCTTAAAAATATTTACAAGATATCATCATCTAAGCTTAAACATTGCATTTGGCAAATTCCAAAGCTCTTGTAAAAATTTATTATAATTTGTAAGCTTGACTCTTCTAGTAGATGAAATATTCCCTCTCACATCCTTATTAATTTTATCATCATTTAAGCAGATATTGTACATTTCTATGAAGTAAGACTAGAACATGTTAGCTAGAAATTCATAATTATTATCTAAATATCAACTCCTAAATTTTTTTTAGACAAATTTTTTATGACATGGTAATATTGGTAGAAATATTTTTTATACTTGATTTTGATAAGTTATAATTCGTAACATACACAATACTTCATGGAATTACATGATATATTAAATGTAACGAGTCTCATAAATATTGATATTCAACCCATTATTAAATACAATTGCCTTTACAATTATGCAAGCCTAAATCAAGCTCCTTAACTAAGAAAATTAAACGTTGAAACTACAACCATTTTCTTATGAAATTAATTTTTTAATTTTTTAATTTTTTTAATTTTTTTTTTTGCATAAATCTTTCCAAATTCGACCTAAACAATGGGCTGCCACTATTTCCATCATTAAATAATTTATATGTTGTTAACATCTAATCAATGAATCCCATTCCCTCGATTAGGCATTAAGCATGGAGTCCTTCCAAAGAAAGGAGGAGATTTGAAATTTCGATTTTTTTTTTTTGTAAGCTACAATTTCATCAATTAAAGAAAGGAGGGTTTTATCTAAGTCCACCATAAGTCTTAAATTTGTTAATTGTACTTTTACATGAAATAGACATACAAATATATATATATGTAAATCATTATGTTGTCTCAATTATAATAATATATGATGATGGAACAAGATAAGAATTAAATTTAGTTGATTTATTAGTTTTAGTTATCCTAAAATGGAAAAAAAATAAGTATCTTATATTAACCTATATAAGATTTTTTATTTTCTCCATTTTTACAAAGATTGAATATTTGAAATTTGAAAGACTTTTCAAAAAATTCTATTTGGGTTACAAATACATGCAACACGGTGACTCTCAAAGTCTGTAAAACATAGGGTTTCTTTAAGCACGAACCAGGCCAAACAGTAACAGTACAAGAGGTTGTTGAACGTTTTGGAAGTGACATTAAATTAACGTATTGATGGCAATACAAAAAAGATTGTTGATGAAAAGTACTAAATACTCAAACTTACAACAAAAGGAAAAATACATGTAAACAAATACCTGTGGAACAACTTATAATTCTCAAACACTCCACTCTCTAATAAGACTTTTTAAGGAAAGGTAATTTTGAGCCTTCAAGATAGTATTAGAGTTTGACTTTCTTCTATTTGTGTTAACATAAATCATATAATTGGGTCAGAACTTTTGCAAACAAAAATAAAAATGAGCTTGAATTCTTATTTCCATCAACTCCCAATGTGTTGACCTTAGAATGTGTTTCTACGGCGTGAATACCATGTAAAAGGATGACCATAATGGAACACTGGAAAGCTGGGGAATCGTACCGTTTGCAGCGACAATGCAACTTCCAAAACCTCTTATTATCAAAGCAGCAATGTGCGACGGTCGCTGCAACACGAACACATCATCAGCGACGGTGAAAGAGTTATTCTTGTTGTAACTATTCTCATGGAAGATTGGCGAGTCAGTGGCCAAGTCCTTGCCAGAGTCGGAGTCGGAAAGAGTCGAACCGCTGGGAAGGGGGCTGTGGCTTGTGGCTCTCATAAACCGGCGTCATTGAACAGGTGAGCAGACCAAATCGTCATCGAGTTGATTGAAGTAATCAACGAACGACGACATGGCTCGTTTCAGGTTGGGGACAGACACCTTAAAAGGCCACTCTTTTACCAGACCAAACTACTGTTACTTATCAAGTGGAAAATAAGACCTCGTGCACTCGCGGCCTTCTAAGGAAGCCCATAAAAGAATAAAAATAAAAAATAAAAAATAAAAAATAAAAAGGACTCCTTGGTGGGCCTCTTCATGCTACAAGCCTAGGCCCAACTATATATGATCTCTTTACATAGATGTGAGGATTGAGAGAGTGAGCATATGAAACTTGGGCAATGCAATCTTTAATGCGTTTGAGAGTGAATCCAACGCCTCACCAGCCCACCTCTAAATAAATGGGGTCATCGAATTAATAAAGTCAGAAGAGGCTTGGGAAACATTTTATGCCAACAAGAGATTTGAAAATATCAAAAAAATTAAAAATTGTCCCCTCAATCTTTTTCTATTTGTTGGCAAGCCCTAATTATCCAATAAATCCACGTTCTTTGGCAATTACCAAAAAGGACTGTTGACAAATTTTGTTATAATTTTATAAGTCATATCTTAGTAGTTTCAGTAATATTAATAACCCAAAGACAATTATGGGGGTTTTACTAATTGGTCATAAAGGAATATGATTAAGCTTGCTCAAACAACTTACAAATTGTTTATTTTCACACTGCTAGACAAGCTAGCGCAAAGAGTGAAGATGAACCCAACTTACTACAAGCAACCTCAAAATTTATCATTTTTCATGTGAAACACAAAGTTATGTCTTTTGGTCTAGTGGGAACATTCTTTAGGATTTTTACCAATCAAACTTCTAATTAAGCATACTTGTTGACCTTATAATGCATTAAAAATGGATCAAATAACATGCTTAAACAAATGTAAGATTTTGGTGTTAAGCAACTTCTTTTCTTTTCTCCTTTCGATGAAGATATCTCCCAAAATCTTTTCTTTTAGAATTTGTCCAAATGCTTTTGCTTTTTAACCCTCAAAAGAAAAGAAGGGATTTGGAAATTTTGTGAAAATTTTTCACACTACTTGACTTTGGTTTTTATGCTAACTTGGAAATTCTATGGAAATTCCCTTGCAACTTGAGAGCCCATGTGTAACACGGTCTTTGGTCGAGTTTTCACAAAGTTGATTGGGTGTAATTGTTTTATTAGCACTATGATGATGAATGCCGTATGAGTTCTCCTTTTTCATCTTATTTCCCTCTATGATTAGTAACAACTATGATGTCTAGAAGCGATTCTAGAAATTTATAGGTAATATGTTATTAGACTTTATTTTCTCTACTTTTCAAAATGACCTTGAATCCTTGGAATTTTGAGTGCAAAAAGCCAATCAACTAAACCTTAGGATCAAGCCATCGTGTGACCCTCTAGTTCTCAATTAGGCTTCCATTAAACAAGCTCCCACAAGCCTTGAATTCTGCAAACAAACTTGTGTTAATAATGTTGAACCTATAAAATTTTTGTCTACCATTGTTTAATTTGACAATTTTATTTACCTCACAAGGGGTTCCAAAATTTGTTAATAATTGTATATATTTTGTTAAAGAATGAAGAAATTCAAAATTCAAAATTGAAATGAAGGTTTTCTTATCATCAACAAGAATGAAAAACACTTCAAAATAAGTTTTGGAAGAAATCAGAAATCACTTCCCAATTGGAAATTCTCATAAATAGCGTATCGATCAAATTTAACGTAAATCAATTCTATTTCTATTTCTATTTCTATTAGCCTCAATAATCCTATAAATCAAGAGTCGTTGTATAGTTCAATTCACCGAATACATTCACGGTATTCTACTCGCATCACAACTTTGGCAAAGCATTCGCAAAGAAGTGTAAAAAGAACACAGCTTCAGCTCCTTTTCCTTTATGCAACCAGGAATTTTCTCCCCACTAGGAGTTCTCTTTTTTTGTCTTGTTTCCTTTGATGATGCGTAACCGCTAAGAAATGTAACCAGCCCGGAAGAGAAGCAGTGACTTTTGGAAATTCCATGGAAATTGGCAGTATGCCATTCGATTTTGCTTTTGTCACATTTCACAATTTCATGGAAATTGGAAATAAGATGAGAAGGAATCCTGTTCGCCAACAGAATCCATCATGATGATGAGGCAAAGCACTTACGACGTTGGCCGAGGAAAAAAGTCCATCGTGACTCACGCCGAAAGCAGAAGTGAGCAGCGGGTAACACGGGCCTTGAGGTAGCTTCTTTACTTTACCTTTAATCATTAGCTTAGGGTTACATATTGTGTAAAAACATCCTCTAGAATTTTCATCAACCAAACTTTCAATCAAGCTGACTTATTGACATTGTAGTGCATTAAAAATGAATCAAACAACCATGCTTGTCAAAAATGTAAGATATTGGTCCAAAAGCATCTTCTTTTCTTTATTCTTTTTGATAAAGATGTCCACCAAAATCTTTCTTTTTAAATTTGAAAATATAGTGTAATTTTCAAAATGCTTTTGCTTTTTGACCCCAAAAGAGAAGCAAGGACTTCGGAAATTTTGTGGAAATTTCCCCCGCAGTTTGATCTTGCTTTTTACACTGACTTGAAAGTTCCATAAAATTTCCCCTACTGTTTGCTACTTAAGGGGTTAGGAGTGATTTCCATGTGTAATATTGTTATTGAAGATATGACAACCCTTGCATGGCTTAATTTCTGGTGAATACAAATTATAATGGTTAACTGAACCATAAATATATAACAATTGTGGAAATAAGTAATATTTCACTAAATTATTCTTTTTTCCACTTTTTACAATGACATTGAATCTTCCAAATTTTGAATGTATAAGGACAATCAATTGAACCTCATCATCAAGCAAGCTTGTGATCCTTGAGTTCTAATTAGGCTTGCATTAGACAAGCTTGTATGAATCTTGAATTTTGCAAACCAAATTGTGTTAATTTTATTGATCTTATAAATTTATTGTCTATTAATTTTTAATTTGATAATCTTATTATCCTAATAAAGAGTTCCAAATTTTGTTAAGAACTAAATAAATCTTTAGATATATATTTATAAGTAAAGCATGCATTTGTATTATGTCAATCCTATTAACAGTATGGTGCTGACAAAATGAGAATTTATTTAACACAATTAATGTGATAATTTTTTTATTTTATTTTAAGAAGATGATATGGAGTATTTTAATATTATCTATGATAAGATTTTTTATTTTGAAATTCTTAAAAAAAATTATCCCACAATATATTAATCACATTTGAGTATTCAATAATCTTTTTTAAAGATCTTGAATTTAATTGTTTTTTTTTGTTTTCATATATCTAAAATTTCTTACTAAAACTTTAGTTTAAATCTTTTTATTTTTTTGATAGTATTTACAATCAAATTTCCTTTAACAATAACTTACGATAACTCATCGTCCAAAGCCTCTTACTGGCGGAGCAGCTCGTGGCTCAAAGTTCGTGAACAATGAACTGACGTTTTTGAAAAGACTATTGATGAGAAGCTTTCATTTATGCGTAATTTCTCGGTTTTGCCCAATAAGCATCTCTGCTTCTGAAACCTGCAAATTTCTACTTTTCACATCTCAACTTCGGCAAAGCATTTGCAAAAGAAGTACGAAAAGAGCACAGCTTCGGCTTCTTTTCCTTCATGCAATTAGGAAGTTCCTCCACACTAGAAACGTAATCAGGTCCGGAAGAGAAGCAGCTACTTTTGGAAATTTTATGGAAACTGGCAGTATGCCGTTCGCCTTTGCTTTTGCCACTTTTCGCAACTCCTATCCGGCTGTAAGAGAAGATGAAAGGAAACCTGTTCGCCTGTCGCCAAAAAGGAGTAAAAGAACCCATCTTGACTAGAACACAAAACACTTTCGTTTATATTTTATTTTCTAACACTAAAAATTTTGAATGCAAAACGTAGGGGAGGAAAAATTCTGTGGTTACAAGTGCTTACAAAATAAATAATGAAATTAATATGATTGATTGTGGAGAAAATGTTCATAATATTGGAGAGGAAAATGTTCGTTCATCCTCATCATTTCATTCTTCTTCAATGTTTCCATTCTCATACGACATTTTGGCCAAACTAATAATAAAAAGTTGATTATGGGAGGTCATGGTTATAGAGGAATATGATTAGACTTCACTCAAAGAGCCTACAATTTCTTTTAGATTTCACTCTAGTGTGGTGGAAACATCTTTTAGAATTTTTATCAACCAAACTTTAATCAAGTAGACTTGTTAATATTGTAATGCATTAAAAATGAATCAAATAACCATGCTTGAAAAAAAAGTAAGATTTTGGTCCAAAAGTAACTTCTTTTCTTTCTTCTTTTTAATAAAGATGTCTCCCAAAATCTTTCTTTTTAGAATTTGAGCTCCAACACAGTGGAATATTCCGAATGCTTTTGCTTTTTGACCCAAAATAAAAATAAGGACTTGGATAATCGTCGTTCCTGTTTCGATATATCTAAAATTTTGCACTAACATTTTAATTTAAATCTTCTTGTTGTTACGGTGTTTAAAAACCAATTTTCCTTAAAGACTCGCTGACAAAACCGGAGAGCTGGAAATCGTTTGCAAGCTCCAGTAACTCATCACTGTGGAAGCAGCTCTTGACTCAAAGTCCGTGTACAATAAGATTTCTCTGAACACGTACTAGGCCAAACAGTGACAGTAGAAGAGAGATTGTCGTGCATTCCTGTGCTTGGAGAACTTCTCGATTAAGGAGATAGGAATCTGCTTGTCCGAGGCCGACGCGAAGGAGCGTGTGAGATAAGCATGTATCTGTGGTTCACAACAGAAGCATCTCTGCATGCACTAAACCTGCAGATTTCCGCTTTTCACATCACAACTTCGGCGAAGCGTTTGAAAAAAATATGAAAAGAACAGGGCTTCCGCTTCTTTTCCTTCATGCAACCAGGAAACTCCTCGAACTACTTTTTCATCTTGTTTTCTTCGGTAATGCGAAACATCTATGAAATGCAATCACTCCGAAAGAGAAGCAGCGACTTTTTGATATTTTGGCATTTGCTTTAGCGACCTTTTACAATTCCTATCGGGTTGTGAGAGAAGATGAAAAGGAGTCAAAAGAAGTGACCACGATGTTTGCTAAATAAAAAAGTCCATCATAAGTCAGGCCGAAAGCAGAGGTTGGCAACAGGAAACGCGCCCCCGAGGCTTCATTTTAGCTTTCATCAATGGCTAAGGCTTCAATCTCGATAAAACTAATATTGGTAGCTCGTTGTCGGCTAAAGAGTATTTTGTAAAACACTTGAGGAGCAAAAAATTATTGGGGTAACTTTCAATTATAGTTTGTTTTCTAAGACATTAAAAAATTGAATGAAAGAAGTCGGGGAGGAAAAAATCTATGTGGTACAAGTACTTGCAAAATTAATATAATTGATCGTGGGAAAAAAGTTCATAAATTTGAATAGAGGAAAGTTGGTGACAACTCTCAACAAAAAGAAATGTCATGGAATTTGAAAACTAAACTTAAGATAAAAAACTTTAGTTTTTGGTTAGAAATAGAATCTCCAAATTTCTTCATGTTTGATTAATTTTTCTCGAAATGAAGTGACATTGACCCTTCAAGGCTTGGGGTGCTGGTATGTGTTCTAATTTCTTCGCCCACCAACTTTCAATGATGGGAATACGTGTGGAAGGACGACAGTAATGGAATTCGAAGGGGAACACTTTTTCCAAAGCTAAAAAATCGTCCGCAAGCAGGAATACCTCGTCTTCCAAAAACTCTTATTATTAAAGCAACTCGTAGTTTGAAGTCTCGGTCGATGGGATGCAGGTCCCAGGCCAAGCAGTAACAGCGCTGAGGTTCATGAACTTTTTGGAAGTGACACTAAAAAATGAGGTGATGACATTTTTTAAGAGGCTATTAATCAAAAGCTTTCATTTATGAGTGACAGTAAATTCAAGTTTTATTTTCCAAATCTTTTGAAAAATTGTAACAACTGCAGGAGATTCTGCATTTAGAAGATAAGAATTTCCATTACGGAGATTCTTCTTCTTTTCAATTTCTGAGTAACCCGGACCAGGAAACTAGTTTCCGAAGCTAGTTGGGCAGGTCACAAAAAGCAACTGCCTGATATAAGTTTGAATCGGCCTTACTGAATGGAGAGGTCTGTACTTTTAACGTCACAGCGTTGGTCTACCACCCCCATGCGTCTATCCTTTGACGCAGGCAAGCTACAAACAACTTCAAAATTTCCTAATCGTTTTTTCACGCGGAAAGAGGAGTTATGGTGGGAACATCCTCCAAAGTTTTCATCAACCAAACTTTCAATTAAGTGGACTTGTTGACATTGTAATACATTAACAATGAATCAAACAATCATGGTTGTTGAAAATGTAAGATATTAATTCAAAAGTAACTGCTTTTCTTTATTCTTTTTGATAAAAATGTCTTCCAAAATATTTCTTTTTAGAATTTGAGCTCGGAATGATGGAATGTGTTTTAAATTTTTGGCTCCCCAACTTTCAATGGAGGGAATACCGAGTGGAAGAACAGGAATTCGAAGGAATCACTTTTTCCAAAGCTGCGAATGTTTGCAAGCTACAATATCTCGTCTTCCAAAGCCTCTTTTTATCAAAGCAGCTCCTGATTCGAAGCCTGTGGACGATGGGATTTCTCTGAGCACACAGCAGGCCAAACAGTAATACTACACGATCTTCATGGACGCTTTGGAAGTGACATTACATAATGAACTGATGACGTTTTTCAACACACTATTAATTAAAAGGCTTCTTTTATGAGTAGCTGTAAGTTCAAGCTTTATTTTCAAAATCCTTCTATAAGTGTAACAAATGAAGGACATTCTACATTACGAAGATAAAAGAACAATAAACAGTGTGAAGAATTTACGCGTTCTTCTTCTTTTCAGTTTCTGCGCCTCCTTCGCTCGCAATTTCTCGGTAAAGCGGACCAGGAAACAAGTTGTCGAAGCTTATGAGTTCCGGGTAAATAGTTGGGAAAGGTCTATGCTTTTCACGTCACAACCTCGAGCTACCACCCATATGCGTCTCTTCTTTTGATGCGAATCTCAGCCTTCCGAGTATAAAGCAAAAAACAATAGGAACGCGCCTTAATCATTCCCTGTTGTCCCTTTCAAAAAGGTGAGTTGATTAGACAGGTTCTTTTCAACATTCAGACCAAGAATGCACCGAGTTATCTTTTTGGGAGGTCAGATGTTTTAGCTTTCCTGCCCCGCTCGCATTGGACGGTTTAGGATGCGTTTAGGAAGCTTGTGAGCCTCCAACGATGGCCTTGAGTCCCCAAATGGTCGGTTCATACTCATCATCTCCTTCTTTCAAACGTCTTTGGTGGGCAAAAAATACAATGGTTAACTGAAGCATCTAAAGGAAATTCTAATAAAAAAGTTGGTTTTATTAGCATTGTTACGATGAACTCTCTCCGTGTTCTTTTCCATCTTATTTTCCATCTTATTTTCCTCAATAATGTGTAATGGTTGGGGACTGTAATTATACAGAAGAGAAGAAGCAATTTTTGGAAATTTCATAAAGGTTGACAATAAGCCATTAGACTCTATTTTCTCCACCATTTACAATAATGTTGAATCTTTGAAAATTTGAACACATAGAGCCAATAAACCAAACTTAGTACCAAGCAATCTTTGAAGCCTCCAATTTTTTAAGCAACTGGTGATTCGAAGTCCGCGAACAGTGAGATTTCTCGGAGCACGTACTAGGCCAAACAGTAACAGTACTGAACGACCATAAATGTCTTGGAAGTGATGTTTTTTAAAAGACAATTGATGGAAAGCTTTCATTTATTCGTAATTTCTCAGTTTGAAAGTACGGGGGAATCAAGGAAAGAAGAGGTAGAGAGTTGTGCATTCCTCCGCTTGGATGACTTCTCGGTTTAAGGAGATAGGAATCCGAATGTCCGAAGCCGAGGCGAAGGAGCATCTCTGCTTCTAACGCAGTCAACCTGCAGATTTCTGCTTTTCACATCACAACTTCAGGGAAGCATTTGCAAAGAAATATGAAAAGAACATTGCTCCAACTTCTTTTCCTTTATACAATCAAGAAATTCCTGGGCAATAGGAGTTCTCCTTTTTCGTCTTGTTTTCTTCAGTAACGTGAAGCAGCTAAAAAATGTAATCCGTCAAGAAGAGAAGCAGCGACTTTCGGAAATTTCACGGAAATGGGCAGTATTCCCTTCGACTTTGCTTTTGTCACTTTTCACAACACCTATCCGGCTTCAGAGTCACAAGAAAAGGAGTTAAATGAGTCCATGATGGTGCGAAGCCCTCACCATGTTTTGCTAAAGAAAAAACGTCCGTAACTCAGGCCGAAAGCAGGAAGTGGGCAGCGGGGAACACATGCCCGCAGGCAGCTTCTTTATTTTACCATTTTATCATTAACTTGGGGTTAAATCTTGTATAAAACTTGTATCGTAGACTTTGAAACTTGTATTTTTCTCTTAACAGACAATCTCGAAATTTCTTCGTGTTTGATTACTTTTTCACGAGTAGAAGTGACATTGATCTTTTCCGGGTCGGGGAAGTGGAATGTGTTCTAAATTCTCGCTTACCAACTTTAAATGACGGAAATACGCGTGGAAGGACGACAATAATGGAATTCGAAGGGGATCAGTTTTTCCAAAGCTGGATATCTCCTTCTCTTTCAAAACCTCTTATCAGTAAAGCAACTCGTGATTCCAAATCTCTAGTCGATGGGATTTGTCTGAGCACGTACCAGGCCAAGCATTAACAGTACAAGAGATTCATGAACGTTTTGAAAGTGATAAGATGACGACATTTTGGAAGAGACTCTTAATGAAAAGTTTTTGAGAAGATTCTGCATTAATAAGATGAAAATTTCCGTATTCTTCTATTCAATTTCTGCTCTTCCCTTCCCCCACAATTTCTTGGCAAACCGGGTCAGGAATCTAGTTCCCGAGGCTTGTGAGATCCAGGTTAATAGTTGGGCAGGTCACAAATAAGCGTGTCAGGTAAGTTTGAGTCGGTCTTGCTGCATGGACGGCACTCTGTTCTGCTTTTAACGTGGCAACGTCGAGCTGCAACCCACATGCGTCTCTTCTTTTTATGCATCAAAACTGCAAATCTCTGCCTTCCGCGAAGAAAGCAAAAAGCAATATGGACCCGCCTCAGTCATGTCTCGTGTTGGCCCCTTCACAAAGGTGAGTTGATTAGAAAGAAAGGTTCTTTTGACTATCGAGACGATGAATGCAGCGACTCCTCCTTCCGGGAAGATCAGATACGGTAGCTTCCTTCCCCACTAATTTTTAGCCACTCAGTGTTCTTCTCGTAATACCTTCAACTGGCATTAAACAATTTAGGATGAAGCTTCCTGGAAATTTCCCGTGCTAGACGATCCTTTCAAATCTTCTGGTTCAGAACGCGGACAGTCCCATTTTCCGAGCCTTACCATCAAACGAGCCTGTTAACACCGAATTCCGTCGATTAGCCTTGCATTCAGGAAGCTTGTGAGCCTCCAAAGATGGCCTTGAGTACTCTGATAGTCCCTTCATCCTCATCATTTCCCTCTTCTGCAAATAGTCCGTTTCCATCGTCATACGATGCTTTCATCAGTTTTTGCGGCGATGACACCCGCAACGGCTTTGTAGACCATCTATATGCCGATTTCCAGCGGAAGGGGCTTATCGTCTTCAAAGACGATAAAAAGTTGGAACCAGGAAAGTTAATTCGTGATAAGCTCTTGGAAGCAATCAAACAATCTCAATATGCGGTTGTTGTCATCTCAGAGAACTTTGCATTCTCTAAATGGTGCCTGATTGAGCTGGATAAGATCGTGGAATGCGAGACAGAGAAAAGGCTAAAAATTTTGCCCGTTTTCTACCATATAGATCCTTCTAAGGTTCGAAACCAGAAGGGTATTCTTGCTGAAGCGTTTGCTAAACATAAGGAAGATCCTAATGTTAGTGAGAAGCAGAGGAGAGCGTGGAGCACCGCTTTGAGAAAAGTAGGTAATATCAAGGGTTGGCATGTAGAACCTATCATCAGGTATGGTTATTGTAACTTACTGAACTAATTTTTAACTAGCTCTCCCTCCTATTGATTCTTTTGACTAATTTTAACTTAATTTCCTACTTGAATTTTAAGCTCCCTTCCATGGACGTTAGATCTAATTAGTATCTTTCATACAGTGCCGAAGCAGACGTTGTGAAAGATATCACTGGGATAATACTTTGTGGAGTGCAATCGAACTTATCAAAGAGCTTTGAAGGCCTTGTTGGCATCGGATCTCGAGTGAAGGAACTGGAGAACGAACTTCGTTTGGGAATGGATGATGTTCGATTGATAGGGATTTATGGGATGCCTGGTATTGGTAAAACAACATTAGTAGAAGCCCTTTTCAAAAAAGTTCGTTATGAATTTGAAGCAAGCTGCTTTATTTGTTGTGGCGGCAATAAAACAATTTGTGAGTTGCATCAACAAATTGTTCATGAGATCCTTGGGGAGAGTAATTTGAAGATATGGGATCCTATACGTGGAAAGGAATTGCTGGAGACAAGGTTGAGCAATAAAAGAATTTTTATTGTTTTGGATGACGGCAATCGCAATCAATTGGAGCAATTAATTGGGAGGGCTAATTGGTTTGGTCAAGGGAGTAAAATCGTTGTAACTGGTAGAGATTGTCAACTATTGAAGCCTTATGTGAATAAGACATACGAGGTCAAACCGCTGGGTGCTGAAGATGCCTTGGAGCTCTTTTGCCAGAAAGCATTCAAAAATTTCTGTCCAGAACCAGATTATCTTGAGTTGGTGGAGAATATTATGAGACAAGTTCAAGGTCACCCTTTAGCTATTGCCGCCATTGGTTCATCCTTATATCAGAAGGGAAAGAGGGTGTGGATTGGTGTCCGTGATCTTCTAGATTTAGATTCTGCTGGTGAAATATTCAATAAACTCAAAATAAGTTATGATATGCTAGGGGATTCACTGCAAAAGTATTTTCTAGATATTGCATGTTTTGGTGGTTGGTTTGTGGATATACTCGAACTTTTTGATCCCAGTACAAGTTTACATATTGGAGCTCTTAAAGACAAATCTCTCATAAATACTTCAAGATTTGGAGGAGTTATGATGCACGATTTGTTAAGGAAGTTGGGTCAACGAGTAGTTTGTCAAATGTCACCTTGGGACCTTGGCAATCGGAGTAGATTGTGGGTTGCTAAAGATATCATTCATGTCTTAAGGAATGATTCTGTAAGTGGAGTAGTTTAAACAGTAACTTTGAGATGAAAATATCTTTTATTCTAGTATTTGGGAATATTTTTGATATATTACTACTCTTTCCTATTTTGTAGGGAACTGAATCAATTGAAGGAATTATCATGGGAAAATATGTTGAGAAATATGATGGCAAAGGTGGACAAAGGATGGAAGTAAAATATGAATCTTTTTTAAGAATGACAAGATTGACCGTGCTTATTTTACTGTTTGATGAGTTTTTCTCTTTGAAATGGATTGGAAATCCTTCAAAATTAGTGTTAAGCAATGAATTACGCTTTATACAATGGCTGGGCTTTCCTTTGAAATCATTGCCGGGGAGCTTTCAGTCGGACATTCTTGTTGAGCTCTGTTTATCATATAGCAACATCGAAGTTCTATGGATTGGAAAGAAAGTAAGATTCTGACCTTTCTTGTGTTTCATCTTTCATTTTCTTCTTATTTGTTTCTTTTTTCTATTAGTCTTATTTATTTACTTTATTTTCTTTAACTTTATATTTCTCTATAACAGAGTTTTAGACAATTGAAAAAGATTGACCTTAGTTGGTCAAAATACTTGACGGAAACCCCAGACTTTAGTGGAGTCCCTAATCTTGAAGAACTATGGTTGTCTAATTGTGAACGATTGCGGAAGATTCATCCATCCATTGCAAATCTCGAAAAGCTTGTAAGATTGGACGTATGTGGATGCATGCGGCTTAGGGATGATGTAACTTCTTTGTTGCCTCTTGATTCACGCAACAGTGGGAATAGAACGTCACTACTAACATCACTGAAGAGTCTTTCATCTCTTAGACAACTTAATTTATCTGGTTGTGGCAATTTATTAGGGGGGCCAACTGATTTCGATTGGTTTTTCAAACCTGACCCATTGTACTCTCGTGAGCTGATTGGCTTACATCCCCATAGTTGGTTAACAACTTTGACCTCTATAACAAACTTAAATTTAAGGCTTTGCAACCTATCAGATGAAGATATTCCCAATGATCTTAGTTGCTTATCTTTGCTTGAAAAATTATATCTATCATATAATGAATTTACAAGAATACCTGAAGGCATCACCCAGCTTTCCAATCTCAAATATCTTTACATGGACGGATGTAGACTACTTCAGTTGTTGTCCATGTCACCCTCCTCATGTTTAAGCTCTTTATCGTATCCACTTTCCAATCTTGAAACACCTACCATGCATAAATGTCATCTCCTTCAATCATCATCCACTCGGCTATTCTCAAATTTAAACTCTTTATCACAACCTTGTAGAATTAAGCTATGTTTGAGGGGCTGCAATTTATTGGATACAACTATACCCAATTATCTTGGTTGTTTATCCTGGGCTGCTATTTTATATTTAACTGGAAACAAATTTACAACATTACCAGAGAACTTTTTTCTGCTTTCCAATCTTAGAAGGCTTAACTTGAATTATTGTTGTGAACTTCAAACATTGCCAAAATTTCCATTAAATTTAAGAGTGTTGGATATTGAGAATTGTCCATTGCTGGAGATGCATTATTATGAAATGGATGTAAGGAATATTAGATTATGCACGAGTGTTTGGTTTTCCGTGGTCACCAAGGCTGGTTACGACGGCACTCCTTATAAGATCGTGCAACTGAATCAAGGACATCAATCGGGTAAACCACGGGTAAGCGGCTTTCTCTCCCTTAGAAAAAACGTCTCTTATGATAATGTTCATGTGTCGTAGTTCACATTTTTTTCTCTTTGTTTCCTTCTCAGGGTTACGATTTTTCTAATGGAGGCCTTCAGGATTACAGTTTTTATAAAGGTGCGATTTTTCCGTGGGGCCCCACGCTGGCAATTGAAATCCCACGGTGGTTCAACCTTAGAGGCATCAATCTTTTGGGAAATATCCAGTGTGGCCTATCCGTGGATTCAAATTACAAGGGGATGGGATTGGCTTTATTTGTTGCTTATCAAGTTCATGAGCGTGAGTACACAAATTGTAGCATATCTGGAGGTACTAACATGTCATTTCCTAAGTTTGTTTTGCGACTTCAAGCCCCGGGTAATTGTGAAGGATGGTCCTTCGGCCTTCGTGTCCCCGAAGCCCCTTTTGTTGGCCCAAATGGATTTTGGGCCTTTTTACCATATGACTTGTTCTGGTGGACTTTATGTGGTGTTCGCTATTTCAAAGCTTCAATTGAAACTAGCAACTCCAATGTAAAGGTAAAGGAGTGTGGGGCACGTCTGGTATATGAGCATAATATCTCAGAGTTCTTTGACGTTCTTAATAGTATTACTCCACATGGCTTGGAGTTAAAAAATCTCAATGATTTCGATTTTGAGGTGTCGGCTGGTAAGGACAAATTCTGATTGTGAAGGGTAGGGAGATAATCTGATGAGACAATCAATTGATTGTAATGATTAAAGTGCAAGAGAAGCAGAATTTAAAAAAGAAAGAAGGATGCTTTCTTCCTTGTTGATTCTGGATCTCCTTCTTTCGCCACTTCTTGATCCAATTTTGTTGCGTCATCCACCTATCACTCTCGGTGTCAATGGTAGCCACCTTGCACTCCTTTGCAATTCGTGCTAAGCAAAACGGTGAGAATAGCGTTTACATTTTTTGCCCACTTGGTACGCTTGTTTTGTTATTTTTGTCTTAGAGTAATTTTTAACTCTTGGAAAATGTGCATTCTCTACCTTCTACTCGAATAAGTCTTATAAAATTATTTATTGGTTTATAAAATTGTTAATTTTTTTTTCATTTTGTGCTTTCCAAAATGAATTTTCTAAAGTTTAAGACAATTTCAATAAGTCTTTTATTTTATGAGAATTTATTAACTGATTATTACTTGAAGTTATTTCCTATCATGAGTCAACCACTAACTTTATAATTTGTTGATGAAAAATTTATAGGTATTTTATATTCAATAATTGATTTGGCTATTTACATGTTGGTGAAAGGTTCAATTAATTCATATTATTTTTTTACTATTTTTATTCTAGAATTTTTAATTAAATTATACACCTACAATTAATTGGGCATAAAACTTTATGATTGAAGAAAAAAAAAAGCATACATCTATATGTATTCAAATTTAATTAATAATATAATTTAGGTAAATTATTAGGTGTTTATTATTAATGTAAATGAAATTTTAGTTTCTAATATGAATTTTATCCTTCATATCATTTGCAGGTCATTTAGTTTCTATTGCTATTTTGGTGAAAGCAATTTAGCTTCTATTGCCTTCAATTGGTGGCTTGGGAAGCTCAATCTTTCACTCTCCAACTTTGGAGTAGCAGGAGAGGCCACCATACAAGGTAGCTGCTTATACTGCAAGTAGCCTAATAAGCTTGTAACCAACATGTAATTTCTAGATCTTTTTTTTTTTCATAGAAGTCAATTTTTTTGCAGGAGATCCTTCTGAGTTGATGCAGAAAAAGGAGTGCTGCCTTTTTGGAGTTGATGAATAGTAAGTTTTAAATTTTGTTAACAATTATGAAGGTCTTTATACACACAACATATACATATTCTGTCTTGATTGCTATAACAAAATCAATCGGCTATTATCGGCTATAACAAAAGGTGAAGTCTAACAAGTGCTTGTATTTTTTGGGATCTTACATCTAAAAAGTTTTGTATTGTCCGTGACCATGACAGCCATTTATAAGCATAAGAGTTTATAATAATGTATTCAATGGTTTGGTTATGCATAACAGTAGCTTCGTCTTTTGGAGAAATGCATAATGATTTGAGCAAAAGTAGTTACCTTGAGGCTTCACCTACTTGAATTTTGATGTAGCTTTATATTATTTGTTTGGTATATAAAATTTGATACAAATTAGCTCCCTTAAAAATGGGTTAGATGGACCTATTAGAGCAGAAGGGTAATGGACAAAGAATTTGTACCCAATAGCTTTGGGAGAGTTTTTCATTTCATAGTATTTTTTTGTTTAAAATGACAAGAAAAATCTCTCAAAATCATTTGATTTGAAAATTTTAATTTACAAAAGCATATTGATTGATTGTCTAGAAATATTCAACTCAAGTTCTTTCTATTCATTATATGTCAAAAAAACAAACTATTGAGACTTCTACTTGGAAACTCCATCCTAAAGGCGTGCCTATACTTCTATGGAAACATTATTTTGGAAACGGCGTAGATGGACGTGTTTTATTTTGTCTCAAGTCAATGGGTCAACAAAAGCAACTACAAAAACTAGGCCACTAGGATTGTAGATTAAAAAAATGTTGTAATTAACATAGTTTCTTTATGTATTGCATAGTTTAACATTAAATTTTTCAAGTTTTTTATTGGATTGAAGCTTTTTATGTATCAGTTGGGATGCTTGTTTTCAGTTAATTTTTCTAGGGACAGTCTAATCCAATCGCTGTTTGGCATTACCAAAACGACTCTTGTGATATCCACCAACATAGGTTGTTGTACAACTTAGCCATGTCAAGCACATCTCTTCTTGATCCAAGAAATTTTAGTGAGTTATCCTTGATTTGTGATGTTATAAGAGTATAATTTGGGTTAGAAATGACATACATTGCAATATCAGTGCTAAATAGAAAATTACTGTAAAAGAATTTACAGAATTACATACATTCCCCTTCATTTAAAAATATTTTTTTCTCAATTTTAAGTTGGTGTAAATTTTTTTAAACCTATGCCATGGAGTGGAATGATGTTATAAAATATTTTTGCTACTTCTTGAGTATACGTGTTTTAATGTTGATGCTTGTGAATGGAAAAAACAAATGACTTACATGTGAGACAATTTATGCGACAAAGTAAAGATAAGTACATCATGTTTTATTGATAACTGCTAACAAGTACATGATTTATCTATTCAAAAATTTGTTTTAGTTTGTGGAGTATATTTTGTTATGAAAATATTTTAGATTTGTTTACCTTTGAGTTGTATTGTTTGCTCTTTCTAATTAGTTCATTGATATCACTTTTGTTATTTTAGAGGTAATTCTTTCTTAGTTTGTATCGAAGAATGGCAAATTTCTTTTGATAAGTAAGGAAAAAGAAGAACTAGAAACATTGTAATAGACCAATTTATACTTCAAAGCCCATGATGTGGCTCTGTGGAGGCAAAATTGAATAAGTGATGAATAATTTCTTTTGAGAAGGATTGATGTAAATTTTATATTTGACAAATTTTGATAAATAAGTAGTTGCCTATAGAAGAACACTTGCTATGGCTATTTTCAGGTTTAAATAAATAGTTTGTTTTTCAAAATTTTATTGATTATAACTAGTTTTCACTCTTGCTATCAAGCTCTATTGATTTTTTTTTTTTTTTTTGAGATTTATCGACAAGTTTGGACATATCTAAGCAATTTAACCATACTAATAACCAAACAAATACTAAGTCAACCTTTGTGAGACTTAGTATTTGTTTGGGTTATTCAGTTTCTATCCTTAATATGCTACCTTGTGATAGGAACAAAGAGTGGTGATCATAATTTGCACACTTGGTTGCTGTTATTGTTGTGGAAAATGGAAGTTGATGATTGCAAATGCCACATATTCATTCAGGTTATTCTATTTTTCTTCCTCTCTTCATAAACTCAAATGAACAATGTTGGCCGTGATGCATAATAGATAGTATTTCTTTTAAAGGGCCTTTCACGCATATGTAGCTTCTTAACAAAGGGCTCAAAAAATGTTTGGGTGCAGTTTGAACTTGTTCCAAGGAGAGGGCAGAACATGATGTTACCTGGAGAACATCTTATTACTTCTTATGATGTATCTCAAGTAGTTGTTGGACTAGCTACTATTACAACTTGCTAGTTGGTTCACGTGGAGGAGTTTGACAGTGGTTGGATGGTGAAAAACACATAATGTGCCGGTGGGGTTTACTGTGATTGTTTACCTAATTGTTTTTAGTTTTTGAGAGGAAGAATTAAAGCTGGCAATGCCTGCAGCAACTTAGGAACTAGTTCCAACGAATTAGATATAAGAATAATGGATAAAAAATTCGTTCTCAATAGGTTTGTGAAACTTTTTGTTGTTTCAAAGTGTTTTTTGTTGGAAAAGTATATTTATTGATTGTGTAGAGGTGTTTAGTTTAAGTTCTTTCTCTTTATTGTATGTCACAAAAACACTACGGAAGTTTGTATTTGAAACTCGATACTAAAGGTACATATGTGCTTCAAGGTAACATTGTTTTGAAAATGACAAAAATTGGTTGTGTTTTACTTTGTTGAAGGTCGATGGGTTGACAAAAGCAACTACTGAAACTAGGCCACACAGGATTGTAGATAAGGAAAAAAGCGTGGTAATTGACATCTTTTTTATTTTATTTTATTATTTATTTATTTATTTTTATGTATTGGGTACTTTAACGTCGAATTTCTCAAGTTTCGTATGCGGCTGAAGTTTTTTATGTCTGATTTGGATGCTCCTTTTGAGTTAATTCAGTTGGGAATTGCCTAATCCAATAGCTGTTAGGAATTATTAAAACTGTTTTTGCTGCACCCGCCAATATTGGATTAGGCTATGTGAAGCATCCACAGAAAACGTCAAAGGAGCCCAAAAAGTTCGATTAGGAACTGAGTCCAGTCTTATCTACCATGGCGTTTTTTATTATCTCCTTGACATCGCTGGCTTTTCTTCTCATTTCCTTTGCTTTCTCTGTCTCTTCCATGACCAGCAAAATATTTGCCAGTATAGCTTCGTCCCTGACCTATGAGCTATTTCCTCTTGCCTCCTACACACGCACACTCCAATCTGTTCCTTGAGAAACTTGGCACTGTAAAACTTTTCTCCATCGATTGGCCAGCCAGGTACCGGCACACCAGTGCTAAGAGCCTCAAGCGCGGAATTCCATCCACAATGGCTCAAAAATGGGGAAATAGAATTGTGTGACAGAATTCCCTTCTGAGGTGCCCATTTTTACACCAACCAGCCTCTGTTTGATTCTTTTATTCTATGCTCAAACCCCTCCGGCAACCATACCTGGCCCTTGAATTCCATGTTTATGTCAGAAGCCAATGGAGGTCTAACAACCCAAATGAAGTTCTTACCGCTAGCTTCCACTGCTTTTGCTAATTCCATCATTTGTGATGGGGTTCTGCGACCCATAGGCTACATACAGAACGGAATCCAATGGCTTTGTGTCGAGTCATTTGTTGCACAACTAAGACGTAATTCTAGATACAACTCGACTTCTGTGAACAGAAGAAGTGGCCCAATTAGCCAAACAGGCCGCTGGATTTTCCTCCTAAAATACGTCAATCGAATACTATCAGAGTCCGTCAACTGCATTAAGCAAGATCGCATCGGAATTCGACCATCCGAGAGGAAGTTCTGTACTAAATTGTAATGAAATTGGTAGTATCTGCAGCTCTAAGAACTCCTGACAACTGAGTAACGTGAATTCTGGATGCTAGGGGAAAATCCGGCAGGGGGAAATCCTCGGCATCGTGTTGCGGTGCGGTAGGTTTAGCCACAGAGAATGGTAACATGCGATGCCAAAGCCTCCACTTGTACAAGAGAGGGTGTGGAATACAGCGAATTCGTGGGCAATCTCGGCGCACCATTCCAAGAACATATCACCGATTATGCACAGCGGCGGCTTGCCATTTTGCTCTTTGACGTCGGTGTTCTTGGCATCAGAAGGCAGGCCATAGTGAGAGGGGAAGAAGGGAATTTCGAGAAGATGGATGAAGGAATTTGCAGGGACAGAGGCCCTGAGATGCTGTCTCTGTTCACAAAGAAGACGGTGTGATGCTGCCTCTGTTCTATCTAAAGCGCTAATGCTAGGAATGGGATTATATGGCCTTGTGAGATGGACAGGAACAACACTGCGCTCGCTTTCCTTCCCGCCATTGCTGTTGAAAATTTGAAACTGGAAGAAGAAGCAGTGTAATTAAGATGGTTTCTGAACTTCCGCTTGATGACTTCAAGACAATGCTTTAGGACCATTCTTTCCTCCGCCGACAAAAGAAAGACTTCCTCTTCTTTAGGAGGCTTTGCCTGGTAAGGCACTGATATTTGAGACAAGAAAGAAAGCTATCTTTCTCATTCACGTACTCATCAAGCTTTGATACTTCAAGACAAACTATTTACCATACCCATCCTTAGATATTGAAAAAAGATGACCTCCCCTTCGTTAACCCATTTCTTTGTTTAAGAATATCCTATTAAGGACGAAAGTATAATACAAAAAATTAAGATCTATGAAATGAACTTTAAATAAAAGAAAAAACTGTTTAATTTTTTAATTAAAAGCCAAAGCAGAAGAAACTTTAAAAAAAAACTGAGCGCTAGTAATATTATCCCTTCAATATATTAAAAATGTATAACCTTTTTATGATATTAAACTAATATAAACTGTGTCTTTGGTTAATTTAAGAATAAGAAAGTCACTTCTTCATGTACATTATCTCATAATTGTTATTTTAATAATTTGTTAATTTTAATGTGACTTTTATCAAATTATTTTAATGCATTATCTCATAACTAATGTGGACTATATATTTTCTATCTAAGAAATAACATTTCATAAAACTAAGTTTTAATATTAAATTAAAAATTTTATTTCTATTCAAATAGCAACTAAGAAGCTATTTCTATATTATATAAAAGACTTGAAACAAAATTTACTAATACAATACTTTTATCCTTATTTTTACACAAGGCCCTTCAACAACTAGTCAAATCAATTTGAAAAGTAGAATTGCCTATCTTTGTTATGCATAAAGACACAAAAAGTGAGGACATATTTTACATTCCTTATCATGATTATTGTTGATTATTGAAAGTAGATTTTCTTCTGTAAAGTCTCTCAAAAAAGAAGTGATTTATAAGGTATTGCACATTTTTTTGAAAGAACACTAGAATATATTAACCAAAAAGTTATAATTATTATCTAAATATTATTTTGAGTCTTTAAAGGTCAATTTTTTTATGACAAGTCAATATTGGTAAAAACATTTTCTTTCAGTGACATTGGATGATATCCTGGTAGCGGTTCATCTTCATAGCTCTGTCAACATTTACCTAATTCAGAAACTTTGCCATAATTCACCGAGGATCTCTAGACAGCATACACTCCCTAAAAGCAGACTGGAAATCGATCCAAAAGAGAAAGTAGGGGTTTAGCCTTATAGGCATTTACGTTTGATTTCAACCAAAACCCAGAAATAATCTCTGTTAAAAACAAGGTCATTACTTTATTTGAACCTAAATGCGACTGTCATGGTGGGCGAGCCCCATCAACAATTTATTCACTGTCCGATTAAATTACTGAATTAAGCAAATTCAACAATGGAGGAACAACGCAGATCGTCATTGCATCACACGAAAATTGACTTTGTTGGTTTTGATATAATTAAAGTCATGAACCCAAGAGAACCATCCACTTAAAATTCTTATATTCCAGGCCAAAGCTCGCAATTTATATCAGTAATATACTGTAAAGCAACTGTTTAAGCATAACTAGAAAGCCAGAAAACATAAGCCCAATACATAAACCACAGACTAATAAGGCAAAACCTAGGGAAAAGATAAAGCAAAATTATACTCACGGGTGTGAAAAACCGTTGTACTTTGTGAACAGTGAGCAAGCATAACTAGAAAATAATTTGTATGAATTAAATGACTCAATCGTTATGCATGGAAACACAAACTAGTACGACTTTCTCCCATTTTCTCGGGATCAAACAGATGATGAGTTAAACATAAACAATACAGACGAATAAAATATCTAAATATCAGATAAATTAAGTGACGTATGAGACCCTACCGCCTCCATTCCCTGAGAGCAACGCAGTCCTCAGGCTCCATCTCCGCTGCTGAAGCCAAAACCGGACCGTTCGATTCATCAAAACCTCCATTGAAACCCTCCCCATGAGCTTCGGCATAGATCTCCTACTGTCGCTGCAACACGAACACATCATCGCCAGCGGTGAAAGATTGGCGAGTCAGCGGCTTAAGTCCTTGCCAGAGTCGGAATCGGAACGAGTCGAACCGCTAGGAAGGGGAGTGTGGGTGGGGGCCCTCATAAACAGTTGTCACTGAACAGGAGAGCAGACCTGGCTACGGAGGCCAACTCGTCATCAAGTTGATTGAAGGAATCAGCGAAAGACGACATGGCTCGTTTTAAGTTGGGGACAAGACACCTTAAAAGGCCATCCTTGGTGGGCCTCTTCCTGCTACAAGCCTAGGCCCAACTGTATATGATCTCTTTACAAAGACGTGAGGTTTGAGAGAGAGTGAGCATCTCAAACTTTGGGTAATGCAATCTTTAATGCGTTTGAGAGTGAATCCAATGCCTCACCCGCCCACCTCTAAATAATTGGGATCATCAAATTAATAGAGTCAAAATGAATTTGTGAAACATTTTATGCCAACAAGAGATTTGAACATATCAAAAAAATTAAAAATTGTCCCCTCAAAATCTTTTTACCAATACCAATTAGATGGCAAGCCCCTATTATCCAATAAATCCACATTTTTTGGAAATTACCACAAAGGACTATTAAAAAATTTGGCTATAGTTTTACAAGTCATATTTAGTAGTTTTATTAATACTAATAAATAATAGAGAATTTTGGGAGGTCACTAGTTGGTCATAAAGGAATATGATCGGGCTTACTCAAACAACTTACAAATTTTTTCTTTTCACTCCACTACACAAGCTAGTGCACAAAGTGAATATGAACCCATGTTATTGCAAGCAACCTCAAAATTTCCTCATCATTTTTTTCATGTGACAAATGGAGTTATGCCTTCTAGTATGGTGGAAACATTCTTTAGAACTTTTATCAACCAAACTTTTAATTATGCATACTTGTTAACCTTGTAATGCATTAAAAATGAATCAAATAACCATGATTAAACAAATGTAAGATTTTGGTGTAAAAAGCAACTTCTTTTCTTTTCTCCTTTGATGAAGATATCTCCCAATCTTTCCTTTTAGAATTTGCAAATGCTTTTGCTTTTTGACCCTAAAAAAAAAAGAAGGGACTCAAAAATTTTGTGAAAACTTCCCACATTGTTTGACTTTGCTTTTTATGCTAACTTAGAAATTTTATGGAAATGTTTTATTAGCATAGTGATGATGAATGCCCTATGAGTTCCCCTTTTTCATCTCATTTACCTTGATGATTAGTAACAACCATGAAGTCTAGAAGCGACTCTAGAAATTTATGGACAAGATGTTACTAGACATAATTTTATCCACTTTTCAAAACGACATTGAATCTTTGGAATTTTGAATGCATAAAGCCAATCAGTTGAACCTTATGATCAAGTCACTGTGTGACCCTTTAGTTCTTTATTAGGCTTGCATTAAAAAAGCTCGTATGAGCCTTGAATTCTACAAACTTCTGTTAATTTTATTAACCTATAAAAGTTTTGCCTGCCATTGTTTAATTTGATAATTTTATTGACTTTATAAGAAGTTCCAGATTTTGTTAATAATTATATATATATATATATATTGTTAAAGAATGAAGAAATCCAATATTTAAAATTTAAATCAAGGTCTTCTTATCATCAACAAGAATAAAAAACACTTCAAAACAAGGTTTGGAAAAATCAGAATGCTAAAAAAGGACGGCGAGAAAAAATTCTATGTGGTTACAAGTACATGCAAAATGAAGTAATGGAATTCGAAGGGGATCACTTTTTCCAAAGCTGGGTACCTCCTCGTCTTCCAAAACCCCTTATTGTTAAAGTATCCCGTGATTTGAAGTCTGGGGATGATGGGATTTCTTCGAACCAAACAGGAACAGCACAGAGGTTCATGAACCTTTTGGAAGTTACACTACATAATAAACTGATGAGATCTTTGAAAAAGTTATTAATGGAGATCCTTCGTTTATGAGTTTCAACAAGTTGGAATATTCTGAATGCTTTTGTTTTTTGACCCCAAAAGAAAAGCAAGGACTTCAAAATTTTGTGGAAATTTCTCATGCGGCTTGAGCTTGCTTTTGACGGTACGTTGGAAATTCTATGAAAATTCCCTTGCCACCTACTACTTGAGGGGCCGTGAGTGATCTTCTATGTATGATCTTATTATTTAAGATATGGCAATGTATGTATGACATAGTTTTTAGTAAGCACAAATTACAATAATTAATTGAACCACATATGTGTAACAATTGTGAAAATTGACAATATACTACTAGACTTTGTTTTCTCTACTTTTTAAAATGACATTGAATCTTTGAAATTTTAAACTTGTAAAACTAATAAACCTAACCTCACGATCAAGGAACCTTGTGAGCCTCCCCAATGCTGCAAGACAAGCTTGTGTTAATCTTGATTATAATTTCTTGTCTATCAATTTTTAATTTGAAAATCTTAATACTCTCGTGAAGACTTTTAAATTTTATAAGTAAAGCATGTATTTGTATTATCTTGATTCTAATAACAATATGGTGCTGAGAAAATGAGACAATCATTTAATTTAATTAATACGATAAATTTTTCTATTTTGAGAATGAATATTAAGCATCTTAATATTATTTATGATAAGATTTTTTATTTTTAAATTGTTAAAGAACGCTTTTTTCTCGCAATATATTATTCACATTTGAGCACTAAGTAATCTCTTTTAAAAATCTTGGATTTCATTGTCGTTCTTGTTTCGATATATCTAAAATTTCGCACTAAAATTTTAATTTAAATCTTCTTATTGTTACGGTGTTTGAAAACCAATTTTCCTTGAAGACAGACTGACAAAACCGGAGAGCTGGAAATCGTTTGCAAGCTCCAATAACTCATCGTCCAAAGCCTCTTACTGTGGAAGCAGCTCTTGACTCAAAGTCCGAGTGTGATAAGATCTCTCTGAGCACGTAGTGGGCCAAACAGTAACAGTTGAAGAGAGATTGTTGCGCATTCCTGCGCTTGGAGAACTTCTCGGTTAAGGAGATAGGAATCTCCTTAACCGAGGCCGATGCGAAAGAGCGTGTGAGATAAGCGTGCATCTGTGGTTCACAACAGGAGCATTTTTGCGTCTAATGCACTCAATCTGCAGATTTCTGCTTTTCACATCACGACCTCGGCGAAGCGTTTGAAAGGAAATATGAATAGAACAGGGCTTCCGCTTCTTTTCCTTTATGCAACCAGGAAACTCCTCGCATTAGGAGCTCTCCTTTTTCGTCTTGTTTCCTTCGGTAATGCGTAACAGCTATGAAATGCAATCCCTCCGAAAGAGAAGCAGCGACTGTTTGATATTTTGGCATTGCTTTCCCCACCTTTTACAACTCCTATCGGGTTGTGAGAGAAGATGAAAAGGAGTCAAAAGAACCGACCACGATGTTTGCTAAAATAAAAAAGTCCATCATAAGTCAGGCCGAAAGCAGAGGTTGGCAACAGGAAACGCGCCCCCGATGCTTCATTTTAGCTTTTATCAACGGCTAAGGCTTAAATCTCGAATAAAACTAATATCGGTAGTTCGTTGTCGACAAAAGACTATTTTGTAAAACACTTGACCGTTATGTTCAAGGAAGTGTAGTTTAGATCCGCTTCTACGTATCTGTTTTTGATTAATTTAAATTATTGGGGTAACTTTCAATTATAGTTTGTTTTCTAAGACATTAAAAAATTCAATGCAAGAAGCTGGGGAGGAAAAAATCTATGTGGTACAAGTACTTCGTAAATTTGAATAGAGGAAAGTTGGTGACAACTGTCAACAAAAGGAAATGTCATGGAATTTGAAAACTAAACTTAAGATAAAAAAAAATTATTTTTCGCTTAAAAATACAATCTCTAAATTTGTTCATGTTTGATTAATTTTTCTTTAGGTGAAGTGACATTGACCCTTCAAGGCTTGGGGTGCTTGTGTGTGTTTTAATTTCTTCGCTCACCAACTTTCAATGGTTGGAATACGTGTGGAAGGACGACAGTAATGGAATTCGAAGGGAAACACTTTTTCTGAAGCTGGAAATCGTCTGCAAGGAGGAATACCTCGTCTTCCAAAACCTCTTATTATTAAAGCAACTCGTAGTTTGAAGTCTCTGGTCGATGGGATGCAGGTCTAGGCCAAGCAGTAACAGTGCAGAGGTTCATGAACGTCCGAAAGAGTACCATCTCCCGCCTTCACACCTTGGAACATGAAAGAGCCCCTGACGTGATGCTATGTTTACTAGAACACTCATTGCAAACTCAGGCACTTAAAGCCCTATATTCACTCAACCGTCTAGCACCATCTCACGCCCTGCGACTGTCCAAAATATCAACACGCTAGCCTCAACTCTGGAAGTCCCGAGATAGGCATGAAGTCTCTAGCGTGCTTGGTTGTTGCTGTCTTCAGTAAAAGCTAACGTGTAAAACCATGCACTCAGCCAAGGCCTATATAAGGCTATGTAATTAACCAAAACCAGAGTGAAAGTGAGAAACCCTTTAAAAAATAGTCCATCTCTTAATAATGTTCCGCTCTTTGTAGTGTTGCAGTAGGGCCTATGGCCCTGCCATTATGATTTCATTAAACTATTTTTATTGTTCTTATTTTGGTTTAATGAAAACCTTATTTGTTACTATTCATGACTATGTTAACGTTTTTGCTACTTTCAGCAGTGTATGATTTCCTTCTTTTATAGATTTTCTTCATTCTTTACTTTACCTTTAATCATTAGGTAAGAGTTACATCTTGTATAAAAACAGTATGGGTGGCTTGGTTTTAGTAAAACCATAATGTTCTATGGAGAGTGGTCTTAGATCAGATGATTTTTTAAATCAATTTTTATGTGTTTATTTTTTGTTTAGTATAAATTGTTTTCTAACACTTTGGTTACAGGTACATGCAAAATGAACAATGATGACAGTAATGGAATTCAAAGGGGATTACTTTTTCCAAAGCTGATACCTCCTCGCCTTCCAAAACCTCTTATTATTAAAGCATCTCGTGATTCGAAGTCTAGGGACAACGGGATTTCTCTGAACCAAACAGGAACAGTACAGAGGTTCATGAACGTCCGCTGAAAATGCAGACAAGCAGAGACGCTGAAATGCAGAAGAGCGTGACCTCCTCTGTAACAAAACAACAGCACTCTTAAAGAAAACACATCTTACAAAATTAACTGGATCCTACACCTACTTTAGTGTCACGTAGTGCCATATGAGCAGTGACATGGCTTGCCCGTAACATGACGTTTTCGAAAAAGCTATTAATGAAAAGCTTTCGTTTATGAGTAACAGTAAATTCAAGCTTTACTTTCGTAATCCTTTAAAAAGTGTAACAAATGCGGGAGATTCTGCATTATTACGAAGACAAGAATTTCCATTACGGAGATTCTTCTTCTTTTCAATTTCTCGGTAACCCGGACCACGAAACTAGTTCCCGAAGCTAGTTGGGCAGACCACAAAAAAGCAACTGCCTGAGATAAGCTTGAATCGGTCTTACTGAACGGAAAGGCCTGTACTTTTAACGTCACAGAGTTGATCTACCACCCCATGCGTCTTTCCTTTTACGCAGGCAAAACTTCAAACAACTTCAAAATTTCTTAATCATTTTTTCACGCGGAAAGAGGAGTTATGGTGGGAACATCTTCCAGAATTTTCAATCAAACAGATTTGTTGGCATTGTAATGCATTAAAAATGAATCAAACAATCATGTTTGTAAAAAATGTAAGATATTAGCCCAAAAACAACTTCTTTTCTTTATTCTTTCTGATAAAAATGTCCCTCAAAATGTTTATTTTTAGAATTTGAGCTCTAACATGACGTAATTTTCAAAATGCTTTTGCTCTTTGACCCTAAAAGAAAAGCAAGGATTTCTTGAAAATTTTGTGAAAATTTCTCATGCAGCTCGATCTTGCTTTTTACGTTGACTTGAAAATTCTGTGAAAATTCCCTCGCTACTTGATACTTGAGGGGTTAGGAGTGATCTTCCATGACAACTCATGCGTAACACAATTTTTGGTGGATACAAACTATAATGGTTAACCAAATCACAGATGTGTAACAATTGTGGAAATTGACAATATACTACTAGAATATGCTTTCTCCTTTTTTTACAACCACATGGAATCTTTGAAATTTTAAACGCGTAAAGCTAATCAATCAAACCTCATCGTCAAGTGGTTTTAATGAACGCGTAAAACTAATGTTCGGCTTTCATTTATGGGTAATTTCTTGGTCTTAATGAACTGACGTTCTTTAAAAGACCATTCACGAGAGGCTTGGACAATTTCTGCTTGTCCGGGGCGAAGGAGCGTGTCAGATAAAGCGTGTATCCGTGTTTCACAACATAAGCGTCTCGAAATTCTTCAGATGAAGTGACATTATATAATGAGCTGATGAAGTTTTTCAACAGACTATTAAATTCAAGCTTTACTTCCGAAATCCTTGGAAACGTGTAACAAGTGAAGGAGATTCTGCACCACGAAGATAAGAAGACACTAAACAGCGGCAAGAATTTTCATGTTCTTCTTCTTTCCAATTTCTGCGCCTCCATTCACTCAATTTCTCGGTAAGCCGGACCAGGAAACTATTCCCGAAGCTTAGGAGTTCCGGGCGAATAATTGGAAAAGGTCTGCGCTTTTCACGCGACGTCGTTTCCACCTCACACGACGTGTTGGCCAGACTAACAATAAAAAGTTGATTGTGGTAGGTAACTAGGGGAGTATGATTGGACACATTCAAAGTATTTATAATTATTTTTTTTTACTCTAGCATTGTGGAAACATCCTTAAGAATTTTAATCAACCAAATTTTCAATCAGGTGGACTTGTTGACAATGTAATATATTAAAAATGAATCAAACAACTGTACTTGAGAAAATGTAAGATTTTAGTCCAAAAGAAAACTTTTTTCCTTTCTTCTTTTCAATAAAGATGTCACCCAAAATCTTGCTTTTTACAATTTGAGCTCCAACAAGGTGGAATATTCTGAATGCTTTTGCTTTTTGACCTAAAAAGAAAAGCAAGGATTTGGAAATTTTGTGAAAATTTCTCATGCAGCTTAAGCTTGCTTTTTACGGTAAGTTGAAAATTCAATAAAAAATTCCCTTTCTACTTACTACTTAAGGGGTCGTGAGTGATCTTCCATGTCTGATCTTTTTTGTAAGTTCTTTAAAAAATGCTTTGTTCTTACAATATACTAGTCACGTTTGAGCATTAAGTAATCTTTTTTAAAAATCTTGGATTTAATTGTCGTTCTTGTTTCGGTATATCTAAAATTTCACACTAAAATTTTAATTTAAATCTTCTTATTGTTACGGTGTTTACAAACCAATTTTCCTTTAAGACTGACCGACAATATGGGAGAGCTGGAAATCGTTTACAAGCTCCAACAACTCATCGTCCAAAGCCTATTGATGGAAAAAACTATTGATGGAAGGATGACAGTAATGAAATTCAAAGGGATCACTTTTTTCAGGGCTGGAAATCGTCTCCAAGCAGTAATACCTTGTCTTCCAAAACCTCATATTATTAAATTATTAAAGCAACTCGTGGTTCGAAGTCTCTGGTTAATGGGATTGGGAGCATGTCCCAGGCCAAACAGTAACAATCCAGAGGTTGATGAATTGATGACATTTTTTGAAGAAACTATTAGTCAAAAGCTTTCGTCTATGAGTGGTAGTAAATTCAAGCTTTGCTTTCCAAATCCTTCGAAAACGTGTAACAAATGCAGGGGATTCTGCATCTAAAAGATAAGAATTTATATTACGTAGATTCTTCTTCTTTTCAATTTCTCAGTAACCCGGACCAGTAAACTAGTTCCCGAAGCGTATGAGATCCGGTGGATAGTTGGGCAGATCACAGAAAGCAAGTGCGAGACAAGTTTGAATCGTCTTTTGATGCAAGCAAACTGCGAATCTTTGCCTTCCGCGTAGAAAGCAAAAAGCAATATAAACGCGCCTTAATCATGTCTCCTGCTGCTCCTTTCATAAACGCGAGTTGATTAAGTAGGTTCTTTTGAACGTCAATGAATGCACCGAATTCTCTTTATGGGAAAGCAGATATTTTTAGCTTTTCTGCCCACTGGTTTTCAGAAACTCTGCGTTCGCCTCGTAGTAAGTGCTTGTAAAATGAATAATGAAATTAATATGATTGATTGCTGATGAAATGTCCATAATATTGAAAAGGAAAATTGGTGACAACTCTCAACAAAAGGAAGTATTATGGAATCTGAAAACTAAACTAATGGTATTATAAATTTTTTCATATTTCTCTTAAAAATGCAATCTCGAAATTCTGCAGGTGAAGGGACATTGATCCTTCAAGATTATGTGTTTTAAATTCTTAGCTCCCCCTACTTTCAATAGCGGGGATACGAGTGAAAGGACGGTCATAATGAAATTCGAAGGAAATCACTTTTTCCAAAGCTGCAAATCGTTCGCAAGCTCCAAAACCTCGTTTTCCAAAGCAGCCCGTGATTCTACACGACTTTCATGGATGTTTTGGAAGTGACATTACATAATAAGAAGAACATTACGTTTTTCAACATACTGTTAATAAAAAGCTTTCGTTTATGATTAGCTGTAAATTCAAGCTCTACTTTCAAAATCCCTCCAAAAGTGTAACGAGTGACAAAGTTTCTGCATTACGAAGATGAGAAGACACTAAACAGTGGGAAGAATTTACATGTTCTTCTTCTTTTCAATTGGTGCGCCTCCCTCACTCACAATTTCTCCGTAAACCGGACCAGGAAACTAATTCCCGGAGCTTAGGAGTTCCCGGTGAATAGTTGGGAAAGCTCTCTGCTTTTAACGTCACAACGTCGAGCTTGCACCCATATGTCTCTTCTTTAGATGCGAATCTCTGCCTTCCGCGTAGAAAGCAAAAAAGCAATATTAACGCGCCTTAATCATGTCTCCTGTTGCTCCTTTCACAAAGGTGAGTTGATCAGAAATAAAGGTTCTTTTGAACATTCAGACGATAAATGCACCGAGTTCTCCTTCTGTGTGGTCAGATATGTTAGCTTTCCTGTCCCACTCGCATTAAACAGTTTAGAATGAAGTTTCCCGGAAATTTCTAATCGTAGACGCTGCTTTTAAGTTTCTGGTTCAAAACCCGGACTGCCCCATTTTCTGAGCCTTGGTATCAAACGAGCTTGTTAACACCGAATTCTGTCGATTTGCCTTGCTTTTAGGAAGCTTGTGAGCCTCCAAAGATGGCCTTGAGTACTCAGATAGTCCGTTCATCCTCATCATTTCCTTCTTCTGCAGATAATCCGTTTCCATCGTCATACGACGTTTTCATCAGTTTTTGCGGCGTAGACACCCGCAACGGCTTTGTAGACCATCTATATGCTGCTTTCGAGCAGAGGGGATTTATCGTCTTCAAAGACGATAAAAAATTGGAACGAGGAAAGTTAATTCATGAGGAGCTCTTGGAAGCAATCAAACAATCTCAGTATGCGGTTGTTGTCATCTCAGAGAACTTTGCTTTCTCTAAATGGTGTCTGATTGAGCTCGATAAGATCGTGGAATGCGAGACAGAGAAGGGGCTAAAAATCTTGCCCATTTTCTACCATATAGATCCGTCTGAGGTTCGCAAGCAGCAGCAAATCTTCGCTCAAGCGTTTGCTGAACATGAACAAGACCCTGACGTTGGTGAGAAGGAGAGGACAGCGTGGAGCACCGCTTTGAAAAAAGTCGGTAATATCGCAGGTTGGCATGTACAACCTATCATTAGGTATGGCTTTCCCATTGATCATTTTGACAAATTTAACTTAATTTCCTACTTGAATTTTAAGCTCCCTTGCTTGGCCTTTATACCTAATTAGGATCTTTCATACAGTGCTGAAGCAACCATTGTGACAGAAGTCACTAGAAGCATATTTTGTGGATTGCAATTGAACTCATCAGGGATCTTCAATGGCCTTGTTGGCATTGAATCTCGAGTGAAGGAACTTTGTTTAGAAATGGATAATGTTTGGTCTATAGGGATTTATGGGATGGCCGGTATTGGTAAAACAACATTGGCAAAAGTCATTTTTGAAACAATTCGTTATGAATTTGATGCTAGTTGTTTTGTTTGTTGTGGTGACGAAAACAGAATTTGGAAGTTGCAACAACAAATTGTCCGTGAGATTCTTGGAGAAAGAAATCTGAAGATACGGGATCCTATACATGGAATCCAATTGCTAAAGACAAGAATACGCAATAAAAAGGTCTTTATTGTTTTAGATGATGTGAAACGTGATCATTTGGAACAGTTAGCTGGGAGTGTTGATTGGTTTGGTGAAGGGAGTAGAATCATTGTGACTGGCAAAGATCGTCAACTATTGAAGCCTTATGTGAATAAGACATATGGGGTTGAACCGCTGGATGATGAAGATGCCTTGGAGCTTTTTTGCCAGAAAGCATTCAAAAGTCCCCGTCCAAAACCAGGTTATCAGAAGTTGCTAGAGAATATTATGAGACAAGTTAATGGCCATCCTTTAGCTATCATCGTCATTGGTTCATCCTTATATGGGAAGGGAGAAGAGGTGTGGATTGGTGTCCGTGATGTTTTAGAAGCAGATTCTAATGGTGATATATTGAAAAAACTTAAAATAAGTTATGAAATGCTGGGAGATTCATTGAAAAAGTATTTCTTAGATATTGCATGTTTTGGTGAGTGGTTTGTGAATATACTCAAACTTTTTGATCAAAGTTCAAGTTTGCTTATTGAAGCTCTTGAAGACAGATCTCTCATTAATACAAGATTTGGACAAGTTGTGATGCATGATTTGTTAAGAAAGTTGGGTCAACAAGTAGTTTATCAAATGTCTCCTCTGGAACCTGGCAATCGAAGTAGATTGTGGGTTAATCAAGATATTGTTCAAGTCTTAAGGAATGATTCTGTAAGTGCAGTAGTATTAGACAATGATTTTGAAATGAAAATATCATTTTTTCAAGTATATGTTTTTTTTTTAATATTATTACTCTTTCTTATTTTGTAGGGAAGTGAAGCAATTGAAGGAATTATCACAGAAAACTACTATGATGGTAGCATACTTGAAGTAAACTTTGAGTCCTTTTCCAAAATGACAAGATTGACAGTTCTTATAATAAATCGTCTTGATTTTTTTAGTTTCAAATGGATTGGAAATTCTTCAAAATTAGTACTAAGTAAAGAGCTGAGAGTCATACGATGGGTGGGCTTTCCTTTGAGAACATTGCCGCACAACTTTCAATCAAACGATCTTGTTGAGCTCTCTTTGACAGAGAGCAAAATCGAAGTTCTATGGATTGGAAAGAAAGTAAGGTTCTGGCATTTTTTGCCTTTTCTCTATCAATCTTTATTTTATTTATTTTCTTTAACTTTGTGTTTGTCTATAACAGAGTTTTGGCCAACTGAAAGAGATTGACCTTAGTTATTCAAAATGCTTGGTGGAAATCCCAAATCTTGAGAAACTAGAGTTGGAAGGTTGTGCACTTTTTCAGAAGATTCATCCATCCATTACAAATCTCGGTAAGCTTGTATATTTGGGCCTACGTTGGTGCGAGCGGCTTAGGGATGATGTAACTTCGTCGTTGCATCTCGTTTCGCGCAACAGCGGGATTGAAACTGACCGACCATACTCCCTTAAGGAGATTGCCGCACAACCCCAAAGTATTCGTAACCTTAGTCGGTTAACAGCTTTAACCTCTTTAACAAACTTAGATTTAGCTTGTTGCAACCTATCAGATGGAGATATTCCCAATGATATTAGGTTCTTATCTTTACTTGAAAATTTAAATCTAACTAGAAATAAATTTACAAGAATACCTGAGGGCATCGCCCAGCTTTCCAGTCTCAAATATCTTCGCATGGCTCATTGTAACCACCTTCAGTCATTGTCCACGTCACCACCCTCACGTTTAAGCTTTTTATCGTATCCACTTCCTAATCTTGAAACACTTGCCACACATAAATGTCATCTCCTTGAATCATCATCCGCCCCTCTATTCTCAAATTTAAGCGTTTCTAAAATTAAGCTAGTTCTGACTTTTTGCGACCTATTGAACATAGTGATGCCCTGTGATCTTGGTTGTTTGTCCTGGGCTGTTTCTTTGGATTTAGCTTATAGCAAATTTACAACATTACCTGATAACTTTTTTCTACTCTCCGATCTTGAAAAACTTAGCTTGTATAATTGTAGTGAACTTCGAACATTGCCGAAATTTCCATTAAGTTTAAGAGACTTGGATGTGAGAAATTGTCGATTGCTGGAGAGGGATTATTATCAAATGGATGTAAGGAATATCCCGTTATGCATGAGTGTTTGGTTTTCTGTGGCCACCAAGGCTAGTTACGACGACACTCCTTATAAGATCTTGCAACTGATTCCACATGTATCAGGTCATTCTAGTGTAAGCCACTTTCTCCTTTTTAAAACACTTCTATTATGACAATATACAAATGCCGTTGTTCACATATATTTTTCTCTCTCTCTCTTTGCTTCTTTCTCAGGTTTACACTTTTAGATGGGGAGGTATTTTTGCGTGGGGTCCTACGCTAAGATATGAAATCCCAAGTTGGTTCAATAATAGAAGCATCAATCCTTTTCCGAAAATTCAATGTCATGTAGACGTGGATTCAAAATACGATTTGATGGGATTGGCTTTGTTTGTTGCTTATCAAGTTCATGAGCATGAGGATTCAAATTGTTGCATTTCTGGAGGTACCCTTCCTGAGTTTCCTGAGTTTGTTTGGCGATTTCAAGCCTCTGGTATTTGTAAAGAACTACCCTTAGCCTTTCATGTCCCCGAAGTCCCTTTAGTTGGCCCAAATGGATTTTGGGCCTATATACCAATTGAGTTGTTTAAGAGAAATGGGATGAATGTGGATGGTTGTCACTACTTCAACACTTCAATTAAAACAAGAAACTTGAAAGTGAAGGTAAAGGAGTGTGGGGTACGTCCGGTATTTAGGCATGATATTTCAGAGTTTTTTGATATTCTCAATAGCATTACTCCACATGGTTTGGAATTAAAAAAGCTCGAGGATTTTGATTTTGAGGTGCACTCTTGTACGTGGGATACTGGTACTGTGGTGGACGATGGTCTATAGAAAACTTTATCAGAGCGTACCAATGGAAGTGCAGAAGAAGTAGAATATGAAACTGAATCAGAGCGTACCGATGAAAGGGTAGAAGAAGTAGAATACGAAACTGAATCAGAGTGTATCGACTTTGATGATGATACTGTATCAAGTGAGTGAACCGATGAAAGTGCAGAGGAAGTGGATCATAGAATGAGAGGAGACGGTTTCTTCCTTGTCGCTTCCAGATCCCCTTCTTTTTGCCGCTTTCTGATCTGCTTCTGTTGGGTCTTCTACCTATTTTTCACGACATCAGCGGTAACTTCCTGGCACTCCTTTGCAATTCGGGCTCAGCAAAACAGTGGGCATAGCCTTTACATTTTTGGCCCACTTGGTACCGGTGATGCATTTTTTGTTTTTTTTTGTCTCATATTAATTTTTAACTTTTGCAAAATTTACATTCTCTACCTTCTATTTGAATAAGTCATATAAAACTATTTATTGGCTTACAAATTGAGTGTTCACAAATTGTAATGCATCGATATGGGTAACAGACATTCAAGTATTCGTTTAGTTTGTTGATTTTTTTAATTATGAGCTTATTAAAATGATTTTGCCCTAGTTTAAGACAACTTCAGTATGCATTTTATTTGATGAGAATTTATTCATTGTTACCTTTAATTATTTCCTATCACAAACTTAACACTAAATTTATAATTTGGTACTAAAAATTTTGTGAGTACCTTATTTTCAATAATTGATTTGGCTACTTACATATTGTGAAAGCTTAAATTAATTCATATTATTCTTTTTGACTTCCTTTATTGTGGAATTTTTAATTGAATTATATGACTACAATTAATTGGCCCCAAAATTGTATAATTGAAAAAAGAAGCATATGTCCATAAATATGCAAATCCAATTCATGATATAATGTGGGTGAATTCTTATTTCTCTATTATTAATGTAAATGAAATTCTGTTTTCTAATGTGAATTTCTTGATTCTCCATAACAGTTGTAGGGCATTTAGTTTCTAATTTATTTTGGTGAAAGCAGTTTTAGCTTCTATTAACTTCAATTGGTGGCTTGGAAAGCTCTATCTTTCACTCTGCAACTTCAGGGTAGCACGAGCGAGCACTGTACAAGGTAGCTACTTATAATGCAATTAGCCTAGCAAACTTGCAACCAATGTGTAAATTCTAGACAATTTTTTCATAGAAGTCAATTTTTCTGCAGGGAGATCTTTTGGAGTTGATGTAGAACTACGAGTTATGCCTTCTGTAGAGCGAGATATCTTACTAATTGAATTCCAATATGAGTGATAAGTTTTATATTTTGTCAACAACTATGAGAGTATTTGTAGATAAAGCATATATATATTATCTTGATTGCAACAACAAAATCAATATACTAAATCTGGTTTTAACCAAAGGTGAAGCCTAACAATTTGTCCTATTTGCTAATTGTAAATCCATAAAGATGTCTTCAAAGTTCCCTTAATCTTTTTGTGTCCTTGAAGTATTTGAGAATGGGACAAATTAGGTTCAATTATGTATAAAAATAACTTTGTGTGTTTGGGAAGATGCATAATTATTTGAATAGAAGTAGCCACCTTGAGGATTGGCCTCACGTAATGTGTTTTGTATATAACATTTGATACAAATCAGCTCCTTAAAAGTGGGTTGGATGTAAATTAGATTATAAGAGTAACAGTCAAAGAATTCGCATACAATAGCTTTGTAAGACTTTTGTCGTTTATAAGTGTTTTTTGTTGGGAAAGACAAAATAAATCTCTATAAATCATTTATTTTAAATTTTCTTAGAAAAGCATATTTATTGATTATGTAGGGTTGTTCAATTCAAGGTCTTTCTCTTCATTGTATGTCAAAGAAACACTATGGAGACTCCATACTAAAGGCATCTTGTGCTTCTAAGGTAACATTGTTTTGGAAATGACATGGATAATTATGTTTTATTTTGTTGAAAGTCACTGAGTCAACAAAAGCAGCTATAGAAACTAGGGCATGTGGGATTTTAGATTGAAAAAGAAAATGTTGTAATTGACTTAGTTTCTTTATGTATTGTATATTTTGGCATTGAATTTCTCAAGCTCTTTATTTACTTGAAGCTTTTTATGTCTAATTTGGTGTGCTTCTTGTCAGTTAATTTTTTTTTAGGACTTCCCAATCCAAAAACTATTGGAATTACCAAAACCATTTTTGCTATATCCTCCGATACAAGTAGCTGGAAATAAATCTCTTATATTACTTGATTATCTTTAGACTCAGTGCCATGGGCTTTAACATGGTAGAATACAAACGGCAACTAACTCCAAGACAACTATGTGACATGTCATTTGAAGAATAACGGTGGGCTGAAGGATGAAGATGATGGAGAGATAAGAAAGTGAAAAAGGTAATTTTTCACTTTGTCCCATGCCTTTTATGCCCTTTTCTGTCGCCCATATCTATTCCTGATTCAAGAAATTTTAATGCTTTTGCTTGGTTTTAAGTCGATATGAATTTATTTACATCTATGCCATGGAATGAAATGATGTTGTATAAAATTTTGCTACTTCTCGTGTAGATATGTTGTAACACCGATGCATTTAAGTGCTGCTAAATGACTAACATGTGAGTCAATTTCCATGTGGCAATATAAGGACAATCACATCGTGTTTTGTTGATAACTATGACAAATACTTCATTTACATCTATGCCATGGAATGAAACGATGTTATATAAAATTTTTGCTACTTCTCGTGTATATATGTTGTAAAGCCAATGCATTTTAGTGGTGCCAATTTCTATGTGGCAATATAAGGTCAAGCACCTCATGTTTTGTTGATAACTGCTAACAAATACTTTATTAGTCTAGTTAAAAATTTACTTTAGTTTGTAGAATTTATTTTGCTATGAAAATTATTTTAGAGTTATTTAGCCTTTGGGTTGTAGTGTTTGTTCTCATTTTTATATTAAGATTAATCTTTTCTTGGTTTGTTTTCAAGCATGGTAATGCTAGTGTTTCTAGGTATGGCACCTTTTTTTGGGTGCATAAGTAAAAGGAAGAACTAAAAACATTGCAATGAACCATTTTATATTCCATAGCCTATGATAAGGCTTTGTTAAGCCAAAATCAAATAGGTGATAAATAATTTCTTTTGAGAAAGATTGGTGGAAATTTTATATTTCAAAAACAAAAAGTTGCATTCTTGCAACCTTTGGGATGAATTAACTACTATAATGTATATTTGCCTTACTATCAGCAACTTCCTAACCAGTAATGTTTGTGTTGAAGCACAAGTAAAAATTGTTGTTTGAGAATTCATTGATTACTTGATTAACCTTTTTCAAAAAAGTGCATTGCATTATGCTAACTAATGTAGCAAATTAATTTTTATAGGAGCCTATTGCTACTCAATACCTGTACTATTTATCAAATTTTAGCTTTTGCATTCTAGTTGAGTTGTGGTTCAGAAGTAAATGATTTTATATAATCAATATATAACTATTTGTGGTTCTAGATGTTTGTCTTTGTTAATGATATGTTACTACTGAATGTTAACCTTTTGCATTCTAGTTGAGTTGTGGTTCAAAAGTAAATGATTTTATATAATCAATATATAATTATTTGTGGTTCTAGATGTTTGTCTTTGTTATTGATACATTACTACTGAATGTTAACCTTTACTTATCTTTTAAAGGTAGATTATGAAATATTTTGTCTATAGGTGGATTGTCTCCTTCTATTGAAATTCTTAACAATGTCCATAATTCTAACGTTGTTCAAGAAGTTCCTCATGAGGGTCCATGTGTGATCTTTTATGGTGTGAGCTAACTTGTCTTTGTGATTAGGTATCTCACCCAAAGGTGTTGGATACACATGTCATCAGTAGTTTATCCTCGCTTGTTGATTTTATCAAGCTCTTCCTTTTTATGTCAAGGTATGTCGATGCTTTTTGCAAGTTTTATTAACAGATTTCGTTTTAATCTTTACTAGACATATATGAGCAATTTAAACATACTAATAACTAAGGAATATAATTGAGATAATGTAAGTGCTTAGCCCACCCAATGTGGAGGCTTAGTTTGGCCTAATTCTAGTTTGAGTTGATCAGTTTTTATGCTTAATATGCCCCCTTGTGTCAGGAACAAAATGTGGTGATCATATTTAATGCACCTAAATGCAGTTATCATTGTGGAAAATAAGGCACAATCCTAGAAGTTGATGATTGCAAGGGCCACACATTTATTCAGGTTATTTCTATTTTTCTCCCTCTCTTGATAAACTCACAAGAACATTGTTGGTTATGATGCATAGATGATAGTATTTATGTTAGAAGACTATGTAATTTTCTAATAAAGAGCTCAAAACTTATTTGGGTGTAGTTTAAACTTGCTCCAAGGAAAGGAGAACCTAATATTATCGAAAAACACCTCAGTACTTCCTAGGATGCATGCCAAGTAGTAGTTGAACTGGCAAGCTAATACGGCCTACTAGTTTGTTCACATAGAGGGGTTCAACGGTGTTTGGATGGTGAAAAATATTTACAATTTGCAAGTGGATTTAATTGTGATTATTTACTTAATTGTTTTCAATTTTTGAGCGGAAGAAGTAAAGTTGGAAAAACCACTTGTGTATTGGCTTTAGTGAACAATATGCCGTTTGTTTTCTTCTTTGCACTTCTTTTTTATTTTCTCTTTTGCCCCCATTTTTTCTAATAAGATGGTGGGTTTTGATTAAGGTCATGTTGAGAGAGATGATGAGTAAACATTTCTTACAACTGGTGCTTTTTATGCTTTTTTGATTTAGATGTTTTCTTGTGTTCTTCTATAGATTTACACTTCTTATGTTGTGAGTACTTATATTTTAACTTTTACAATGTAAGAATCATTATTGTTTGGCAAGGAAATAGATGTGTGTGTGGTGCCTTTGATGTTTTAAAGGTTTGTCCAAGTAATGAAATTTAGATAAGCTTGAAAAAAGCCATTATTAGAAGAACTTGCAAAGAAAGATGTTTTTACATACATCTTTCTAAATTTTAGGTATAATTAGGATTAAAATTTAGTCTTTGTTGATTGAATCACATCTAGTTAAGGAATTTTTTCTTTTATACATGCAAATCAACAATAATTTTGCTTAAGATAACTAGTAGTGTTGCTTCAATACGTCAAAAAAGATGTATGATTTTTTTTATTATATTAGACTATACAAACTATCTCTCAAATTAATTTAAAAATAAAAAAGTCATTTTTTCATATACATTACATATATATAATGTGATTTAAATCATTTGACTTTTATCATACTATTTTTAAAACATTATATCATAACTAATGTGGATTATATGTTTTGTATCTAAGAGATATCATTTCATAAATCTCAGTTTTAATATTAGGTTGAAAAATATATATCTATTCACTGAGTATCTATAAACCCATTTCAATCTTATATAAAAGACTTAAAACAAGATTAACTAATTCAATACTTTTATCTTTATTTTTACACACCCTTTAAACAAATTGTTAAATCACTTGGAAAAGCAAAAATTCCCTATTAGTTGTTATGAATGGAGAAGTCAAAAATATACATGTTTTACATTTCCTTTTGTTATTTTTGTTGATTACGGAAAATAAAATTTATTCTACAAAGTCTCTTTAAGAAAAGTGATTTTTTTGAGATATTGTACATTTTTATGAAGGAAGATTGGAATATGTTAATTAGTACATTATGATTATGATCTAGATATCAACTTTAAAGTTTTTATGACATGTTAATATTATTAGAAACACATTTTATGTGGAATTTTGATGAGTTTATAATTTGCAACATGCACAATAGGTCATAAAATTACATGATATATTTCACGTAATAAGGTGTTGTGAATATAAATATCGAATCCATTATTAAATATAGCTACATCAATGAAGTTGTGATACCGAGAGAGCATATACAATATACAATGTAAATCAAGGTCTTCAACTAAGAAAAGCCAACAACTACCACCATTTCCTCATGAAGTTAGTTCTTTTTTTTTTTCTTTGCATACAATCTTTCAAAATTCACACTAAAGAATAAGTTGCCATTATTTTCAGTGATTAAATCCTTCATATAGTTTATTTAATGTCCAATTAGTTAATCTCATTCCTTTAGTTAGTCATTAAAGCAAGGAATCCTTCCAAAGAAATGAAGAAACTTGATATTTCAATTTTTTTTGTAAAACACAATTGGATTGCCCAAGTGTTTTAACTAAATTGCAATGAGTTTTAAATTTTGTTAATATAATAATAGACGTTTATATAGATAAAAATCATTATAGCGTCTTATTTACAATAATATATGATGATGCAAAAAGATAGGAATCCAACTTAGTTGATTTGTTATTTTTAATTATTCTAAAATATAAAAATGGGTATCGCAATATTACCCTAGATTAGATTTTTTTAAAAAAAAATTTAAATTCCTCTCAAAACTGGACCATCCGATTCTCCAAAAGCTCATCGAAGCCCTCCCCGTGCTGCGACACCAACACATCATCGCCGGCAGTGAAAGAATTGTCCTTGTTACTCTTATCTTGGAAGATTGGCGAGTCGATGCCAGAGTCGGAGTCGGCTTGTTGCGTTAAAAGCCCACTCTTTTACCAAACCAAATTGCTGTCACTTTTTGAGTGGGAGATAGGACCTCATGCGTTCGCAGCCTTTTAAGGAAGCCCACAAAAAATGGAGTCCATGGTGGGCCTCCAACTATATACAATCTCTTTATAAAGATGTGAGGTTTGTGAGAAAGTAAGCATTAGAAATTTTGAGGTAATGCAATCTTCAATACATTTGAGATTGAATCCAATGGCTATTTTGAGGAAATCTCGCCGCTCTCTGCTCTGTGTTCTGTGGCTTTTCACCTTGAACGATCTGCTGAACCGCATTTTGTCCCATCAGTTGTCTTCCTTTGTAACTTTCTCCGTGAGATTTGTAAACGAATCTTACTAAGAAAATGAAAGGAATATAAGACTGGAGTTGGCTAAATTTCAATTTGATCGACCACTTTATTCTCTTAATATGTTGATTTAGCGGCTGGAAAAGAAGAAAAGAAAAAATATATGAAATGATAGTTATGGGTTTGTTTCTGTGATGGAATTTGTACAAATCCCACATCAATACTGAAGAAAAAAAATTATCGAAATTGCTTTGTGATTCAAAGTAGAACAATAATCAAAGAAGGGGGAGGGTGAGTGTAAATAATCAAAGAACGGTGGTCCTAGGTCGTCGGAATTCTAATTCCGGCGGAGATTAAGAAAGAGGTAAGAACCCTAAATTCTATATGCGTGAAATTGGTAAATTTCTCCCGATGATTTTTATTACTGAATCAATTACAATATATATCTTTACACGATTTACACTTGGAATGCTATACAAATCAAATCAAGCAAATTAGGAAGGAAATCTGCAGGCGGCGCTGGCGAGAGGTTCGAACGAACTCGACGAAGGTGAGAGCGGGTCGAGATCGAGCACGAAGCGGGTCGCGCGGGTCGCCCGTCGCTTGCTAGGGTTAGGGCTAGCGTGGCCCGCTGTCTGACGTGGCACCACTGGCTGACGTGGCACTGACGTGTCTTTTAACATCCCCCCGCAAGCTGAAGGGGCAGATTGCACCGTCAGCTTGGAGCGAAGAAGACGAAACCGAGCAGAAGAGAGGCCTTTGGTTAAAATGTCAGCAGGTTGGTCCACAGACGAGATGAACTGGAGATAAAGTTGACCACGAGCTAGACGTTCTCGAACAAAATGAAAATCAATCTCAATATGCTTGGTCCGAGCATGAAAGACTGGATTTGCTATCAGGTATAAGGCGGAGAGATTGTCGCACCACAAAGTTGGAGGATGAGGAGGGAGAGCACGAAGATCACGGAGAAGATACTCAATCCACATGAGTTCAGCAGTGGTGTCGGCAAGGGACTTGTACTCGGCCTCAGTGCTGGAACGAGCAACAGTGCGTTGCTTGCGAGAACTCCAGGAAATAAGATTGCGGCCCAAGAAGATGCAAAAGCCACCAACGGAGCGGCGATCATCACGGTCACTAGCCCATCCGGCATCTGAAAATGCATGAAGAGACGTGGAGGGACTGCGGGTGAGGCGAAGGCCAAGGCGAGGAGTATCGGCCAAGTAACGAAGAATGCGCTTGACTGCTTGCCAATGATCAGAGGTAGGGCGATGCAAGAACTGACAAGCGGTGTTGACCGCATAGGCGATGTCAGGGCGTGTAAGTGTCAGATACTGAAGAGCCCCAACTATACTGCGATAGAGAGCAGGATCAGCCAAAGGTTCACCATGCCAGAGAGAGAGTGGCTCATTCGTGGTGTAGGGAGTGGAGACAGCTTTCGCATCAGTCATCTTGGCACAAGCAAGGATGTCATGAGTGAACTTCGCCTGATGAAGGAGAAGGCCATCGGCAGTAGGTTGCACCTCAACGCCCAGAAAGTAGTGAATGGGGCCAAGATCCTTGAGGGCAAACTCCTGGTGAAGAATCTGTAATAAAGCAGCAATAGGGGCCTGGGACGACCCGGTGAGAATAATATCATCAACATAAACAAGGAGAATGATGCTGTACCGAGGAGTGTGGCGAGTGAAGAGGGAAGTGTCAGCTGCAGAGATGGTGAAGCCAATGGAGATGAGAAAGGAGCTCAGTCGCTGATACCAAGCGCGGGGAGCCTGCTTCAAACCATAGAGGGAACGACGGAGCCGACAAACATGATTAGGGCGAGTCGGATCAACAAACCCCTGGGGCTGGTCCATGTAGACTTCTTCCTGAAGATGACCATGGAGGAAGGCATTGGAGACGTCCAATTGGCGAATGGTCCACCCACGGGAGTAGGCAAGTGAGAGGATAGTTCAGACAGTGACGGGTTTGGCAACGGGACTGAAGGTCTCGGTGAAGTCGATGCCTTCTTGCTGATGAAAGCCTTTAGCAACAAGACGCGCCTTATAGCGCTCAAGGGAGCCATCCGAGCGTAGCTTGACCTTGTAGATCCACTTGCAACCAATAGGACGAATGCCAGGAGGGAGAGGAACAAGGACCCAGGTGCCATTACGGATGAGAGCAGTGTACTCAGTAGCCATGGCCTCGCGCCAACAGGGAGCACGAATAGCTTGGGTGAAGCATGTAGGTTCAGGATAGGGATGGGCAGAGGTTGTAAGGGCATATGTCTGCTAGCGAGTGATGGTGCGACGGGCAATGGTGCCATCCTGCAAATGGGTGACAGGGCGAGAGGGGGGGACCAGGGGTGCTGGGGGGGAGGGAGAGGGTGGGGGGGAGGGGGAGCTAGTGTCAGTGGGCTCGAGGGTATCTGAGGAGGGAAGGGGAGGTAAGGGATTAGGAGAGGGGACAGGAACAGGTACAGGGACAAGGACCGGGGGGGGCGGATCGGGGGAAGGGGAAGGAAAGGGAGGCTTGTGATAGGGGAAGACATCCTCATGAAATAGGGCATCGGCAACAATGAAAATGCGCCGAGTCTGAGGATTGTAGCAGCGGTAACCTCGGTAACCAGGGGGGTAGCCAAGGAAGATGCAAGCTTGGGACCGGGGAGCAAGCTTGTGGGGAGTATAGGGTCAGAGGTAGGGAAATACTGCACAACCAAATGTGCAGAGATGGGATAGATCTGGGGAGTGGTGAAAGAGTACCTGCCAGGGAGATTTAGTGCCAAGGAGTGGAGTCGGGAGGCGGTTGATGAGATACACTGCGGTCTCAAAGGTAAAGTCCCAAAAATGAGGGGGAACAGAGGCCTGTGTAAGTAAAGTGAGGCCAGTCTCGACAATGTGGCGATGCTTGGGCTCAGCAGTGCCATTCTGGAATGGGGAGTAAGGGCAGGAGAGACGCTGATGGATGCCATGTTCTTGTAGGTAGGTCCGGAAGGCAGTGGAGAGAAACTTGGGAGCTCCGTCACACTGAATGGCTTGAAGTCTGCAGTGAAGTTGATTCTCAACAAACTTGTGAAACGTGATAAAAGTAGTGAGAAAGTGAGAGCGAGAAGAGAAAGTGTATAACCAGGTGAAACGGGAGAAATCATCAATGAAACACACATAAAATTTATTGTCATTGAAAGAGTCGATAGGGGCGGGACCCCATACATCAAAGTGAATTAATTGCAAAGGAAATGACGACCTAGAGGGGGAGGGGGGGTGGGGAAGGCGATGGCTCTTACTAAGAGCACACGCAGTACAAGGAGGGGAGGGGGGGGAAGTGTGTTTGATGGATGATGACTTCAAAAAAGGAAGAAGGATTGCCGAGGACGGATGACCAAGACGACGATGCCATAAGGTGAGGGAGTTGACGCTGGAGGCAGCAAAGGCATGTGGAGAGGAGGAAGCACTAGCGGGGAGCACATGATAGAGGCCACGATCAAGGGTACCGTGGAGGAGGACCTGTCCAGAATGGGAAGAGATAGCCCAAAAATGAGTCGAGGAAAAAAGAAAGTAACAACAATTTTCAGAGGAAAATTTGGAAACGGAAATAAGATTTTTAGTGATAGAGGGGACAACAAGGACATTAGATAACGTGAAAGAGGGAGTATGGAGAGTACCTGTGTGGGTGATGGGGAGAGATACACCGTCACCTACGGTGAGTTGTTGAGATTCGGTGTAGGGGGTGACATGAGAGAGGCCCAAGGTAGAATCAGTGACATGGTGAGAGGTGCCGGAGTCAGGGAGCCAAGAGGCGGTGTCTAGAGCGGAGGGGGGGTGGAGGGGAGGGCCATAATGAGACAGGGGAGGGGGAAGTGTAGTATAGTGAGCTGAAGGAAAAGATTGGGTGGGGGAAGGTGCATGGTAACTATAGTGGGCATGCGGGGGAGGAGGGGATTCGGTGTGGTAGGGTGTAGGATAGTTGTAGTATGCCGGAGGAGGGGGAGAGGATCCAATGGGGTAGGGTGCAGGGTAAGTGAGATGAGCATGTGGGAGAGATGGGGCTTAGGTCGGGCCGTGGGTGGGCGGGTGAAAGGCCGGGTTGAACCGCTCTCGGCAGTTCGAGACGTGATGCCTGGCCCGACGACAGAGCCCGCAAAATGGCCCATTGCGGCGTCGACCACGTGGGTTGGGTCGAGCGGGCCAAGACTGGGCTGGTGGGGTGGGGAGAAGCTCGTCTCGGGTAGGAGGGGGAGAGGAGTGTTGGGCCGGAGGGGTGGGCTGTGGGCGCAGAGGAGTGGGCCGGGAGAGGAGGGGGTCTGGTGGTGGTTGGCCCTGGAAGGCGTCGGGGTAGGAGGCGAAGGCCGCCGGAGTGACCGTGGAGACGGTCTGGTTGTTCAGGCGACCCTCCTGAGCCAAAATCTGCCCGTGGAGAGCCTCACGGCTGAGGGGAGCGGTCTGGTTCTGAACGGAAACGGAGGTCGCCAACGTGTCGTACTCCTCCCCGAGTCCACGAAACAGCTGCCCGGCGTACTCATCGTCATCGATTTTGACACCGATGGCGGCGAGTTGATCGAGCAACCCCTTCACCTCATGAAGGAACTCGGTCACAGACCGAGATCCTTTGGTGATGGTATGGAGCTGGAGACGGAGAGACGAGGCACGGGCGGACGATTGCGCGGCATAGGATTTCTTGAGGAAATCCCAGGCCGCGGCGGAGGATCGGTGGTCCGAAAGTTGTGTGACCACCGAATTAGTCGAAGTAGCCAGAATCCAACTTAACACAGTCTGGTCACGGATTAACCAGGCTGTGTAATCTGGATTCGGAATGGCGGTGCCGGAAGGATCGAGGATGGTGGAGGGGGGGGCGGGTTCGGTGCCGTCAAGGATGGAGAGAAGCCGATTCGAGAGCATGAACGGGAGGAGGCGGGTTCTCCAAACGATGAAATTTGATCCGTCGAACCGCTCTTGGAAGGAGGGGGAGGGAGCGGCGGGCGTGGAGGATGAAGGTGGCGCCGCCGGCATAGTCGGGATTGAGAGAGTAGTTTGGGGGTCGGAAGTAGCGGAAGCGGAGGAAGACATGAGGAGGGTAGGATCGGGACGTTGGCCTGAGGCGTTTGATACCATGTAAATAATCAAAGAACGGTGGTCCTAGGTCGTCGGAATTCTAATTCCGGCGGAGATTAAGAAAGAGGTAAGAACCCTAAATTCTATATGCGTGAAATTGGTAAATTTCTCCCGATGATTTTTATTACTAAATCAATTACAATATATATCTTTACACGATTTACACTTGGAATGCTATACAAATCAAATCAAGCAAATTAGGAAGGAAATCTGCAGGCGGCACTGGCGAGAGGTTCGAACGAACTCGACGAAGGTGAGAGCGGGTCGAGATCGAGCGCGAAGCGGGTCACGCGGGTCGCCCGTCGCTTGCTAGGGTTAGGGCTAGCGTGGCCCGCTGTCTGACGTGGCAGGTTGACGTGGCACTGACGTGTCTTTTAACAGTTTCTCATCAGTGAAAACAGTACCATGAGTTCTGTTGGAGAATTGGGTGATGATGTTCAACCATAAAAGTATTGGAGATGGAGCAAACAAGATTTCTTCCCAGAAGAATCCTTTCAAAACTGGGGCACATATCGATTTGCACTGTCACAAACATTGTGTCGGTTCAAGGATCGTCTGGTAAGCAGATCAAATGATGCTAAGGAGATCGAAGAACTTCGTAAACAGAGTGAGAATGATATGAAACGATGCCTCACATGGTGGGATCTCACCTGGTTTGGCTTTGGTTCGGTCATTGGTGCGGGCATCTTTGTTCTCACTGGGCAGGAAGCTCATAAGCATGCTGGACCGGCCATTGTTCTGTCCTACGTTGCCTCGGGTGTTTCTGCCATGCTCTCGGTCTTCTGCTACACAGAATTTGCAGTAGAAGTCCCAGTTGCAGGAGGGTCATTTGCTTACTTAAGAGTTGAATTAGGTGACTTTGCAGCTTTCATAACGGCAGCAAACATACTCCTTGAGAGCGTTGTTGGAACTGCAGCAGTTGCCAGAGCATGGACTTCTTACTTCACGAATCTACTGAACCGCCCTCGCAACTCCTTACTCATTCACACAAACCTCAGTGAAGGGTTTAATCTCCTAGATCCAATAGCTGTTGCAGTCCAGGCAATTGCTGCTGCAATTGCAATGATCAGCACAAGGAAAACTTCACATTTCAACTGGATAACATTTGCAATTCACATTGTAGTAATTTTATTTGTGGTAACTGCAGGCTTTGCTCATGCTGACACGTCAAATTTGAAACCATTCTTGCCTTTTGGAGCTAAAGGAGTCTTTCAGACTGCAGCAATTGTCTACTTTGCCTACAGTGGATTTGACAACATTGCCACCATGGCTGAGGAGACCAAAAATCCATCCAGAGACATACCATTAGGATTGCTGGGATCAATGTCCATCATCACTGTGCTGTATTGCTTAATGGCGCTTTCACTGGCTATGATGTAGAAATATACAGACATTGATACAGATGCAGCATACTCTGTGGCATTTCAGAGTGTCGGCATGAAATGGGCAAAGTACCTAGTAGCTCTTGGTGTCCTACAGGGAATGACCACTGCTATTATTGTAGGGGCACTAGGATAGGCAAGATATACTACTCATATTGCACGAGCCCATATGATTCCACCATGGTTTGCCCTTGTCCACCCAAAGACAGGAACCCCCCATAAATGCTACACTCTTGATTACCATTTCCAGGGCCTGTATTCCTTTCTTCTCAAGCTTGGATGTCTTGACAGGCCTGTTGTCAATAAGTACACTCTTTATCTTTACGATGATGGCTGTTGCACTTCTTGTGAGGAGATACCATGTTAGTGAAGTCACCCCACGAATTCACCTCCTGAAGTTTGTTATTTTGTTGCTGATCATCATTGCCTCCTCAGTGGGAACCTCAGCTTACTGGGGACTTAATCCTGATGGCTGGCTTGGATACACCATCACAGTTCCTCTTTGGTTCTTGGCCACTGCAGGAATGTCGATGTTTCTGCCTCAGCAGAGGAAACCAAAAGTTTGGGGGGTTCCTCTTATCCTATGGCTCCCATCCTTGTCAATTGCAACGAATGTCCTTCTCATGGGATCTCTGGGTTCAGAGTCATTTATTAGATTTGTCATCTGCAGCCTTGTAATGCTAGTGTACTATGTGTTTTTCGGCCTCCATGCAACTTTTGATATGGCTCAGCAGCAAGAAAAGCTGAAATCCCTGAAAGCTGATGAGGACAACAACAAGCAATAGTCAGGGCCTTGAAATTATTGTATTCCTTTACCCTTCAGTCTACCAATCCTTAATAAAATTCCCTTCCCCATTGTGTTTCATATTAAGAGCATCCGCTCTTAGTGCCTCAAAATAGAGATCTGAAATGCATAAAGTAGCATATCTACATGCCACTGTGTTGAATGGAATACGCATGAGCAATTAAGCATCAAAATGAATGACGTTAACTCTAGACATTATAATTGGTGGTTTACCAGTCAAAATGAAGTTACAAAATGAAGAGACTGAATCATACAAATATCTGCACAAGAAAATCAGCTAAGAATAGCTTCCAGATGGGCTTTATAGTGAAATCTTATAGTTTGCTCCAATATTGCATCAAGAATGCTTACTTCCCCAATATCAAAGTAAATCACTAATGGAATATATTCCACGGATTCAGTGATTATGATTATATACCATTCTCTCATGAGATTAGATTAAAGAAGAAGAATATGAATACAGAAACTTAAAGGGACCAAATCAAGACTAAAAAAGTATCTGGCCAGGTTTACCCTTTTTAGATGATTTAAGAACAATACTTCTCAGTTTCATCCCAAGCATACATCTTGTAAATCTGCACCAACATTAGACCAAGAAAGATTAGAAGATATGCTTTCTAAATGATGTGCGGGAGGCATCACTAAACCAAAAAAGGATGGCTACTGACATTAGCGTCAAGCTCGTACATATACAAAAAAGAAGCAAAGAAGAAATTTATTTAAAACAGAACTCCGATGTAAAGCCTCAAAGTCTGAATGAATATAGCATCTCAAATATCAGGTTCAACTGCTTATAAATAGGTCTAGGCCTTACAATTTGTCATGGCAAGTTAGAGATGGTATCATCCAATTAGTTTTAGTATTTCCTATTCTTAGTGACAAAATATTAGTGTGTTTATTTATTTTATGAGGCACTTGTTGAGGTTGGAATGAGTTTCTAGATATGATACTATAATTTAGTTTGACTTTTAGTATGCTTATGAATATAAGTAAGCTTGATGTTCATATAAAAAATAGTACTGTGGGATGGTTTGATATAGACTATTATAGGGCATATTTATGCCAAAAAACTCACAATTTAAATAATAAGGTTAAAGAATTTCTTCTATTCAATAGGTTTTTTTAGTTATTATAATAGTTCATTAAATAATATAATATATATAGAGTTTTTAAAACCTTAAACTTATAATTAACTTGAAAGAAACCTTAACAAAATTTTTGTTTTGGCCCTTAACTTTCAGGAAAGAAAATTATAGGATGAGAACAGCAATTAATTAAAATTTTTGAAGAAACAAATCATAATTCACAACAAAGGAAGTGAGCTATTGATAATTATTTTGATTTTTTTTTTCAAGAAAACATCTCATTTGAGATATGACATGGAAAATTATAAAACCTTGCATAACATGATTATTCAAGCAAATTATCAAAATGCAAAGTCCACTTATATAAGAGAGTTTCCATCTTATTCTTCTACAACTTCTACCAAACTTGTTTACATTTTCTTTATCAATGTTTAAGGACTCATCAAAAACTTTGCATTTTCATTCTTAATGATGAAAAGGGTCTTTAAGATTGTACTCATTGATACCATGCTTTAGCGAGCTATCACTTATTCCCATACAACACAATAGGTTTTATCATCTATAAATGTTAGTGTTAATGTAGATATTCTAAAGACAAACTTTTATTATTTTTTCTTGATTTTCAATTTTGACTTTATCCTTAAGAAAAAGAAAAAGAAAAAGAAAATATAGGATGAGAATGACAACTAATTAATTTCTTTCAAGAAACAAATCATAAACTAACTTGTGATGAGGTGAGTGAACTATCAACAATTGTGTTAATTTTTCATTTTGGAAAATCCCATTTGAGATATTAAATAAAAAAATTATAACACCATCCAACATATGATCATTCAATTGATTATCAAATGCAAAGTTCACTTCATATCACTAAGTTTCTACCTAATTCTTTCCCTACTTCCTTTAAACATTTTTATATTTTCTTCATGAATAGTTGGACACCCATCAACACATTGCATCTTATTTCTTAGTGAGAGAAGGGTCTCCAAGATTGGACTGATTCACACTATGCACTAGCAAGCTATACCATCTTATTCCCATACTACACAACAAGTGTTATTATTTATAAACATTAATGATAATGGTAGATATTCTGCATAGAGACAATAGCACCATAAAAGTGTAGATATTTTGAAGCAAACCTTTATTTTTCCTTGATTCCTAATTTTTACTTTATCCTTAAAAATATATATATATATATATATATATATATAGGATGAGAATTATAATTAATTAAATTTTTTTAGAAAACAAACTGCAAACTAAAATCATGGCAAGTTAAGTGAACTATTCACAATTGTGTTGATTTTTAATTTTGGAGAATGGCATTTAAGATATAGAATGGATAATTATAAAATCATCCAATCGATTGTCAAATGCCCAGTCCACTTCATATCACGGCATTCCCCCTTGATTCTTTTCCAACTTCCTCCAAATATTTTTGCATTTTCTTCATCAATAGTTGGGCAATTATCGAGCACATTGCATTTTATTTCTTAGTGATGAAAACGGTCTTCAGATTGTACTCATTCACATCATGCACTAGCAAGCAGTCCTTCCTTATTCCCATACATGTCTTATCATTTATTAACATTAGTGATTATGATAGATATTCTGCATAAAATATAGAAAACATCATAATAATATAGATATCCGGAAGTTTTCAAGCTGCTGCTTCATTGGCAGAGAGGACCTTCTTGAGGACATAAACATCATGCACTAGCAAGCTGTCCTTCCTTATTTCCATACATGTCTTATTATTTATTAACATTAGTGATTATGGTAGATATTCTGCATAAAATATAGAAAACATCATAATAATGTAGATATCCGAAAGTTTTCAAGCTGCTGCTTCATTGGCAGAGAGGACCTTCTTGAGGACATAAACAGGATCCCCCACCTTGAGGATCTTTCCGTTCCCTTCAGCATGGGAATCCTTGCAGACTAAATTCTGACCAAAGTAGAACTGCAGAACCATTTGAAGGACATGTTATCTATCAATCATTTGGATGAAACCAAGAAAAAATTGTTGTAGTTTGGGATTTAGGACTCACCTTTCCCTGCTGTTTGTGGGTTGGACGCACGATTTTGTCTGAACGGATTTTCTTCAGGGTCTCGATCGGCTCAGAGCCTGCAATACCAGTTTCTTGATTGATTGTAGGGATCTGAAAATAAGAAGGGTCAAGCAGGTGAAAACCTTTTTCTAATTATTAAAAAGGTTAAGACAAGTTGCCAATCATGAGAAGCCCAAATGTGGGAGACAAATGGCTCCAAATAAGATATCAAGATCCAAAGATACAGAATATGTGAATGGACAGACATTGGGACAAGCACATTTTGTATATGATGTTGAAAATGGTATCCCATACTGCTTAATTGTTGCTCTAGTATCCTCCTTATGTGAAAGGAATGCTTTCCTCTTTAGAAATTGGCTTTAAAGAAAAAAAAAATAATCCAACCTTCGTCAATCAACCTCACAAAATTTTAAAATAAAAATAAAAAGGAATGATAAAAGTTAAGTTTTGTGGACTTAAAAAGGCTTGGATAATTTGCATGAGGGTGGTATATTCATCACCATTAAAGCTCAAACTCTTTGAACTCCGGTGCTTGAGTACACTCATGCTTCATCTTTGTGCCCAATAGTGAGGTGTAGCTGTTCTTTAAATGTTATCCTCAATATTTTCATCTTAGGAAGTGGCTGATATTATTTTTCATTTCAACTTGACTCTAGATTTCAGCAACCAGATAATATACTCAATATTTTTCACATTCAATAGATGAAGAAAAAGAAAAAAGAAGAAATGATAATTTGACTTGTGATAAAAATGAAGCAACTAAAGCAAGATTAGTCTTGTAAAAGGCATAGATCTACTTCTCTTCAAAATTTCCTCAAAAGGTATTATTGAAGAGATGAATTACCCAAATTTATAAGGTATATTCCAATCGCTTGTCGCTTCAATATAGACTTTTTGTCCAATATTCTCCCACATTTTAACTCAGTCTTTTAATTGGTGATGGATTGTTATACGAAAAAAGGATTGATTCCAATATTAAGTAAAAAGTTCATATTCATTTTGCTTCAAAATGCCTCACTGAAGGAGGTTGTTTAAATTTATAAGACATATTATAAGTATTATTCTCTCTAATGTGAGAATTTTGTCAAATAAACTTTACCTTACAACGGTTGCAAAGCTTGACACCTTGGAATGTGAATTTATTTATCTTCATCTCTGTCCACAAGTCTTCAGCAAATGGTTCACAACCTTCAACCAGGATGCTGAAAAACACAAGGAAAACATTTCGAAGGCTTAGAAGTATTGCTCATGAGACAAATCTATTAACATCTAGGTTATATTTAGTATTTTTTTTCTTTTATTGTTCATTGGTACCAACAATGAACAGCTGCAAAGTTAATGGATGCTTATAGAGGAAAGGAAGATACATGATAAAGAGTAATACTTGGGTCGGAATCGGTTAATTGGAACCGACTCGCTGAGAAGCTTATTCAAAGCATCCAATGATCCCTGTAAAAGATATGCCGATCTTGACATTTAACATTCTAGTTAAAGGCATAAAACCTTGGCTTTCGTTTATCAACTGCACCAACCTGAGATATTAGTAAGTATGGAAACTTGTTAGAGAACAAGATGCTTTGTCCAAGGGCATATGTAGGTTCCACAGGTCTAGTTTCTGAAGCTGCACCAGAAAATGATGGAATTGTGATCTAAAATAGAAGTAAATACAAGATATGTATACAAGAAAGAGCTTGAAAACTCAATCATTGGGTAATGTTTAAGATGTAAAAATTATTCCTCTAACTCATAAGTTAGATTTTAGATTGGGTTGGAGTCTAAATTAATATCTTTTATTCTTAGTCTAAATTAATCTTATTTGAGTCCTTCACATATGTTTGGTGTATTAGAGCATTTATTCTATCCCATTTAACCTTAAATTCAAGGTATGCTTGATATGTGGAAGAGTGTTGAGAACAAAAGTTGCACATAATAAAGAAATAATGTTTAGATGTAAAAATTGTCTTTTAACTTATAGGCTAACTTTTAGGTTAGATTATGAACCTATTAGGTTAGATTATGAACCTATTTCCAATAGTTAAGATAGTTTAAAAACGCACAGAGATCAAGCCATACCAGTATTGAAACACACTAGCCGGCTGGGCTTCTCTAAGTAGTTTGAAAACCATTGTGATGCTTCATCTCCTTCATCCAATGCAGAGCCAGACCATTCCCAAATTGAGACACCATCTGTTGTTTCCCGCGGTTTAGTCAGAGAAACCTTTAGCACATTCATCCCAGGTGCTTTTATGACTGTAAAGACAAATAAATGGTGAATGAGAATTAAGAAACACAATAAAAATTGTGAAATGGAAGGATCAATAAGTTGGACATAAGTTAATTTGTGAGAGATAACTTTAGCTGGAATTAACTTTTCCTTGCCCATTAGAAGGTCCATTCCACTCTTCACATAAACAAGTTCATCATACCTTTAGCATAGGTTAAGCAAATTATACTGCCTTGTAGAAAAAGTTCGAGAAATATAAGGAAAACATAAACTAATTTGGATAATTTCACAGTTGATAATAAAATATATTCTATCTTTTCTTGTCTGATAACCAATACATCTCTTGCTGTGAGAACCAATGTAAGGCTTTTTGAGAATAACAAAGAATGATGTTTAGAAGAAAATATAAACAAAGAACAAAGACATTACCCATATATGAGCTTGAAGTAGGTTCCCAACCCTCTGAAAAAGCTTCATTTGGCAACTCCACCTGAACTAAAGCAAGCTTTGGGGCAACCTTTTGTGTATAACCCCTCCCTTCGCTATTTACAACTAGCCATCGACGATCCCATCGAAATCCTATAATATCAAGCAACAAAGAAGAAGAAGAATACGGAATCAGATCTAACTCAGAATGTTTCAGGTGCTTTACATTCCTATAATATCAACCATTGCCTTTTCAGGACAAGCATGATGTAATCTAACAATCCAGATTCCAATGGAAAGCTTAGGATTGAAACTCAGAATGAGAAGGTTACAAAGACCATATCTTTGGGACACCCATCTTTCTTTTATCTGCATACTTTATTGAAAGCTGTTGTGGCCACGGACTATGGTTCTTAAATTAATCAATAATTGGTGTCTGGATTAAGATTCAGCTTGTTTCCCGAACGAAATAGAAGAAAAATTTGGTCCAAAAGAGATCGTAGATTAGTGACATGGCAGCAGTTCTGCAGCTTGATCCATCTATAACAAAGCTTGATCCATCATAACAGTTCAAGACTAAGCTTGATCATCAGCCATACTGATTCTTCTAACCAGAACCTTATATCTCTACAACTAACAGCTTTATGACATAAAATTTGATGGGAACTTCTGCTTTCTGTTTAGTGCTACAGATGAAATTTAAAGCTGAAATTTAGTTAGTTTATACACGTATAAGCTCAAAGAAAGGTGTACTAACATGTTGCAATAGATCAGGTAAAAACTTAAACACAGAAGGAAAATCGTGGATGATCCTAAATTATATGCAAGTAAACAAGTTTTTCAAGAAAATGACAGCAAAAGGGTGATAACTTATACTTGATCCCCATATAAACTGCTTTCTACAACTTCTATTCAAATCCTTAGCTTTTTCTTTTAATCAGTTCTGGCCATGCAAAAGCTAGCCAGTGACTTCACATTCCAAATTATAGACGGACGATGAAGATTTGCAGTTCAACTCTCGATCCCAACAACATAAAGAAAAACAGACAACCCAGAAAATGATAAGAAAACAATCAAATGGAACAAAGAAGAACCGATGCATGCTGGTTTTACCAGTGGGAGTGATGGGTGTTTGCGAAACTGAAATTCCTCGGCAAGACTTAATCGGGTATATAAAAATGGAAGAGACTTTGACCTCCATTGTCACCGAGCTCTGAGTGTTCTTGCCTGGGTTCCAAACGATGTATTAACACAGCCAAGTTCAATTCACCGGGACGTATTACATAAAGGCAAAGCACCAGACTTATCCACACACGCAAAAGGAGAGAAAAGAATCCAAAAGGCGTAGAAATTAACAAACAATATAAGCTTTTATAATGAAATCTGTACCTCTTTCCTAATCAAAGAATAGTTTTCCAGACAAGAGATTGTTGTTTTTCTTTGTTCATTGAGAGAACGTGGACATTTCGTTTATAGAAGATACTATAAGAGGAGAGAAGACAACATTAGCACAAAATTCAAGTGACCCTACTGACCCTACCCACCCTAAATCAATGCCATTACATTCAACATGAAGATGATGTAGGTGATGAAAATTAACATAATTTTTGAGCATGGAATCTTCCATTTTTATGATTTTATGAACTAGTGATTTGTTTGGATGATAGAATG